>JAYKAV010002553.1:554218-565124 GCA_035582835.1 Phoebastria nigripes
ACTCATATGTTGCCTTTACATCTCAACATCTTCCATTCATTGATCTTGAACCATGTTTAAAACACTATAAACTAAGTCATCCAGCATCTAGAAACTATATTTCTCATATAGGAAAGGTCTGAGAAACCTAATCTGACTTTTCTGAATTCAARAGAGACAATAAAAATCCCTTCAAAAGGAGAAATTCCTAAAGTCCTCTTCTCCAAGTATTACAACACATCTGTAACTCAAGAGATTTCTTTCACGCAGTTTTCAGGTCATGGTTCTGCAAACATTTACAAAAATTCTCTCTTCTCAGGTGACAAATTCAAGTTGAATTAATCAGACAAGTAGAGAGAATCCCGTGCACAACAGCTCACAAGACTGCACCTTGTAGATAAAACACGTCATGTCACATATCCTCTGACTCTGCCATGGATGTTGTCGGTGACCTTGAGGAAATCATCTTTGCTTCATCAGTAAGTGAAGAAAAATATTACTTCTTCATTCGCATTTTATTCTTCTATTTAAACTGTCAGTTCTGGAGACTGACAGTGACTGTCCCTGAAGTGTATTTATGAGACAGAATACACTGTGATGTTAACCAGATCGCAGTCACATTTGTACAATCCACTGATATAACCAGAGCAGACAAATCTGAGCTCAGCTAAGCCAGATGCTGTGCTTCAGAGCTACAGCCTTTCCTGTACAGCAGTAGGCAGGTTCTGCCCACGTAGGCTCTGGACTGGGTGGCATGGTTTTTAGAGTGCTGAGGAGCACAGGAACATCATACACAGCTCAACCGGTCCAGAGAAGGGGTACATGAAGAGACGATTACAACTCCATTCGCAGCTCAGGAAATTTAGGCCCTGTTAATGGCAGCTGCAAAACCAAGAGCTATTTAGTAACTGTATTGCATTGGGCTGAAGGGAAAGATTAGGGATAAAAGACAGTAGAAACAACTAGTTCTATCACTCCTGCCCTGTGGCTCTAACTCAGCCCCATCGCCTTTGTGTTATAAATACGTTCTCTGAGATCACACCAGCAAGTGCCAGTTTGCAGCACATGCTGTTTATCACAGTGTCAGCATAATAAGGAAAAAGGGTCCAAAGAAATCTTCCACTTAGGATACTCCAGAGCTCAGTTCCTCACCGATAGCTTGGGATGCAATCTTAGGAAAAAGCAGCAGATGACTAATGGGAGCTATGGCAAAGGATGGCAGCTCAGGTCAGGCTGGGTTAGCAAGCATCAGGTGCACGCTGGAACCTCTGCCACATCAGCCTATCACACATTTGATGAGTAAGGAGAAAACAAAATGCTGTGGAATTCCCTTTGGGACCATCAAATGAACTAAGAAATGAAGGCAAAACCAAAATCAGTTAGGACCATGGTTCTGCCCTGAGGCTCCAATCGCAGCTGAGGAATTCCCTTTGGAGATACATGAGGCCAGGACAGGGTTTGCTTTCAGTTACTCTCCAAGTGAGCAAGAAGAAATAAAGAGGAGGTCAAAGTGACTTGCGCTCATTTAGGATCTCCAGCTTCTGTAAGAGGAGGTGTCACTCCCAATGTGCTAGCTAGTTTCCTGTCAGGTAGATGCATTCCTCTGCAATTTCAGTATTACAGTCACAATTAACTTATTCCTTCATTAACCTGAACTGCAACGCAGCATTGCTCTCTGCCAGCTCATAAACAGTTGCTGCGCTTGATCCCCAAGAAGCTGCACAGAAACAAACAAATCTAATTAGATTTAGCTTTCAGAGCTTCTGACTCTCCAAACACCTCTAAACATTCCTCATTCTGATGAGCCAAGTTCAGAGGCATGACTAGGTATGGCAGGTGTGGCATGCCTTTGGCTTTTATAGCTTCAGTGATTTGGACTGCCCTTCCATTTTGACTCTATGACAACTGGAAACTAGTTTGCAAAGCCATTTTCTCAAAGCTCTTTAACTGAGCACCGTAACTTTATTTCTGCTTTATGCTGTTTGCAACTACTGTTCAAATCCCTTAGCTAGAAGGTCTATATATAAATAAAATCTCTAATGCTTCAGTTCTGGTACAAGGAAAAAATGGGGGGAATCCTCATTTCAATTACTGCACCTGGGTGATATTTCTGTGCAGAGAGTCAGCATAAAAGACTACAGACCTTTTAATTCTTCAAGTTATCACCTACAATAACGACGGTAACAGCGCAGGACAAAAGCAAAAGATGACTGCATCCAATTGAATTGCAAAGCAAATTCATGAAGGAAGGTATTTCTAAGACATCAAAACTGTCATCCCGGATCTTAAATGCAATCAGGACCTCCCGTTCATCCACATCCCATCTGAGCAATACTATATACAGGCAAGTGCTTTTTGGTTTGATTTTGTCAGAGTTGTCATTCTCTTCCTTTTTCCTCTCTTCTTTTTCTTTTAAATGCTTTTTAACTCCATCCTCTCAACCTCCACAGGAATCTCAAGGGTAGAGATAAAAAAGGGGTTTTTAGCTAAACAACAACCTTCAACAAGAATATGCATTCTTCACAGAACATTTCATGGAAAAAGTAATACATGAAATCTATGGTTCAACAACAGTTCCTTGAGATTCAAAATGGCACCTCATTGCCTGAAAGGAGCAGTGCTTCAGATATATGGGACTTCCGTTCTCATGTTCTTTCTCTACCCTTTGGAAGGACTTTGCATCCCTCTGTGAGACATCAATTCTAAAATGAATCCTGTTATTGACAACCAAGAAGAAAGCAAATGTTCTCGGGATAGGGGATCTTACCCAGCAGACCAACCCATGCTAGAAAACAGGGACTCGCAGCACTTTGGCTCCAAACAGTGCCATTTTTAAGTGCAGGCAGTTAGTCAAAGAATCACAGGCTTAACGTTTTGTGGAAATTATCCAATYTTCTGATTTTCTAACAGAAAGTTTTCAACAACCAAAAAGAAAAAAAAAATGGGATAGAAAGAAAATGGACATTTAAAAAGTCAAGAGAAATGTTCTTATTAAAATAGAAGAGACTTTTTCCCTTAGTGCTTTGGAAGAAATAAACAATTCTAATTCCCAGACTGCTGTGGAAATCTGCCTCTAGTAAAATGTAACTAACACCCAAAATATAGCATTAAATTAAAGGTCAGCAGGGAACTGAGATCTCTGCCCAGCACAGAGCAAGCAGCCTTTTGTCATATCCCTAAAGACAGACAAGAGGCTATAGGGTAGAAAAGCCAAAGCTTTGCGTTTTGCAAGTCTCAGCTTTTCAGAGCACTCAATCATCTGCCTTAAATCCCATTCATCTGTAAGGAAGGGGTGCTGCTAAACAAATATGAAAATTTCTCCTTTCTGAAGTTCATCACAGAATTATCAGGATTGTTGCAACCTATGTGTCAATCAGGCAAAGCAGATGCTTCTCATGTGGTCTCTCAGGCAAACAACTGGGTGGGCAGATGCACTGAAGGGGAAGATGTGTCCTGGAATACACTCTGCCTATTAGAGCATCTTCATGGTGGTAGAAGTGTCAAAACTGCAGGCACTTGGCTTCTCACCAGGGCTCAAAACAGTGACTCTTAAGAAAGCCATAGCCCCCAGGACTTCAGAGTTGTCTGACTGCTAGGTCTAATGATCACCTGGAATTTTGTAGTATTAATGAGAACTAAGTGCAGATTTTCCTGATCCAAATACAAATCCCTAGTGTGCAAGTGAAAGAAGAAACAGCCCAAGCATCTGCAGGGGAGCAGGTACAAGCCTGGCASTTTCAGCTCCCAGCAGCAGCGGCTGTATGCACAGCTGCAAACTGTTGTGAAGCCCTGAGCTTGTTAGTTCTTAGGACAAGGGAATTAGCAGTACAACTGCTCCACAGGAAGATGAAGTAGTCCTGGCTCATGGCAGGAAGCCCTTCTGCTCCGGTGCAGCCAAAGGCTACAGATTCACAATGGGCTGCAGCCTGCTTGACTGCTTCCTTATGTCAGCACTCCAGGGTGGTCTCATTTCAAATGATGGGTGCTCTCAGATCACCAAGCTGGCCGTGATCACTGGCAATGATACTTGACAGGCAAGAGGAATCATAGCTGGGAAGAAGTATTCTCRGTAACTTTCTTTGGTGTTTGCATGTTGTTATATTGATTTAATTTTAGCTGCAAACCTCAAATTACACAACAGCAAAGTGCGTTTTCCACATATCTTCTTGTGATTTCTAGGAAATGGGCACCCCCTATCTCAGCTCCAAAACCAGCCATCAGCAGGTTGGGTCAGCAGCTGGGAGCAGGCACTCTGGGACCCAGCCCTGCCTCTGCCCAGCACCACATGGGGACACAGCCAAAGCCACCTCAGCTCAGTCTTCGCTACGCAGCTCTGTGCCTTGGTTAACTCTGTGCATGTGGAGGGTTGGTATCTCCCAGTGGCAACGTGTAAAACCAAGGAACACCCATAGACTGAATCTGGCCTCTAAGTGCCAACACCAACACAGCCAAGAGGTGCCCAGGGAGAACCGAGGCTGCCCTGGATTTATCACCATGATAACCGTAGAGATTGTGTTTCTTCACCTCTTCCCCTCTCAGCTCCCTCTTTCCTCTTCAGGCACAAAGACATGATCTCTCCACGGTGATTTTGCCCACTGATAAACACCAGTGGCTGACAGTGTTTCACTAAGGAGCAAAGGACAGGAGTGAGGGAGCAGGTGCTTGCAGGCTGCTCCAGCATTTGTCAGTCTGCTGTGTCAGGAAAGACATTTCAATACTCAGCAGGACACCAAATACAGACAGGGGTAATATTCAACACTCTGCTGGGGCTCTCCAGTTAGGGATGGGAGACACACATGGGAGCAGCTTAGAAGGAAGCCTAAAAAGAACATGAAAGGAATAAAATGGACCAAATATATAACCCAAACTGAAACAAGAGTTTTTAGYTTAAAAGAGGAAGGCCATCAATACATGAAGCTAACTGGGGACTTGCTTTTGCCATCAATGTTATATAGCAGATGCTCAGACATTAACTTTGTTGGGAACAGAATAAAACCCAAAGAGAATTAAATACTTTAAGGCCTAAAGAGCCATTAGGTCATCAAGTCTGACCTCCATGTGTAGCACATGTTCCAGAATTTCACCAAATCATTCCTGCATTAAGCTCAATTTTTCTTCCAGAAAGGAATCCACTTTGTAAGAAAAGGGTGTTGGAGTGCCATAATTCAGGAGGGTAAGGCATGCATCAGGTGTGGCTTTCTTGGGACCAAGAGAGAAGGGGAATGACACAGGCTCCCAGACCATGGGTTGTAGCCAGGCCTCACCCAGCTGCTCAGCCCCTGTATTTGAACTCTGGCCTTGTCTGATGCCCCGTATTGCAACAAGCAGAGATGTTGGTATTGAGAAATCAGTGTCCCACCATGACCTGGCAGCACCGAGCAGTGAAATACAGCAGAAGCTGCCAAAAAACTTACAATATTCCCACCAAAAATTTTCAAAAAAGAAATTAGAAACAAAAAGCTTTTCTTTTAAAAGAAGAACGAACAAAGCCAGCATTTAAATCCTCTTGCCTGAGCCCAGGGTTATGCCACAATTCAGGTAAATGATGTTTATATAACTGGCATTTGGCTGAATGCATAATTCCTATTTAACAGCTGAAGTGAGGCATTTTGGGTCTTCAAAGAAATCTGACAAGTAATTCTCACTGTAGTTCTGCAGGGTAGCTGAGAGGTAATTATCCTTCTCACTAGTAAATCAATTAGGAATGAATGTATGGAAAGTTTTTCCTCTCCTCCAAGTAACTGCTAATCCTCTAAGCATTAATGAGCAGCCAAGGCTAGCAACAGTGTGCAAACCCATCAAAAATCAATAGGAGCTGCGAGGCACGCAGGGTCCAATCAGCACCTGGGAGCTAATGCCTCAGAAGAAAATATCTTGCCTGGAAAGGGTCTGCACGATTCACTGTGTGCACACAGGCCCTGTGCACATGTGTTACTTTTGGTATTTCCCTCCCCGTTTATTGCCTCAAACAAAGACCTACTTTTGAGGCTCACAAGAGATCACTGCATTGTGTTCAACTAGCCAGCACTTGTGCTGTTAGAGGTGAAACACAAGGGATCTGGACTTTCTCTACTGGGGTGCAATTGATTCACCTACTGCTTTGTGATTCGTTATTGGTGGTTATCCTCAGGAGCTCAGCAAAAACATGATGCTTACTCTYTGCAGGCCACTGTAACAATATTCACCCAGAGAGACTTGGAGAAGATTACAACACAAGTGCATTTTTTGCAGTGCACAACATCATGAATCTGTAAGGGGTGAGTGGACACTAAACCTGATATTGAATTTGACAAATACCAGATGCTCCAATCCAGTGACACCTTCTCCAGGCATTTTTCAAATGCTGCATGGATGTTTGGAATTGCTTTGACRGTGAACAAAGCAGAGTCAGCTCTGGGTTCAGACAAACCACCTGTTTAACCATGCACATTAACAGTGCCCATATATTTAGCAGAGGTAGAAAGAATGAAAACAAGTTGTTCCCACAGCAGCCAGCACTGAAGCTGGTTTCCTACATGTTTTCCTTACAGCTGATCTCTCCATTTCAAAAGATTTTTCAGAAGGGAGGAGAAGAGGGAAGACAGACAGATAAGTCCAGAAATTATTTCCTTAAGACATAAGACAAAAAAAAAAATTTTAAAAATTGTCATCTGAAATAAGAAAACAGCAGGTAAAGATTTGTCTGCATGYCACTATATGATGAAGTGTAGGTGTTATTAATAGAAAAAAGGAGAGAAAAGACTGCTAATCTGTAAAGCTCGATAGCTTGAGAAATTGCTAGAAGATAATCATATATCCTAGTACTCCGATTTGTGAGGGAGACTTTACACCAGTGACGTAGGATTTGTAACTGAGCATATTGCCTCTGATTTCAGGTGGGCAGAGTTGCTTTAGAAACAGAATGAAGAAGAATTAACTCTTCAGTGCCCACCATACTGCATATGCGATGTGTATGAAGGCCAGGAGAGCTCATTACGAACCATCTTCATTCCATTTTGCTCAGAAAAAAGAAGTCAAGGTAGTTTTCATGAGAATTCAGCTTCTGCATTAGGAAAAATATAAGCTGACCCCTGCCCACTGCATTCTTTCTCTCTTCTATAGATCCAAGCACACATATATTGTTGGCGATAGTAATCAGAGCTATGACTGCCTTAAGGTTGCATACACCAAAATAAACATCAATCCTGAAACTTCTGCAGACTGACCAGTGATGGAAAACACAACAGTAGTAACAAGAACAGTACAAGTAGCAAAATACTAGTTTGGAAACCTATTGATGGAGACAGGAGAGGGGCAGTTTGGAAGCGATCAAGCAGAATGGGCTGCACCCCATCCAAACACAACTCCACTGCCAGCAATTAGCTACRTGCTGCAGCCCTCCCACATTGATTTCTGTGGGTAGCTGAAAGCCTGTTGTCCCACTACCTCCCTTGAATCAACACAGGCAATAATTTTAAATCAAAAAGGCACTGAGTAATAACTCCTGGGCTGCACTCTGTGAGCCAGCTGCAGTCCTAATTGYATCACGTGGGAAGCGTGAGCAGGGGGTTTGAAAGCTATGACCTCATCTTCTCTCCTACACATTCAAATCAAATCTTAGGTCTCCCACCCACTCTCCCAGGCATATTCTGCTTTCAGCCCCCTTACATGATGTAACTAATGAAAATGTCATTTACATCTTTACCTCCAACTTCTTGCTAGGGAAAGCATAAAGGAGAAAAGAGTCAAATGCAGAAATAAATGCCTTTTACTTAGTATTTCTAATAATAAGGAGACAGAGAAGGCAGGGAGAGGTGTATTAGCCAAAGCCAGTGTAAGCAAGAGTCCCAGAAACATTTGTGTGAGTTCAGCTTCTTTAAAGGTGTAACAGTCAGGAGCAAATAGAAGCAACCCTTTTATTTCTCTAACACATTCAGCAGGAGATTAAAGACTCCATCCCTGTCACAAAACCAGGCATAATTCTACTGGATTCCATGGAATTGCATTAGTGCAACTTAGACAGCAAATTCAAGCTCTTGTGAGTTACCAACGGATTTCACTTTAGGATCATAATTCCTCTCAGAATGAACAGAATGCTGTAATTTTGTTTCTATAGCTACCAACTCGATGGCTCTCCCTTACCTTCCTCTTGTTAGTGGGACTGACATAAAGGTAGCTCAGCACAGTCTTCAGGCCTACTTTGTCATTTAGCTTTTCATAGGTAGTGCCATAGTCTGTCGACCTGGAGAAAAGAGGAGACAAAAAGAGTTCATGTGGTTATTAGAGCTCAGGGGAAGGAAATGACTGTGTGAACAGATGCTCAAAGTTATAGCTTAAGCATTATTACCCTTAAAACTCAAGCTTTTGTGTTTCATTCAGGGTGGCCAGCAAAAAGGAGAAGAAAATTTGAGTCCTTTGGGGCAGGGTCTGTCTCTGCATCAATTGATCCTATGCACCTGGGGAGCTGTGGTGCACCTGTGAAGATGGAGTTTAGGGGAGGCTCTGCTCTCATCTGCCAGTGTAGGATTGCACATGATATCTACATGAGAGGACTCTGATCTCAGCAGCACCCTTAGCACAAATTCTCTTTTCAGACAAATCCCACAGAAGAATCCAAATTAAACCCATCAACAACAGTTTTATTTAAGTAGGCTGATTTTTGACTTGGAGATGGGGATCCAAACATGGCTCAGAATGTAACAGCTGAACTCATGTCTAGATAAAAATGTACCTAAACTGGCATCTTGAGTCCTCAGTCACCCCCATCCTACTTTGTGCCAGGCATTTAATTTTTCTGAGTTACACAGACAGATTCAGGCCCCTACACTAGCAAATCCCACCCGGAGGAGCAGATGATCTGGGGGTGGCATTACCCATTCGTGACTGGGGAAAAGGGCTGCTTCGTCACAGAGGGTTTTCTGTAGCTTCCTCCTCTTCATTTGTGGGCATGTTTGAAACCTCACTTTGCCCTGCTTGTTTCTCTGCTGTTTTCATACTCCGCTTTGCCTAACAAACAAGATTTTTCATACCAGAACAAATCAACAGCTACCTAGTACAGGATCCCACACCTRAAGAGTGGTCAGCACCAGCTTGCTTTAGAAGAGTTGTCACAACCTGCATGAAAAGCCCACCCACCCCATCCAAACACTGGGGAGAGCCTAGCTCCTGACTACACAGCTTCTATCATATGGACAGAGCAAACACAAACCTTACCAGGTGGACAAGGAAAGACCCTCACAAAAAGCCTACTAGGACATAACTATGATTTTATTAAGATGAGAATTCATGGCCCCTGCCYTCCTCTCTAATCACACTTTTTACTAAACAGATGATTAGAGAACAAGTAGCAAATTCAGTGCCTTTCCCAGTAACTAGCTCCAGGAATTTTCTGATTTTCTAAGCTCAGCAAGCCTCCAGCATCCGCAGCTTTGAGGTTCTGCCTGAGACCAATCCTCTGCTCCTTGTCTGTCTGGCAGAGAAATGGCCCAAGTCACCCTTCGGGCATCGCAGTGAACAGGGCCGCTGCGCCCAGCAGCTCCAGGCTCCCACTCAAGTGGCTGCAGAAACTGAGTGATGCCAGAATCTGCACCCAGCTACGCTGGTTTTCCTCTGCTAGTGGAGTCCAGAATGACACCAAAAAGKCCATGCCACAAAACCAGACAGCTGTTTTCAGGCTTCCAAGTGGTAGGACTCATGAAGTCAAAAGCTTCTTTTATCACTGATGTGGCTCCAACACATTTGCTTTTATGCATCTTTCAAGCACAATTCCTAAATGTTTTGCAAACTGGTTCTTTCCTTAAACGGGTTGAACCAACCTTCCTCCTTTGAACGCTCAGCAGTCAGGGGTGCTTCAAGTCTTAAACAACTTCCTTGTGTTCTGGTTTAGCTCTTTAATACTAAAATAGAGCTAATACTAGCTCTATTTACACTTAATACTCTTTTGTACTAAGGCATAGTATTGATACTTACTGGGCTTCACAGAGACGTCCCACAGGATATTACAATAATGTACTGTATTTCCATAGCACTTTCCCATCCAAAGAATCTGAAGATCTTGTCTCGCTAGGTATCAATACCACACAAAAAACCTCGCAGCTTTCCCCCTCCAGCCAAGCTTGAAACTGAAGCAGCTCAATTAATAAAACTGAACAATCCAGGCCAATTAATTCCACTACACGAGGCCTCCTATACATGCAAATTCAACAGGTCAGGAATCCTCAAGTAACACTAAGCTCTAAGCAGAGGGTAACACACAGGGGGCAAGCACTGAGGTACTTCCTTGATCTCACACTTCCAACAGCACTGAAGCTCTGAACAAGCCACGTTCAGGACTACACATGTACCCGCCACCAGCCAGGGAAAGAGATCACTGGTTTCAATCAGCATTCAAAGAGAATACAAATAACAGTTTAATATTCTGACAAAGCTACTTCGGTTTTGTTCTCTGAGTCATTTTCAGATGTCCCAAAATGCCTTGCACTTCTAAAGATGCAGGCTGGATGCCCTAATGACTCTTCCTCATTAAACCATTATCACTCATTGCATTTGCCCTTTCAAAGAATAGCTAGAAAGGAAGTGGGATCATTATTTCGTTAGCTTCTCTAAGGCTTTATTATCATGACAGTCACCACTGGCTTCACAGAAACGTCTCAAAGGACATCACAATAATATACTGTATTTCCATAGCACTTTCCCATCCAAAGAATCTGAAGCTTTTGTCTCATGTTAATCCATTCAAACTAACAAAGTCCCAAGGGCCATACTGGGAAATATTATCTCTATTCTAGAGATGAAGAAACTGAAAGCTTGCATAGGTAATGGTTCATTTTTTTCAAAAGCAGGCATCTACAATTAGCCATTTCAGCTTCTATAATCATCTAGTGTATGGCTTGATATGCAAACCTGCTAAACTCCTACCACCAAATTGCCTAATTTGAAAACAAGTATT
>JAYKAV010002553.1:565169-642398 GCA_035582835.1 Phoebastria nigripes
TTGGCTACCTAATTTTAGCAACCTAAGCCTGAACATTTGAAGAGATGTGACCCACAGGTGGAACAGAACCATTCTGGCTCAGCTTTTAATCTTAACTTGAACCCTTCTCCTTTACTAATTACTTATCTTTGCAGTCAAAGACTTCTAACTGCAAATTAACTAGCCCACATGTCCTCACAGTTGCTTGACACTACAAGCAGACTGGATATCATGTTTTCTCCCATTCCTCTGGTCAGAATAGGATCCACTTCAAAGCACATTATTGAAGGAGTGGAGGGGAAGAAAGGTTGTAGTTATATCAAAATGATAAAAGACTCAGTGATACAAAAGACCCTTTCCATGAGTCACACCCCAAATGCCTGCTTTAACTTTGGTTGTCCAACTGATCCTGCCTAGCTGGTTCTCTTCTGCGTTCCTCCTTTGAAGCCATCACTGGAGTCTCATCATCTTGGAAGGCTGTTATTGCCTTCAGCCTCAAGTTGATATTTGCAGATTGCTTCTAACCACACACACATGTGTATACATAAAAGTGTTATTAACAGTGCTTTCATAAAACAAATTGTTGCACCTCGTTACACCTCTGGTAGCACAGAAACTGTTACAATGTGGAATGGACTCTGGCTATATATACAAAGCCTGTAAAAGCTCAGTCCATGCATTTTGTCCCACATGTCCTTATACATTGATCTTACAGCATTTCATTGTCCCCTCTATCCTGCTTTCCATCCTGCAAACCAAGCTGCTGGCAATACCCCAAGAAGGGCTGCACAGTGAAAAGCAATAAAACTCAAGGGGTAGTCCAGTCTTGAATGGAACTTTGTCTACTCCAATTCAGCTTTTTGGTTTTTGTAACTAGCAGTTCCTACCAGCCATGAGGAAGAATCTCTTTGCTAGTCTTGGTTAACATGAAGAAAGATTTGATCCAGTGCAACACAAGTGTCATGTTTATATAACCAAATAAACGTGGGCTTTCCCTGAACAGGCTGTGGCACCAAATTCTACGTATTCCCTTTGGAAAAGCAAGGTTTATAATGTAATTAATTTATTGGGAGACTGTAAATTCTCCCATAATCATATTCTATTATAAACAGTTGGGAAAGAAAATCACCTGCTTGATTCCACTGCCCTCCCCTGATGGGCCGCGACGTGTTTTAATCATTGCTGCAAGTGCTGTCCCACAGTCTGGCAGAGCAGGGCTCAAGGGGCACACCCAAGCAGAGAAGCTTCTCTCTGCCAAACCTGGTCATAACTCAGTGCACCAAGAGCTAACAAAATCCATCTTGTTCCTGTAGGTCTGAGCCTGAGCTTCCCTGTGAATCCAGCAAACAGGCCTAAGCCAGCAGACTTTAATATAGCGATAAGACTTGCTGATCCCAGGGATATGAAGTAGAGGTGTATAGAAGCAGAGAGAATGCCATCTGAATAGCTTTTAGAGGAGTCCTCCTCTCAGATGGTTTCCATCTCAGGGCTCTGTCAGGCAGAGAAAGGAGGTTTTGTTCGTTTGCGGTCTCAGCTACGGAGATAGGCTATAAAATATGTATCAGTCTCTCAGGAGCAAAATTGCTGCAAATGCTGGCCCTGGACGGCTGGGAGGGACAAGTCAACCTCCTGGAGTGTACATGTGCCACCAACTCTCCTGTCAGAGGGTTTCTCCTCTGCACCTGTGACTCTCCCCGACTGTGTGTGGAGAAGAAGCAGGTATGGTTTTGATTTTAGATTCTCAGCCTTTTTCCTAAGATAGTAAAGCTTATGCACTCATCTCCAGATCAGAGTCGCGCTACACACGCACCCGCAGTCCCACGTTGAGAACCRTGTGGGGGAACAGCTCTGCTTAAATGAACAGGAGAATATCCCGATTCTCTGTGCACRTCAGAGAGCAAGAGGAACACACATAGCCCAGATTAACATTCGCTTCTCTTCCTATGTGCCTGCAAACTGTCTGCCTGCAGTGTGCCTGTCTCTCCATACCCCCCAAACAACTTCTTGTTTTTACCCATTGGCCAATTTTCTCCCAGTTTGACAGAGAAACAAAAACCCGAGAGGAACAAAGTTTCTACAAGTTTCATGAAAACCAGCAGCCAGCAAAAGGAGAGCAAACTTATTAGCGCTCAGAGAAAAGCTGCAGCATGAAACCAAATCCCATGAGACATGACAGCAGGCACATCTCTCTGAACATCCARCTGCAGGAAAACATTCAAACACAGCTCACATATTAATACACCACAAAGAACCCAACTGCACAACACAAGAAGTCAGACTGCCAAACTTCCATTGCTTGTGAAACAATTTGTTTCCATCTCTCCCTTCCCCTTCCTCCCCCTCAAATTACCCTCCCTGAGATAAAGGCCTTTCTGAAGCTATGACACAAGGAGAAGAGATCCCTCCTGAGTCAGAGTCCAGCTTGACCACCTCTGTGGCAGCCCCAACTGTAAACCCCTTTGGCCAGCTATCCTAGTGACCATAAATGGTTCAGGACTCAGACAAAAGCTGGCTCAGCACTGACCCCACCACACTGCTTTGCACCAAATGGCTAAATAGGTTCTTACTGGAGCACAGAGTCCTAAATCAGGAACCAGGCCAACCACAGAATAATTACTGCACCACGTGGGAAGCTGGTCCCACTAACTTACAGGCAGGGCAGAGGGCTGCTCCTCTTCGAAAGGATACCGGTCATTTAGCATGCTCTGGCCCTGCCTCTCTTAACTCTTTGAGATTATTCCTTTTCTTCCTTGTTGAACATTTTAGACTAGTTCCTGGCTTTTGGTGACTATGGCTGTTGGTGGCTGAACATCCTCCACTCCCAAAGCATTTTTCGTATTTAGATACAAAAGAGAGAAGCAACCTTTCCTCTCTTAGGGCTGCTTATGAGCCCAGACAAAGCCAGAGTCTGCCCTGGGCAGCCAAATGCCTGGGACAGAAACACAGAGTTGGCCCTGCAGCTAATCCAGCCCCAGCTGGAGCTCTGGAAAGGCAGGGCGACTGCTGCCCCTGCCAAGGCAGGGAATGGATGCAAGTCTAGCAATGCTCCCCCAGAAGCAGCGGACGTGGTGCCACCCATCGCTGCTAACCCAGCTCCCTGGGCTCTCCTTCTCTGCCTCTCCAGGACTATATCATGCCCAACCGCAAGGCAACCWGGGGAGCCCAGGTCCAGCTCCCAGCCTGCAACAGTGGAGCCTAATTTCACTTACCATGAGGCAGTTCCCAAAAAGATCCACTCTTACCAGCACAAGCCTGTCTGGCTGACCTGGTCACACACAAGGACACTTTTTTTTTTCTGACCAAAAAAAAAAAAAAAAAAAAAAAAAAAACAAAAAAAAAGAAAAAAAAATAAAAAAAAAAAAAAAAAAGGAAAACAAAACCCAAACACAAACAAAAAGCCCAAGCAAACAAAAAAACAACAGCCATGTTGGGCTATGCCTACTTACTAACCAAGGAAATCCGAGTATCTGTACTCTGTGAATCTTTCACTTAGCAGAGCACATTTGCTGTGCTAAGAGCTTGCTTTTACCCAACCATGATATTAGAGTGACTGTAATAAATATAAAGTCAGAATATTTTACAACTACAAACAGAAACAACTGCCTCCTTTTGTCCCCATCCCACTAAAGAAAACTAAGGACAACAATGAAAGTCTGGGGAAGTGAACAGAAACTGAGAAAGCATATGGTACTGCTTCCTGGTGTATTTTCCCAGCCTACAGCAGTATCTTGGACTTCCTAAACTGAGGATGATGCCTTTGTGTGCCAGAGCCATCAGTGGGCTTTTAGTTCCAATAATCTGTCTAACCCCACAGGGAAACTTGGCAACTTCATTATCACATGTTAATAAACACCACAACTGTGTGCTGTATGAAGAGATGCTCCCTTTTGTTTTAACTTGATAATATATTTCAGAGCCCACTGCTACCACTTAACAAGAATGAAACCATGGAGCCCCATGCTGCCATTTGTGATTTCACTGATTGTTGTCATATTCCCCACAGATTCTTTTTTTCCAGTCTGAAGACTCCTTGTTTATTTAGCCACTCCTTGTACAACTTATTCATATCTCTGATCATCCTATGACTACTCTTTCTAGTCCAATTACATCTTTTGTCATGGATGCCTCAGAGACCAATCTTTAACAGGAAGATCTTTCTTGAAAAAAACAACTATCCAAGTGTATGAGCAAAAACCCAGAGTATTTAAAAAGACCTAAATAAGATGACTTTCTGCCATCCTACACAAGGTTTTACATCCTCAGTACTTCTGGAACTGTAACCCATCAGTTCTAGGGGACTTTCAGTTCCACAAAGTTTCAAAATAACCATAGATCCCACTGGGGAAAAAGAAGTTCAAGCAGATCACAGTTTTGGTAATTTCTCTTGGAAAATTATTTTTTTTCCTTTTAGTTTGCATGTCATCTAAACAGCAGAATACCCACCCCAATTTCTATTATGATACCAGCACCGTTCCTCCACCCCCTYTCTTTTTTGATTAATGACAATTCCCATCACCAAACATCTGAAAGACTTGAAGATGACCTTTGTTGATAAATTTCAATTTATAATGTACAGTGGAGGCTGGCAAGGCAAAATGAGCTGCCATGATGCATTAGTCATTGTGATTCACAGTTCAGAATGAAGGAGATAGGAGTTAACTAGGAACACTGGCGTGCTCTTTTTTTCTTGCAGATTCTTCTCTTTTATTTTTGACAGGAAAGGTATCTTCTCTTGTTTATTCAATATGAGCCTTTGGGAGGACTCTGGACGTCTCAGAGGTTGGACAAAAGGATACAGAATATTCCACCTCTGGATTTACGGGCAATAAAGCACAGGAGATGTGAATATCAGTCACATTTCTAGTGGCCGATTGCTCATCGGTGTTTCATTTGATCACCATCCCAAAAGGCAGGGCGACTGTTCACACCAGTCATTCCTTAGTAGAGATGACTACTCAGATGGGCATGAACAGTCTCTGGAGATGTAGTTTTTGTATATTTAGCCTACAGGGATGGTGGGGACCAACTTGAAAGCCGTATGTTTGCATCATTCTTGTTCTACTTGTCCTGTAGGAACACAGTGGTGCTTTGGATATCCCCAGCAATCACTGACTATCCAGAACAACGTGTCTTTTGGTGTCTAAATAGCATTCACCATCAGCAGGCTGCAGGTGTAGTGGTTACTAAGCATCACTTTATATTCTGCAGAATAGCCCACAATAAGGAGACAAAAAGGCAACAAAGGTTGGTGCCTCTTACTGTGATACTAAAATGACCCTACTTCCCCAGCTATTAGTAAGACTCCATCTTCTCTATACCGTGGCCGTTTATCTCATCCTAAATTTAGCTACCTACAAACTAGGTATTTATCTCTAGCTCCCAAGCCTGTCCACATTTTCTCTCTAACTACAGACAGAGAATGTTAACGTCAGAGAATGACTCATTCATCCTAAAATAGGTGAGGACGTATTGCTCTCTTAAGGTGTCTTCCTCCCTTCAATGTAAAGGGAGACCAGAGCAACCAAAACACACTCAACTGTTAGATGGCTAGAACAAGGCAAGATGTTTCTCACACTAAATGGATTAGAAAAGTTCATGCACTGAGCTGGCAGTACAAATGAAGGGAAGGACCTCAGTCATCCTGCCTGAGACCAAAAGTTCATCATTTGTTGTAATGTACCAATGCTCTATGTTTTAAATGTTATTCTATGGGGATACGTATGAGAATTACTACTAGAAGTAGGTGCCAAACGATATCAGGACTCCACTGTATAGAGTGTGCCATACACACTCTATAGCATTACAAAGTGAAGAGAGCAGAGACAAGCAGAGAAATGTGATATGTATTTTCCCATGGTTGCTGGCAGAATCAAGAATACAAACAAAGACCTCAGGAAATGTGAAATTGCTTCTCCTCAAAAGCTGGGATAAGCACTTCCCTTCATTGCATGCTTGCCCCATTACACCATTGATGACCTGCTGGCAATCCTTATCGTGGCCAGGCAAAGACGATACCCACTGGTAGAAACTGTACCTCACAGAAGCACAAACATGAAAGCTATACAGGCATCATGTAATATCCACATCAGCAGCCTCAGCAAGGACATCAGAATCTGAATCATCATCTTACTGCTTCTGACCTGAGACTAGGACACCACATCCCTGCAGACACCACCCAAGACACAGTTCAGTTGCCATGAAACAGGGGCAATCTGGAGCTAAGACAGTCTGGCTTCACAAAGGCCTCTCCTTTTTCTGCTCTGGTCATTTCACTACTGTGAAATCTATGTAAAAGCATTACTTTTGTACAGCTCTGAAGAACTACATATCATCATTACTCACTTCCCATTTGTACTGTCTAAAAGATCTGACCTATTTATCGTGTTCTTGATTCTGATGTATTCTAATTTTCCAACGAGGTGTTTTATGCATCTCTGATAAAGCAGCATACTGATTTGATTCCAAGCACTTGACTGACTCAGCAAAGATGGTCTTATCAAGACACATTCAAGAAATTTGGTCTAGAGGACACTTTAATAGCCTCAAAGATAAAAGGCAGCTTTGATGACAAAACCTCATTAATTAATCAGATATTAATTAGATTATTAATTAGAAACAAGGCCCTTCCCAGGCCCTTTTCTACTTTTATTACTATAGCTAAAAATGCTTCTGTAACGATTCTCTTAAGTAGCTAATCATTTTAATTTGCATTATATTGTAGCAAAAGGAAGCACTTTGTAGGATTTTCTGAAGGAATTGTAGAGGTTCAGTTTAACAACCATGCTATTAGGTGCGTTTAAATTGGAACTCCCCTTAAGTGTGTATTGAACAAAATGCCGAGGGGAGACTATGGAACTGCCCCATCACTAAACTCTGTATTTCTGTGCTAGATGTGGATGACGAAGAAGTCCTTCCAACCACTCAGAGAATAAGTACACACTGGCAATACAAACTACCCTGATAGTAGGTCACCTCACCCTTCTAAGGGAGGGGGACAGGTGACTCAAATCTCAGTTTCCCAGCTGGGGATACCAACATCAGTGTCCACTCATGCCCCCTGGGATGGTGGCTGTGGCCAGGGTTTACCAGAAACTTGCCTTTGACACTGTCTGCCTGTTTTGGGATCAGTGGTAGGCAGTACTGTGGGGACGGTAGCTGAGCCTGAGTCATCTCTAATGTAACACAGGGCATGTTAACTTTTTCAAACTATCAGCAAATCTTTGCAAAACTTGATGTAGTTAAAAAAGAGGGCAGTGATGGAAGTAGTTTAGTCCAGTTCCTTAGACACAGATATTAAAAATTGCAGACAATTCCCAAACCAACTTTTACAGTCAGCCTGCAACACGTTCCATTCCCTACCTCAGCTGACCCCTCTCCCACAAGCCTTATGTCTACCTGCAACTCCCCTACTTGTGGCCCACAAAAGTTACTGCCCCCAGCAGCACACCCACACAACCTGAATGTAAATACTACAGAAATCCTGCCTGACCCCAGGCAAGGCTCCTCAGCACTCCAGCTTCCCATTTAGTTAACTTAGCTTCCTGGGAAAAGATTGGCTCTTACTGCTCCCCAAAAAAAAAAAAAAAGCTCATGGGATGTAGCCACCTGAGAGAGTTGAGGACTGACAATGCAAGAAGTCCCTTCTAGACTTAGGAACACACCTTTACCTCCAGTCACAACATGACTGAGAGCCTCTACATGCTACTTTTCTACAACTAATAAGAGAGCACCAGATCCCCAGTTAGTTTAAGTCAATGTGACCCTATTACATTCAAATGAATGAGTAATATTGGCAGATCTACACAAATTTACACAATAAAGGTCAGGACCCACTATACCTATGCATATCTATAAACATACAGACTAATAGCAACATTAACAAGAGGATGCTAGCATTTTGCAAGTATTTCACAATTTTGCATTTGTGAGAATTCTGCATTTCTAAGAAACTTCAGAAGTTTAAACCTGCACGGACAAGACAAAGCAATAGTGCAATTTTGGTTTTCTTAAGAAGCAAAGAGAATTTGGAGCCAGARAAGAACACAAATAAGTCTCAGGCTAACATTGCTCTGAACAGGTTTTTTGCAGTGACATATTCCCACCAGAACAGTCTCCAGCACAAGCTCTCTTTCAATACGAGAAATAAATAAATAAATAAAACAAAATCAGCCCATTCCTGAATCCTTCGAGGCTTATACATTTCAGTTACCACTGAAATATGTATGACAGGGCCTGCAAACCCTCCCAGCCTTCTGAACCATACACTACGGTTTTTGAGCATCTCGTAACACAGAYGACATAATTCACAAGACAGAAGAAGCTCTCAGGCTGGATTACACAGCTGACAATGCCTTTACGTAGGTTGCACCACTTGCTTTGCAGGGCAGCCTGGTTATACAGCTGGGTCCCTGGGCAATAAGCTAAGGTTGTTCTGAACGGTCCCAAATGACTCTCTTCCTTTCTCATTCAGACAGTCAGGTTATGTCACTAYATCCTCTCCTAGTTCCTCAGAGCAGAGAATTTTGGTTGAGACATGTAAGGACAGGGATATAAGTGCAAAAATGGAAGAAACCAGTCATCTGTCACCCAGTTTCTTGGCTTGGGCAACAGTCAGATCARCAGCTGGATTAAGCCTCTCATAATACAGTTAAATCCAGTGTTACACTGCACGTAGATATTTCATACTAGCACTGGTTGAGTATGTGTCTTATTCATTCCCTGAGCACGAGGATTAACAGCCTCAATTCTAGTTAGCATGTCTTCAAAATGCAGACACTGAGGTCTAAGCTTGTGTCTATGCAGACTTTCCAAAGAGATAAGCTTGCTGTTTATTATCAAGGTTAATAAATGATTGTGATTCATATGGCAGATGCTCAGCATGGGGATGCCCCTCTTCTCCACCAACTGCTTGTGAGTTGTGGGCAGCTCAGCACACAATTGTTCGTTCCTGCACYATCATGCCCTAAGACCTCACTGCCTAATATCTTTCAAACCACAGTTAGTTCAAGCTTAATTTTACCCCAGAAAAACCTCCTTTTCCTGTCATCTTTTGTGTTCAGCACTCAGAAGCTCATCTAACACAAAACACTTTGTCTTGGTAAAATAAACCTGTTGGAATTTTTTCAGACAGAAGATCAATAAAGTGGGAACAGCTTAAAAAGTCAATCAGCTTCAGCAAGTCCCCCAGGAGATGGCTGGGTGATTGTCATTTTAATGAAGGAATAGTAAAGGGAGCACAAGGAAATGCTCATCCCCTTCAAACTCATGAAGGAGGATATCTTAGGCTGAGAAGCAGGGAAAGAAAAGGAACCACTGGAAGAAACCAGTCATCTCTCTAGCTTGATAGGCTGTCTCAAGAAGTAGTCAGAAAGAGCTAACTTAAACTTCTTCAAATTGAGAATTAGCTCTAGTACTACACTGCAGAATGATATTTCCTCCAGGTATTAGATGAGGAATATTTTTGTTTAGGCCCTGAGATACAAGGATAAATATCCCTTATGCCTTTGCTCCTAAGCACTATGCTGAAAATGTGGTTCTTATTCACGTTAAAGTCATGACTTTTACCTAAATGGAGTTTATGAAGAGGTAAGCACCCTGCATTTATCAAAGCAAATGGAAGGGGAAAGTTGTCTGTGATTCAAGATGCTAAAGTCCTTTTTCTAGACAMACCATGGATTTTCTTTATGTCTTTGGATTTAATCATAAGTTAACTACTTATGAAAAGGATCAAACACAAACACCCAAGATGTAGACTGTGAGGTTCACTGAAGAAAGAATTCTGTTGTACTAAAGGCATTAGAAGGTATCCTGGGAGACCTGCAAGGTTCCTACTTTGCCACAGATTTCCTATGTGGTTGTGTTCTTTTTGCCAGTTACACATGATGACATATTTTGCTGTTGTTTCAACCACCTAGGCTGGAGCATGGCATCTCCCACAAAGGTTCACATAGATGCAGACATTTCAAACTGTAAACCGAGATCCACCCTTTCTTAGCCATGACAGACGGATTGGACTGGATTGATTGACTGAATTGGATGGATTAAGGAAGGCAAGAGACCAGCATAGCTGAGTCGAGACCTGCTGGTCAAACTAAAGGGCAAGAAGGACATGCTCAGGCAGCGGAAGCAGGGACAGGTATCCTGGGAAGAGTATGGGGACACTGCGTGGTTGTGTAGGGATGGGGTCAGGATGGCCAAGGCGCAGCTGGAGCTGAACTTGGCAAGGRATGCAAAGAATAATAAGAAGGGCTTCTACAGGTACGTCAGCCAGAAAAGAAAGGTCAAAGAAAGCATACTCCCCCAATGAGCAACACTGGCAAACTAGTAACAACAGACGAGGAGAAGGCTGAGATACTCAACAACTTTTTTGCCTCAGTCTTCACTGGCAATCTCTCTTCACACCTCTGTCCTGGTTTCGGCTGGGATAGAGTTAATTTTCTTCCTACTAGTTGGTATAGTGCTATGTTTTGGATTTAGTAKGAGAATAATGTTGATAACACACTGATGTTGTAGTTGTTGCTAAGTAGTGTTTACACTAGTCGGGACTTTTCAGTTTCCCATGCTCTGCCAGGTGCACAAGAAGCTGGGAGGGAGCATAGCCAGGACAGCTAACCCAAACTGGCCAATGGGGTATTCCATACCATATGACRTCATGCTCAGTATATAAAGATGGGGGAAGAAGAAGGAAGGGGGGACATTTGGAGTGATGGCCTTTGTCTTCCCAAGTAACAGTTATGCGTGATGGAGCCCTGCTTTCCTGGAGATGGCTGCACACCTGCCTGCCGATGGGAAGGAGTGAATGAATTCCCTGTTTTGCTTTGTTTGTGTGCACGGCTTTTGCTTTACCTATTAAACTGTCTTTATCTCA
Organism: Phoebastria nigripes; assembly: GCA_035582835.1. Lineage (NCBI taxonomy): Eukaryota > Metazoa > Chordata > Aves > Procellariiformes > Diomedeidae > Phoebastria > Phoebastria nigripes. The sequence continues at coordinate 576,016 of JAYKAV010002553.1, forward strand.
AGCCATGAGTTTTCTCACTTTTACCCTTCCGATTCTCTCCCCCATCCCACCRGGGGGGAGTGAGCAAGCAGCTGTGTAGGGCTCAGTTGATGGCTGGGGTTAAACCACGACAATCTTTCAAGTGGATGGACTGCAAGACGGGGACTGGGGGAGCAAAGTCCCTCYCACTGTAAGAGAAGATCAGGTTCGTGACCACCTGAGAAACCTGAACATACATAACTCTATGGGACCTGACAAGACACATCCCAGAGTCCTGAGGGAGCTGGCTGATGTAGTTGCCAAGCCACTCTCCATGATATTTGAAAAGTCATGGCAGTCCAGTGAAGTCCCTGGTGACTGGAAAAAGGGAAACATTGCACCCATTTTTAAAAAGGGTAGAAAAGAGGACCCTGGGAACTACCGACATGTCAGCCTCACCTCTGTGCCTGGGAAGATCATGGAGCAGATCCTCCTGGAAGCTATGCTAAGGCACATGGAGGACAGGGAGGTGATTCGAGACAGCCAGCATGGCTTCACCAAGGGCAAGTCCTGCCTGACTAACCTAATGGCCTTCTACRATGGAGTGACTACATCAGTGGACAAGGGAAGAGCTACAGATGTCGTCTATCTGGACCTCTGTAAGGCCTTTAACACGATCCCCCACAACATCCTTCTCTCTAAACTGGAGAGGTATGGATTTGATGGGTGGACTGTCTGGTGGGTAAGGAATTGGTTGGATGGTCGCATCCAGAGGGTAGTGGTCAAYGGCKCAATGTCCAGATGGAGATCRGTGACGAGTGGTGTCCCACAGGGGTCCGTCATGGGACCAGTACTGTTTAATATCTTCATCAATGACATAGTGGGATCGAGTGCACCCTCAGCAAGTTTGTAGATGACACCAAGCTGAGTGGTGTGGTTGACATGCCTGAGGGACGGGATGCCATCCAGAGGGACCTGGACAAGCTCGAGAAGTGGGCCTGTGTGAACCTCATGAGGTTCAACAAGGCCAAGGGCAAGGTCCTGCACCTGGGTCGGGGCAACCCCCGGTATCAATACAGGCTGGGCGATGAAGGGATTGAGAGCAGCCCTGCCAAGAAGGACTTGGGGGTAATGCTGGATGAAAAGCTGGACATGAGCCAGCAATGTGCGCTCACAGCCCAGAAGGCCAATTGTTATCCTGGGCTGCATCAAAAGAAGCGTGGCCAGCAGGTCGAGGGAGGTGATTCTGCCCCTCTACTCTGCTCTGGTGAGACCCCACCTGCAGTACTGCATCCAGCTCTGGAGCCCTCAGCACAAGAAAGACATGGACCTGTTGGAGCGGGTCCAGAGGAGGGCCACAAAAATGATCAGGGGGATGGAACACCTCTCCTGTCAAGAAAGGCTGAGAGAGTTGGGGTTGTTCAGCCTGGAGAAGAGAAGGCTTTGGGGAGACCTTATTGCAGCCTATCAGTACTTMAAGGGGGCTTATAAGAAAGATGGAGGCAAACTTTTTAGCAGGGCCTGTTGCGACAGGACGAGGGGGAATGGTTTTAAACTAAAAGAGGGTAGAGTTAGACTAGATATGAGGAAGACATTTTTTATGCTGAAGGTGGTGAAACACTGGCACAGGTTGCCCAGAGAGGTGGTAGATGCCCCATCCCTGCAAACATTCAAGGTCAGGTTGGACGGGGCTCTGGGCAACCTGATCTAGTTGAAGATGTCCCTGCGCATGGCAGGGGGGGTTGGACTAGATGACCTTTAAAGGTCCCTTCCAACCCAAACTATTCTATGATGACTTACTCTGTGAGGTCCCATGCCCTGTGCTATGTCAGAGCTCAGAGTCCGTCACCGTAATTGTCTATCCTAGCATTCAAGTCCATGACTCAGTATGTTTTGGCCTTTGGCCATGCTTTATACTTGAATTTGGGCTCCAGTCCCACTCAGGATATCTGCCTGTTGATGAACCAACTGTTGCTCATGTTTCTGACAGCACTGTCCATGGATCCATGCTTCAAAAAAAATTAGAGCAGAACTCATTAAATTGTGCAGTGTATCTTTAATTGCATTCTAACGCAGCATGGTTCACTCATAGCCCCTGGACAGTTTTAAAGCAGTGGCACTTAAGTTCTTTCAGTGATATTATTTAGACGARGAGAGAAATGGCTTTTTTTCTTCACTTTAGTCAACCTGATGCTTCAAAAGCCAATGAGAAAATGAAGCATGATACTACATTCCTGGAGGGCACCATTAAGACCCCCAGGGATAATGTCAGCATAAAGGGTTGCCCATCTTTTAGCAGGTAGATTGCAATAGCCTGTGATTAATTAGGAAATAGTGGCAGCTCATCATTGGCCATTTCCTTATCCTTTTTAGCTGCCTTACCAGAAGGCACGTGGTTTGTTTTAACATCAGCTTTAACATTCTGGGAATGAATCTTCCTGCACGCTGAATAGTAACGCTCTGAAAACAAGCCCCCTGCAGTCAGCAAGGATCTGATCAACCACTCAGTGCAGGGGTAGTTCTGCAGACTTGTCTGTGCACATCACTACAGGTTTTACTCTGAGGACGGAGGAGAAAATGAAATATGGGTACAAAAGAGGAAGGTTCACGCAGTGCCACGATTTCTAGCAAAACCATTTAGTCATGGCTGAGATGTCAGTGAGCGGTGCATGGACATGCTAAGCATAAGAACATGTAGGGAAAGTGGTGCATCTCTGTAGCTTATTGCAAAGAATAAGGGCAGTGATGAGTGGCCAACGGCTCAGAGCAGATGAACTTTCTTCCCCCACCTCTGCCCCTTCAGAAGGTCCCTGGGAGGGCGTCTGGACAGGAAACCTGCTGGATTCGCACCACTGCCTTGAGTACGCTGCTTGATTGCTCATGTTTTAACATTAGACCCTCACCTAGTATACGTCCAAAAGAAACTACTTATCACATCCAAAACTGGAAGCCTCAATACAGTACAGCATGTTCTTCAGAACATTCACTCCAGGCAGCCCCATCACCACTTTTAACTAAGTATCACAGTGGACCTGCATCAATTAGCCAGTTGAAAATATAAACAAACAGGTGAGAAGATCTCCTGCTACAGAAAAACAGCCAAGCTTTAACCAAGCTTCCCGCAATTCATTCCTCCCCCTCCCTCCCCCCCAATACCTCTTTAACCCCTCTGGTGTGTGCTTCTATTAATCACAGTTCATGCAGTCAAAAATGCCTTTCCCCAGACTCCATTTTAGACACACACATTTATTTGTGGTTGACTCAGATGTAAGGGAATACTTCCATGTTAATGAGCTACAATCATAGATCAATAAAGTTCATATTGAGACTTAAGTGCTGTGATTATTGAAAGAGGGAACACAGAAAGAGATATTACATCATGTACATATGCATCTATTACACAGCTGCTAAGCTTCAAAACAATGTGTTTGTAATAATCAGAGTACCGTGATGAAATAGCTGTCTTTTCAAGCCAACAGTAAATGCATGTTGGGAGTGCTATCTGAAGGGGTTATTTCTTTGTCCATACTTTACTACATAACTGATGCTGAAAATGGAGAAAATAAATAATGATGAGTTTTGCTACAAGTCATTATTTTGCAAAGATTACACTTTAATAACTTTAGTACACAAAATATTTTCATGAATTAATCTCCCTTCCTCACGGATGAGGGCAAACGATAAACATGGGCTTCTTTAACCCCCACCTTCTCTCTTTCTTTTTTTTTAATCTCATTCTGCCACCACTTATCAATGTCTGTGCAGCAAAAAAAGGGGAAAAATATTAAATGCATTGCTGGGAATGGGATCTCATCCTTAATGACACCATCAATAATTGCTGTCACAAGCTAATATCAGAGTTGCAACCTCACAAGGAAGATAGAGAGGCAGAGTTTTTCAGATCGTGGTTTCTAGACAGGCTCTAATGGAATTTTGCTACATGCTTTTAAATGCTGCCTGGATAGCTCATAGGGCAGTGGAAACTAAAAGCAGAAACTCCAGACAGGGAGTACTAAACCTAGGGCTGTCCTATGAACCTCCCAGAATGGTGTTGGATCCAGAAAGCAGGATGTAAATACAGAAAATGCTGTCCATACAGCAAGGCTTACACCTTTGATGGCAGTTCCTTGGACAACAAGGATATCCTCAGGCAGCTGCTTCTTCATGCATCAAACAGATTCCAGTAATTCCCAATCAGCAGTGCTCAGATGCCCTTCGGTCCCTACACCACTGAAAAGTTACTGTGCAGCTAAGACCTTGTCATCACAATCTAGACACCATTAAGAGAATTTATACTCCAGATGCTTTTAAAAAGAGACTGAACGGCTCTTACCTGAAACCTGTGGCTGGAGAATTGAGATCAACTTCTCTTCAAATATTGGCATCTTGGGGGCCTTGACACTACCTGCAATCTGCACAGACCTACCCTCACACCAGTAAGCTGCAGACAAGCAACAGTGCTCCTGTTTCCTGAGAACTCCTTCTTAATATACTGAAGGCCAGACACTGACAACCGTTATGCGTTTGTACAACATCAAACCAAGAACAGGCCAGTTGTTTGAGTGCTTCTCTGCACCCTGCTAGTGCAACCAAGCGTGTACTTCAGACTTGAACAGAGAAGGAAACAAGCTTAACACAGCCAGCCCCTACTTCAGCTGGGAGGTAGCAACTCCAGAGCCCAGATGTTTGGGGTCACTATGACCTCTCAGGTGACTGAATTATTAATTCCCCGATAGAATTAGTATATTAATCAATAGAAAACAGTGGAGAGGGGAGAAGCATACTGGGAAATCACCTTTAATATTTTGCACTTTAGAATCTCCATGTAATTAATATTCAGCATGGCACACTTGCACTTCTTGTTACATTCATTGTTACATTCAGTAAGAAGAGCCCAGAGATGAGTCCTTAGTCAAAGACTGTAATGCTCCAGTATCATAAACACACAGTCAGACATAAGAAGTCTCTGAATTTGGCAGGGGGAAAGTGGGGCTGAAATCACATCTTTCCACAAAATGCAATGTTTTGACTCATCTTTTAAAAAGGTTATGTAGATGAAAGAAAAGGGCAGAGTAACATGACAGCAAAGTCTAAACTATGGATCCCCTCAGTTCCATGTACTGAACCTGAGAGCACAGTTTCACCAGTGTCAGAGTTTATTATTCTGGAGCTATTTAGACCCCACCACATGGCAGTCTGGTCCAAGTTCATGTCAGGACAGTCAATTCCAAGACTCGCAGCCTCTAAGCAAGAGCACCATCTCAGAAACAAGGAGTGGTTTGCTGCATGCACATAACTGGGAGATATGACCTGTTCCCAGCTCTGCCCCAGCACTGATCTACCCTGCAGTCCTTGCACAAGCATTGTGACCTCTGTTCATCAACACCAGATAAACATGGTGAACCACTGAACAAGAAAGACTTTTGCTGTGCTGCAAATAGTGGTTGTCAGGAGCCACTTCCTCGGAAGACAAAGACTCTTAAATATTTTATGAGCCAGGCAGGTCTCCATTGCTGGTTCCAAGACCATCACACAGCTGTACAATAATTTTTCGAAGGTCACTGTCTCACTCTGAGCAGGACAGGCAGAGAAGATCCTATCATTCCAACAAGAAAAGAAGTGGAAAGGTACAGTAATATAGTTTTATCCATAATAATATGATTCCTTTGCTTGTGCCTATGCAAGCTAAACTTTTCTGCACTGCATTACCTCCACCAGACCAGTGCATACGCAATGCAAATCAACCGTCGAGCAGTATTTGTACTACAATAATAACTTGGAAGAACTTGTTTAATATCAGAAGACTTAGTGGAGCAGATGAATGGCTCTGACATGATATCCATGGGATAGAAATTCAATTAAAAACTGCAAGCGGCACAAGAGTGGTAGTTATTGTTCAACATGTACCATGGGGCCTTTGCTGAAATACAGCTATTAGCTGTACTGGTTGAGAAATTCTGTTTTCCTTTATGGCAATCTGTTAGCTTGTAGAAAGTTAAATTAATAAAAACACAGAATCACTCTCACATTACGAGAACACAGCAAAGCCAAGGGCTAGTTGTGTATTTTATAATTATGGATTAAGTGCATTATGCCAAGGAAATTAAAGAGATGCCACAATTATAATAAAAATGAAAGATTGTCTGGCTTTAAAGGCTGATGGTGTGACTATTGCATGCAGAGCATGCTGGTTTGCCCATCCTTGTCTTCCCCCATCACAGCTCTCCAGGATGCTAACAATTATTCCTAATGCTAGCAGCTACATTGACCATGTGTTCAGCCCTTGGTGGAGATACACTTGCATGAGAAAGCTACCTCCCCTCCTGTTAGCAGCATCTCAAATCCATCTTCTGTCTTGGAAAGTTAGTTTTGTCCCCAAAGAACGCGGAAAAGAAGGATGGAAGGAGAATTTTTTTTTTTTTTTTTTTTTTTTTTGATAGATGGAGGACAAAGCTCAGTGGGAAGTAACTCCCCAAGCCCATCCAACTTTTGCCAAGACCCAAAGATGGGACAGGCAGGGATCTCAGGATGAAAATTTCCTCCTGGGGAGGGAAGAATCAGGCCTGATCAACAAGGAACTGACACAAATGTTTTTCATTAAAACTGCAAGGGAGCATGCTCACATCACTGATTTCCAGACATTTGGCTTCAGGGTCCCAGTAGAGAAAAAGCTAGGTCTGAATCACCCTGTAACTCTGAGCCTACATCTTTGCAGTCAATGTGGTACCACATCTGAGAGCACACGTATTTCATCTCTTGTAGAACACAGCTTTCCCCACCAGCAGAAGTAACTAATGGGACAACTAAGTAACTAAATAGCCATGACATCTTCTGGACATGGGACTACTTTTTGACTTACCCATAATCATCAGGAAGCCTGTAGCATACCAAGAGACTTCCAGTGAAGTCTGGCTTCCCCAAAAGCAGTCCCAAGTGCCCAGTCAGACCACCATTGCACTTCCTCAGCAGCAATGTCCCTTCCCTTTCACCACTCACCAGCCATCACTTCCAGATCTGAGCTACCCTCTCAGCTGTGCCTACACCACAGGAAAGCGCTATCAGTGGGCCAAAAATAGGTGATCAAGAGGAAAGTGGCCCAGACAACAATACAGTGCCTTCATCCCTTTGTTCATCTAAGAGAAGCCATCTACTCAGGCTATACTCAAGAGCCACAACTAAATCAGACTGAACAAATTCAGGAGGACAAGCCGTGTCTCTGGGCTCAACAGTTCTGGCAAAAGAGCACCACAGTTCTCTTATTCTTTCTAGACTCTCTTAACCAAACTCAGCAACACAGTTTTGCCTTCTCCAGACAGGACCATCTTCTCTCAGTCTATGCAAGCCTTTGGCCTCTCTCTGCAGAGACTGCCAACACATGGCATGCCCTGGAGTAGCTCAAAGACTCCCTTAGATCCCTGCTGCTAATAGTGAAAATCACACTGGTCTTCACAGAAGAAGAAAAAAACCAACCAAACAAACAAAAAAACCCAAACCAACACCACACCAAAACACCATAAACCAAAAAAACCCAAAAGAGACACGAACACACACACACTTTTAAAATCTGACTTTGGAATGCTGCATGGTAATGTGACTATTTCAAGTCTCTACTCAGAGGGTTTCCTGATCTCATTTCTAACAGTGGACAGCTAAATCTATGTTCTCAAATCTGTATCCATCTTACCTCTCCTGAGCAGAAAACATGAATTCTTAATCTCCCCCTTTTCACTCCTTTCTTAGGAACGTTGTTGCTGCTGTTGTATGAGCAAGTACAATTATAAATTCCTTTCTGCAAGTGGATTATCAACCCTTGTAGGAATAACCTTTCATGGATGGCAAAGTTCACAATGCTATTTTTTCCCTGTCAGGAGCTAGATGCATCATGCTGCTCAAAACTAAAACAACCTTAACACTCATCTGTAATAACATGTGACAGCTGCCATGTTTCTAGGACTCCAAATGGAACTAGGGATCTCAGACTAGTCACTTGGATCCATCTGGTTTGACAGGGTACACCTGCCTTGGACTGAACACATCCTGGTTATTGGTAGCAGATATGAGCACAGTGCATGGGGAAGCAGTAAGTGGTGCGGATACTCTGCAAGCAGCTCTTCTGCCTCCAGAGAATTAAGCAGTTATCTTACTATGCCAGATTGTTTTTTGTTGTCAAGTTGAGGATTTTAGCAACCAGTCTTTGAATAGAGATTTCAGTTGCTCCCAAGAGCTGTGTTTATTACCTATGCTGTATAAATACAATGCCCTTTGCTCTAGGGAATGACCTAGCAGACGATGCCATGTTTCCATAGTACAAGAACTCTTCAAGTCTAGTGCCTTCATAAATGCTGCACAGGCCAGAGGGTAGGGAGTTAGGGAGAATGAAGAGCGCTCTGTTCCCTCTCCTTCCACACAGCTTAGCAGATGGACTGTGCTAAGTGGAGAAGGATAAGCACGTTACCACCAGGCTTTCAAAGGAGAGATCTCTGGAGGTACCCAGACATATTGGAGATGATGCATGGCAAAGGGCTACATCATCCTGAGTTTGAGAGGCAATATAAAGAGCTTCCACACACGGTTCTGCCAGCACCTATAAACCAGGCCATGAGCATCTACTCTTTTTTTTCCCCCCGTAAGAGTTACTACCTCTGGCTGGAAGCACTCACTAGGATCATGAAAACATTTTTTTGTCAACTTGCTTCAGTTTCCCCACTGAAGAGAAAAGAGGAGATGAGCATGGAGATATCAATTCATCTTTGCAGAAAGCATCTTCTGAGCTTATTTGCATAAATGAAATAGCTAGTGTGACCAACGAGACCACATAAGCATAGAAAAGGAAAATAAAGCCACAACTCWATCAATTTCCTAGGTTACATTCAGATCTGTCCAATACAGGCACTTAGCTGAAGAATCATAACTTCTATTTCAAAAGCATGAAGAGCTATTTGACCACCTGCTGTCCAAGACTGCCAGGCCATTGGTCCGTACATAAGCCACAAAGAGAAATCATCACAATTCCATTGCAGGCAAGTAACAGCGGTATCATCAGTGTGGCCCTGCGTCACCAGAGGGAGAGTCTCCCACTTTCACTGCAACTCCAGGGCCAGCAACAGCATGAGGGTCTGCACAAGCTGCCTGCTGACAGTGTCACCTGGGCTGCCTCAATGCGCAGTGTATCAGTGTGCAGAACAAATGAACCAGCAGCCTTGTTTGTCATCATCTGTGCTCACCAGCAACCGCCCTCCACTTCTACCATGTCAGCTCAGCAGCATCCTAACAAAGAAAAAGAGAAATCCTTCCCTTGCTCCTGCCGCATGCTCACCTCACCTTCAATCCCCAAACATTGATAGAAAGGATTAAAGAGAGTGCTGCTTAAAATAAAATGGATATAGGATTCAAAACCAATTACCAAAGCATAATCTTGCTCAGATGGGCATGCTAAGAATAATTACTATACACAAGATGAATGCTTGTTGGAGACACATTACAGAAGACTGCATAATTAAATATAGCAACCAATCCTCATTTATCTACCAAGCAATTCACATTTAAAAGCTCACCTGCATGTGTTTGGGCAAAAGCCACTTGGGAGTTATCACAGCAGTTGAAAGTTTGGGGAACAGCAAAAACAGAAAAATAAAAAATAGCAGGAAAAGTAATCAGCTTGTCACCAGAAAAAAGAAGGGGACAGTAGAATCCTGCTCTGGGCATTATTTGCCCTTTAAAATAATATCCTTTGAGAGAAGTGAAAACATCTTTGATGTCAGCTTACACTTGGTCCAAACAAAAATTCTTTCTAGAAAGGAACAAACTGATGCAGAAGCAAGAGGGGGCATTGTGCCAGGCACAGTTTTCTCAAGATGTTGGCTGCAGTGTCTGTGGACTTGAGGAAAACAACAAAGGCAACCACTGTCACCACACCCCAACAGCTCCCTCACTTTGCACCAGTCTTCCCTTATCCACTCAGCCAAGCGACAACTGACACCAAGCATAGGTGTGCCAGAGTGGCGATCAAATCAAGGATACCTTTAGTCTTCTGCACTCATACTGTTCCCCTCCCTTAGCATACAGTATCAGACACACCGGCCCCAGATCTCGCTTGCATGCCACAGCAATCAGCTACAGACACTGCAGCATTATTTCTATTATTTCAGCAAAGCAAATGGAAGTGAGGGACATCTCACAATTTGCTTCATAAAAAAAGACTCTGATGGAATAAAGTCATGTTTGCAGAATGTAAACAGAGATTTCATAGCACCAAGTCTTCATTTTTATCACATCAAATAGCTCTTTCTTTCTAAAGGGAACTCTGAGGAAGGATAACTAAAGCTTTTTAAGACTTGCTGCAGCTTTGGATTTATGATGGCAAACCATTTTTTTTCCTAAACTACTTGCAACAAATGTTGCTAGGCAGAAAAAGCCAATATAAACACTTGTAAATGCTCTACTGAGAGGCAGAAAGGTAGAAGGCAACTAGTGCTGAAATGACTAGATGAGGTTTTGATTTTAAAACCCTATAAACAACATAACAAGTATTTAATGGCAGGGAATCAAAGACAGCTTTTTCTCCTTAATGCATGAGGATCTGCAATCCAATACAAATATAAACTGTGCCTTATTTTGTGCAGTGTGCATTCTACCACTGCACCTGAAAATACATTAGAGAAGTAAATAATACAGTTGCAAAGCTAAAATAAAATATCCTAGTCTGGGAAGAGAAATTAAAACATCTGTACAAAGGGCAGAGAGCTATTTTCAGTTAACTAATAACATGAGGAAACACAAGCCAGTAGTTCCAAAATGCAGAGCCTTTTTTTTTGTGCCAGAACAGTCAGACCAGCCAAGCCTGTGCCTTTGCAAAATAGTATTTCAGTTCCTGCTGTAGAAAAGCTGCATGCTTTACCTGTACCCCCCTGATCTTACACCCACAGCAAATAAAATCCTCCAACATTAATCTACTGTTCACAGTCTCCCATTTCAGTCCATAACTGAGGAACAAAGCCATGGAATTTGCACATTTTGATTTTGTTCCCCTTGAGCCAAGAGGAATTTTTCCAGGAGAAGCAATCAAAGAAGGAGCTGGGCACCTCACCCAATTTTCATAAGCAGTACAGTGTGTTTAACCCTACAGCTGCCCTTATCCCTGCGAAGGCAGACAGGATCTTCATCTGCAGGGACCTTCTTATTGCAATGCTGATGCAGTGTCCTGACCACCTGCCATTCAATGTACTAAGCATCTTCATCCCTAATTGGTGATGAGGAGTTGGGGCCACTCAGCACTATTTGCAGTTTGATAACAGCTCCCAGGTGATGCGAAGCCTGATGAAGGCTGCACCCAGTTTGCAGATGCACCCACACGGTACAGAGGCCAGCAGGCACCACAGTAGTAACAACAAATGGATGCATCTATACTGATGGGCGCAGGTAAACCTTGGCTCCTCTGTTCACCCTTGGGGCTGGTTGCATTTGAGGTATCTGCAAGGTGGAAGCTTAATAAGCTATTTTACAGCAGCACTGAGCTCAAGTAAAGATTCTCCTTTCCCTTAGGCACCAGCCAGCTCCATGCACACGCAGAGAGCTTGAGTCTGTCTGCGTCCATCCAGGGAGACACTCATCAGCCTTTGACAGAGTTGAAAAGGAAGCAAAACCTTCTCAACCCTCAGTCTTGAGAAGGAAAACTCTCTGCTTTTGAGGGTCCTTTAAGGAAAAAAAAAAAAAAAAAAAAAAAAAAAAAAAAAAAAAAAAAAGAGATCCATGTGAATGAGCCAGTGATTTATTTCATCCCCCTGAATTTTATGCTTTCAGGTCTTTTTGCAAATAATTATAATGCCATGAAAGGGAAAGTGAGGAACAAAAGAGCTCCAAGGCTTGGTTTTCATCATCAAGGAATCATGGCTGCAATTTGAAATTTCACAGGTACCGAGGCTCTCAGACATGTAGCCTGTCTTTCAGTTTCACTGAATTTGGCCAACTCAGCCCAGAGTCCATTTACTGCAGCATCAAAAATGAAATGCAGTTCTAGCAGCAGTGCAAATCAGATCACATAATTGAAAAACTATAAGTATTAGTAAAGACTGAATACGTTTCCAGCCAACAAGCAATACTTCAAACTACATTGTGGACTCAATGTAGAAATTATTGAGTAAGATTCTCTGGCCTGCACTACACGACTAGATTATTATCATTACTTTTTCTCTGCGCTTTAAATCTATGAATCTGAGGACRTGCAGAACTGCATTCCTATGAGGAGCACCCTCTTGACACTTCCCTTCCCACATTATAAACAGGAACATGAGAATTTTGAGGACATTGGATTTGGTATCATGTGAGAAGAGAAGAATCACCCAAACAAGAATCATTAAAGAGTGGAAAAACCTGCTGCCTTACAAAAAACTTCTGGTGTTTAATCAGGGTGTGAGTACCTGCTTGGGGAAGTAGAGGGCCTTTAAAGCCACCCGGTCCACAAGAGTACAAGAAGAGCCAAAACCTGATAACCTAAGGTTAGACAAGTATGGGTAAGAGGGTGGTTTTTTTTCTATTTGGGGTGTTGTTTTTTTTATTAAATAGGAAGGGCAATTGTTCCAGGCAGACTGTACTAATGGTTGAGGTAAATTCTTCATCACTGCTAATTTTTCAATCAAGATGGGATGTTTTCCCAAGAGTTTTGCTCTCGATCAAGCAGGTATTAGTCTGAGGAATTAATCTCTGCTTGGTATCTGTGACAAGTGATTTTCTTCTCCTTCATCATCTTGCACAGTGTCTGAGCACAATGCTCCTCCTGCCTTTATAACCTAGGAATTGTTTTAATAGTTACACATCAATGAGTAACCAGTGACACGGCTCTTACTTCACAGTTTATCCACATAGCTGCTTCGAGACAAACATTTTTTCATTTAGGATTACACCAAGAGTGTAACCCAGTATTTTCAAAAAGTATCTGCTCCGAGGAAGACTCTAGTGTCAAAAGACTCCTTCTCTAAAGTTTATCTTACCATGATACTATCCCACTCTGCATGCACGTAACTAATCACTTAATATTTTTACTCCATGAAGCTGGGTGACTACTGGAAAGCAAAGCAACAGCCTGTTCCAGTCAACCAGGTCATACAAGGTCTCTCTTTTTAGCATGGTCCCTCCTACGCTAGCACCATGAGCTAAAGAAATCACTAGCAAGGTGTCCTTGCCTGCATTCACCACTTTCCCTAGCATTGTGTCTAAAAATCTTCCATTGCCTAGCTTTAAAAACACAGCAGCATTTAGGTTTAAACACCGATTTTGCCACAGCTTCAGGCCTCTTCAAGAAAGAAAAGCTAGATTCAGAGTTGCTCAAGATCATTCACATTTCAAACACAACTTTTTATACTCTTCCACCAGCCATTCAGCCAGCACATTGTTGGCTCTGATAGCACTTGCATGTTTCTAGCATTGGTCCAACATCAGCTAGCTGATTTTTGCCCTCTATGGTCTCCATTGTGTAATTAGCTGGGGAGGAGGTCAAAGAGGTGAGATCACAATTTTTCATGCTCTCGAGCCATCAGACCCATGCAACCTATCAAACTGCACATCTGCAGTGCAATATTTTGCTTGTTGATGGGATCTAAATTGAAACTAATGCACTGCAGAGAGCATGGCCTCAGTCTCAAGTTAACACTTGTTATTGCACATTGCCCAATTTCCACGCTGGCTTCACTATCTCATTTACATAATATTCTAATGGAGACATTTCAAAACAAGGTAGGATGGGTCACAAGATGCAACAATGTGCTGAATGCACTCAAGCAAAAATTATTCAACCTCTTGGCTCCTTCCATAGTCAGCTTCTAATATGAAGCCTGTTGTGCTGCTCTTCCCAAGGGATATGGGTGGGAGGCTCTCCTATCACTGGACCAAAGAAATAGGGTTAAAAAAAGCCTTCAATGTTCTCCCTCCCTCCCAAAGGCAAGACTAACTAGAACAAGACATCTACTTCAGAAGGCTGTCTAGCATGTACCTAAGGTCTTTTAAAATGGAGGCTTCCCACCTTCCCAAGCAATCCATGCTCAGCTTTAAGGAGGTTTTTCCTAAAACCCGCCTCTGCACTGCTGCAAATTACTCAGTAACTGGAGAATAGATATTGGGGGGCTGGGGGCAGGCAAGGGGGGGAATGGTTGTGCTGTGTATATTTATATACTTACATGACTGTTATAAGAACAAAGTGTCCAACTATTTTTTCCTTAACTGAGCTACTGTGGCCTGGCACCTCTTTACTAAAATTACCTCCACTTACAGATGTTACCATAGCATTTGTTGCCATACCAAGGCATACTTCATAGGTGATGTCATTTACCACCAGACAAGGCATCATGTGTCATACAGAAGAACGCTGGAGCTATCTACCAGTTCTGAGTCCCGAGTCTTGCACATTTCTTCAAGAGTATCTATCACCTCCAGAAGACCCCACACAGGTTATGCATTATTGGAAGCTTTGGAGGAAATCCCTGCCTGAGCTCTGTAGCACAGCATCTGCACCCAGAAGTCAGAGCTCTGCCTTGGCACCCAGCCCAAGCAGCAGCTCTTACCAGTTTCTCCTGAGGCACAGATGGCCACACAGCTGCCCCAGGGTTTGCTCAGGGGAGTTTCTTGGGCTAAGTACCTGATACATGAAGACAAGTTTCCCTTCATTACATTTACAAGGCCTGACCCAAAATCTGGAAAAGTGCCTTCCTTAGAATCATAGGATCATGGAATAGTTTGGGTTGGAAGGGACCTTTAAAGGTCACCTAGTCCAACCCCCYGCCCCAAATTTGGATCCTATGTGTAAATAGGTTCCTCTACATATTTCCTCTCTCCAGGTTAAATAATCATTGTAGAGTCACTAGCCGTGCACAAATTCTTCACATCTCTTCTACCAAGCTTCCTTAACCCTTCTGAGAAATATTTGCAGCTCAAGTGAACCTTAGCCCTCCGCTGTGTATCATCAACAACAATGCATCATTGAGCACTATCCTTGTTTCCTGGGATAAGAGTTAATTTTCTTCCTAGTAGTTGGTAGAGTGCTATGTTTTGGATTTAGTAKGAGAATAATGTTGATAGCACACTGATGTTTTAGTTGTTGCTAAGTAATGTTTACACTAGTCAAGGACTTTTCAGCTTCCCATGCTCTGCCAGGTGCACAAGAAGCTGGGAGGGAGCATAGTCAGGACAGCTAACCCAACTGACCAAAGGGATATCCCATACCATATGACATCATGCTCAGTATATAAAGCTGGGGGAAGAAGAAAGGGGGAACGTTTGGAGTGATGGCGTTTGTTTCCCAAGTAACCATTACGCATGATGGAGCCCTGCTTTCCTGGAGATGGCTGAACACCTGCCTGCCCATGGGAAGTAGTGAATGAATTCCTTGTTTTGCTTTGCTTGTGTGTGCGGCTTTTGCCTTACCTATTAAACTGTCTTTATCTCAAGCCATGAGTTTTCTCACTTTTACCTTTCCGATTCTCTCCCCCATCCCACCGGGCAGAGTGAGCAAGCGGCTGTGTGATGCTTAGTTGCTGGCTGGGGTTAAACCACGACAAGCACTAATCCTTAAAGTATGTACACATAGCAATAACCTGCGAGCCTTTTCCTGATATGTGGGCACAGTTTTACAGATAAATTTAATAGCAGGCAAGGAAATTTTAGGGGTCTGGATGGCTTGTGCTTGCACTCACTTTCTACTACTTCTGGAAGCAGATGTATGGGAAAGTAGTTTTTAAACAAAGTCCTTTGCATTGGGTTAATTTTTTGCAAAAGCTGGAGCCAGAGTTGACCTTCTGACATGTTTTTTCTTGTGCCTACTCCCAAGATCCCTTGCAGATTTTTGCAAAGAGCAAAGGCAAAAGTTCAGACATATAGAAAGAAATCAATGTACTTCTGACTTCAGTCAGCCCTGAAGTGTATTCTCAGATTTCTGCTGCACAGAAACAAAAAGGTTTTGGGGAAGCATCCAGCCTGTAAGATTCTAACCAGATTTTTTTCTGGATTATTTGGCCACAGTGAAAAGTTCCAGACAATAAGCAGCAGGAGAGAGAGGAAGGTTAAAAACACACTCCAAAATCATCACAATACATTTTTTCTTGTCCTAAATAGACAGAGGCCCTGGGCCAAATTGCAAAGGGGAATCAAGCGCAACTCACGTTTTTCCTGGCCCTTTCACCTACAAAAGTTTCTTTACTCTCACAGTATCCTGAACTCCCCTTACATTCCAACATGTCATCAACGATGTTCCCGTTCTATCCAGGTGTATGCAATTCCCTGTGAAATTACACGCATGGCAGACCATATCTTAAACAGTCAAAAGACAGAATTATAGAAGTGAAGCAACAAAGAGCAGAGACCAATGTGTCAGCCCTGATCACCTCTGCTCCACACATTCATTTTCCATACAGAGATCTGGAAAATCTCCTTCACACACTGGACTGTAGCCACCATCCTTGCTTGCATGGGCCACACGTCACTGCACACCTTCCTGACCAGGCACAAACAACAGATGCTTTTAGAAGAGATGCGTGTGCTGCCCACACTCAAGTTGGGAAGAGCAAAACACTGGCTAGAAAACAATAGCCATTCTGTGCAGCAGTCAGGCCTGCTCCCTCTGAACTCTAAGCCAGCACAAACAGCAAAGGCTCCACACCCCTGAGTTTCTGAGAGAGCACAAAGCAGTCGTAACATTTAGATTCATGAGTTAAGATCACTTTATGCAACACTTCTAAAGGGAAATCCTGTGCCTCCCCACCTTGTTTGCAACTTCCTTACCTCGAGAACTATTAATCACATGAAGAAAAATCAAAACAAGGAAAGAAATACCTTACACTCCAGCTGTCCTTTGGAAAGCTTGTAAGTCATCATGTTAACTGAAATTCATTGAAGCCATTAAACCCATTTTTCCCCAAAGTCAGCTTTCTCCCTGAACTCCCCTACTGTTTGAAATGGCAAGGAGAGACAGTGGTAGGACCTATTTACACCTCTGTTTGAAGGTGAGTCTATACTATCTGATTTCTAATTCAGATCGATCCGTCACAATCAGGCACACAACATTGGTCCCTTAAACCACACATTCCCAGCAGCCTGACCATTGTGGTGTTGTCAAATCCCCTCCCTCCACTCACAAAGGCACCTTATGCTAACTTTAGAGCAGCACTTTCTGAGATCAATGATAATTGACTGATTAAGTATGCCTAATGCTGCCAGAATGTGAGCTGATTGTGTAATGGTGCTAATTAGTAACTGCCAGAGCTCAATCCAATTATTAACCTTTATGAATGTCATTTTTAAAGATAAGCGTTTGCCACACAGCCTACTGCAGCATTTRTAATGGTTTTTGTCACACAGGATGAGAGGGAACACAGTGACCACTGAAGCTGAGATAAAGGTAGCACAAGAAGGAAGCCCTAGGAACAAAGGATTTTACCTTTGCTTCCTGCAAGTGATAGGAAGACTTTAACAATAGAAAGGTGGAACATCTGTGCCGAAGAATTCAAGAACCCCCTTTTTCCACGAGACCTGAGCTACTCAGGAATGCCACTGCCAAGCTGTCCTGGTTTCGGCTGGGATAGAGTTAATTTTCTTCCTAGTGCTGTGTTTTGGATTTAGTATGACAAGAATGTTGATAAGACACTGATGTTTTTAGTTGTTGCTAAGTAGTCTGCTAGTCAAGGACTTTTCAGTTTCCCATGCTCTGCCAGGTGCACAAGAAGCTGGGAGGGAGCATAGCCGGGACAGCTAGCCCAACTGGCCAAYGGGGTATTCCATACCATGTGACRTCATGCTCAATATATAAATAGGAGGTGTGGTCCAGGAAGTAGCGATCACTGTTTGGGTATCGCTCAGCGGGTGGTGAGCAATTGCATTGTGCATCACTCATTTTGTATATTCTATCATTATTATTATTATTATAATTATTTTCCCTCCCTTTTCTGTTTTATTAAACTGTCTTTATCTCAATCCACGAATTTTACTTTTTTTTTCCCTGATTCTCTCCCCCATCCCACTGAGGGGAGGGGGAAGTGAGCGAGCGGCTGTGTGGTGTTTGACTGCCTGCCGGGTTAAACCACAACACAAGCATGCCTCAAAAGCTTCCTACCAGTGCAAGTACCAAATCAATTGCCTGATTTGCCAGGTGGGAATGCTTGCCAAGCACCACATCCAGTGACGCTCTGGAAGCAGAGAGACACGAGAACAAGTTTGCTGTTGCAGTGCTGTTGCATACCAAGGAAAAGCACTATTCCCATGTCTGCACAGTCACAACTCTGATTCTTCTGATATGTTATGCAATAGAGGACATTTCATGATGAACCACAGTCACCAGGGTGCATGCACCCTGCTTGGATCAGATATAGCTAAACAACTAAGCTAGACCACAGCCTACTTAACGTCACCCTCATCTGTCCCCCAAACAAACCACATGCACTGTCACTATACAAAAGGATCACTTCCAAAGAGGAAATACAGGCTTCTTACATATCTCCCACCACACAACAGGGCCACATCCTGTTACATAGCCAGAATTGTGCTCAGCACCATTGAAATGCCACAGGACAAGATACGAACTTTGCAGGCAATGTGACTAACACCCCTCAGCCCCTACRATGAGGTAGCATTGGTGCAGACCACCCTCCAAGTCCTCAGAGAGGCAGATGGTCCACCACAGTCTCCCCTGCCACATACTCTCCCAGAAAAAAGACCAAAGCTTGTCTTGCTTTTTTTCCCCGTGCCTTGTACAAAATAGAAAACACGCACTTGTGGGTAAAAAGCTAGATGTGCTGTGTTAACTCTGTATTCCTCATAGACATCCCTTTTACCTTTATTGGTTACAGATAATAGAACCAATGGGATTTTAATCTTCCATGGGACATTTATTCTCTACTCTGCTAGAGGCACGCTGAATGATGTACCATGGTCCACTGCTTACTCTGTAGCTTTAACTACTCCATGGCAATATAACATTATATCTGAAACCTTACGTTTTAACAGATGATCTTACTGCCTTGGTTTTCCTCAGCCACACTTACAGCTGCAAGTAACCCAAAGAAAGGACAAGCCCTCCCACACACTGGCCTTATAGAGACCTGTGTCTGGGGCACCTCAAGGTCAACAGCTTGTCCGTGATCCCTGAAGTAATTACGCAAGACCCACAGAAGGATCATAGTCTGCTGAAGTCCTCAGGGAACCCATACACCCCTTGGTGCTGATGGAAGTTGTATGATTCTCCTGTACCCACACCAGGCCCTGRGACCTATTCCCTGTGTGCGGACTACCCTTCCCCATGCTGTTCCTGACTTCTGCTCTGAACCTGCTGCTTGCTCTTCCCCCTCCAGGACCAATAATCAACAACCAGGCTTCCTTCTTAAAGCAAATCACTACTACAATTTCTAGCATTTCAGAGAAAGAGATGCAAGAGGACAGACACTAAGTGCATTTCTCTTTCCATGGGGCCGATTACTCCTTGTGAGCTTCAGACCCCCATAAGGCCTGAACCCACATCCCAGTGATGGGTTGCTCTTCCTTTCTGCGTACCTCTCCCCAGGTGGCTTTTGAGCCCCCCAGGGCTTGTACAAACTGGTAATTACAGATGGTACTAGTCCCAGCCTATTGCTTGCCTGCCCCACTCCCCTGCACAGCACAGTGTATGAACTCAGACCCCAAGGTACACGAGTCCATGCCAAGACCCTGGGCTGTGACGGTGCACAGCTGAGCTGCACACATCCATTCAGCCCAACTAACTCTGCTGTTAAGCCCCGCACTCCTGGCAGTAGTTACAGATTGCTGGAGACAGTTGCATCTTAAATGCACCAGAACTCACTCAGGAAAGTTCATAGTGCCCCTCTCACCCCCGGGCAAAACTACTGCCTGACTTTGGGGTAAGGCTTGGCAGTAACAGTTGTATTAATAGCCCAGCCATCTTCCTGTAACCAGTCTCCTATTGTCATCTTCCTCACCAATCCCCTGAGCTAGACTACAAGATCCATAAAAGAAAATGTAACAGCCCAGTTACAGATGCCATACAACATTCTTAGATTTATCACAGGGTAATATCCCTCAACTATTCCAATACAGCACCACATTTGCATCCCTGACCAGACTTGCAGGATGCTGAATGCCCAGCTCCTGCAGATAGCCTGTTGCTAGATTCAGGCATCTGGACAGCAAGCTTCAGGGATAACTGGATATAAGTGACTACTAATATTTCCAGAGGCAATTTTCTAAAGTAACTGGCCATCAAAGACCCAGACACAAGTCCTAATAATCTGGTTACAGAATGGCCTCACTAACCTTTTACAGTTTTTATTCAGAGACAGAAACCCTACATGTAAAAATGCACTAGTTTCCTGTGATCTAGTAGTTTACAGGAGCTTTCATTTTTACTTGGTCAGGCATACACTGTAAAAGAACGGGCTGGCAGATTTTACAGGTGAAGAACATGTGGTAAGTAAATAAATCAAAGGCTGCCTTCCAGGCTGGGGGAATGTAGCCCTTTGTAAATATTATTTGGAGAAGTGACTGCTTGATACTGGGCACTTATTAACTCCATTAGAAGCCTAATGAATGTACCACAGAGATAATGAGAGAGACGAACCAGACTAAAAGAAAGATGGAAGGATTTCTTGCACGTTTTTTAACAATGTTTCTCCATCCTTCATATTATTTATAGCCATTATAAAATGGCAGTATATTTGGGGAAAAAAAAAAAACAAACCACACAACATAATAAAACACCAATATAAACAGACACAACTCATGTTAAAGTACTAAATTCTACCAGCCACTGTACAAAGCATCAAAGATTTATATGACTTGGTCCCAAGCCTAATTGGAAAGAAGAAAAGTCAAGGGAGGAGGGAGAGGGGAAGAGTAAGAAAAAGAACAGCTCACTCAAAGAGAAACAAATCATGTAAGCTGATGTAAAGCCCAGGTTTAGTGTGGATAGGGGAACTGCATCCCGCAGCAAGCCATGAGGTGTCACCAACACAGAAACTGCACAATGCAAGAACCAGCTGGCTCCTGATCCAGCCCTGATTGCCTGGAGAGTAAGTGGCAGTGCCTATCTCTATATGACTGATCAGTGGCCAGGGGACTTCCTGAGCCACAGATAAAGTCTTTGCATGTAATATAATCCTTGTCAGATTTTTTTTGCTTCTAGGAACTCGTCTAGACTCCACTTGAACCCATGTGAACTTTACCTACCAAAACATGCTCTAGCAAGGAGACCCACAGATTAACTACATGTTGTCCTAAGAACCAAATTCTTCTACTTGTTCTGAACCTTTGTCCAATGCTCCTTTATTCTCACAGAATCACAGAATGATTGAGGTTGGAAGGAACCTCTGGAGCTCATCTGCTCCAACTCCCTGTTCAAGCAGGGCCACCTAGAGCCGGTTGCCCATGACAATGTCCAGATGGCTTTTGAATATCTCCAAGGATGGGGACTCCACAACCTCCCTGAGCAACCTGTGCCAGTGCTCGGTCACCTGCACAGTAAAAAAGGTTTCCTGATATTCAGAGACTCAGGAACCTCCCTGAGTTTCAGTTTGTGCTCATTCATTGTCTCTTGTCCTGTCACTAGGCACCACTGAAAAGAACCTGGCTTTGTCTTCTTTGCACCCTCCCTTCAGATATTTGCACGCATTGATGAGATTTCCCCCTGCACCTTCTCTTCTCCAAGCTAAACAGTCCCAGCTCTTTCAGCCTTTCCTCATATGAGAGATGCTCCACCCACTTGCTTTAGTAGAGATCCTATCCACACCACGTAATTTTGTAGGATTTTTATCATATTCTTTTCTGGGCATCTCTTCTCAGGCTTTCCAAGTCCTACTAGATCGGCTCTAATATGAAAGTTCTTATGTAATTTATTAAGAAAGTTGTTCTTTTGCAATTAACTATTTGCATATTTATAGGTGAATTTAATGTGTGGTTTTCATTAATATTGGCACATATCCACGTTGAATGCATCCGCTACTAATCTGTGCCAACAAAACTCCTCTGCACAGTAWAGAGCTATCAGAAAAAGACATTAGTAAGGCCAAAACAAATTCATCTTTAATTGTGGCTTCCTGCAAAAAGTTTTGCAGTCGGCATCCAAATCTAATTAGAATGTAAGATGAGATAACTCAACAAAAGGAGCAGCTCTCTAATGAGAGCAATGGAATTGCTGCTCCAAATGATAAAGAAGAGATGGAATAGCCAATTCCTGTTAACAGATGCAGCTCTGCTGATGCAGCAACAGTGACAACACCCACAGGATCTGCAACAGCAGGTTCTTGGCTAGAAAATCCCTCCTGAATGCTGCCTTGCTACTTTTCTAAACAAGTAGGCAAAGCACTACAAACACACTTTACCTGCCATCTCTGACAAGATGACTTCATAGGGACTGTGATGCTTCAAAAACACATTCACTTTTGGCAAAGCTTCCTCTGACCTTCTCCACCAAAGCCCCAGGAGTAAATGCCTGGGAACATGACCTGAGCTCAAAATTCATTTCTGATGAGGTAGGTGTCTCCCTTCTTGAGGAGCTCATAATCAAAGAAATTCATTAACAAGGACAGAAAAACTATATTAAATATAGCATATATAAGCTACAAAGGCAGGGACAAGCATATTCTTCCAGCTACCTAAAACACTTTTTTTTCCCCCACAACAAATTTCACTAATTCTCACTGAGATCCTCATGATTGTATCAACACCAGAAACATCTTTTGGCATTAAATTCCCTAAATTTCCCATTCCATCATCTAGTTTTCTGGAATGGAAAGATCAGAGATCTGGACAGGTTTAAGTTTCCATTGTCAGGATGATCAAAACCAGTTGTGTGCCTGAAAGGACTGGCTGGAAAATTAAATTACATCAAAGACAGTCTGGCTTTTTCTTTGGTTGTTTTTTTTGTGTGTTTTTGTTTTTGTTTTGTTTTGTTTTTTAAACTACAGTTTCAAAGTATACTTTTAGTCTGACAAAATAGCTTTACTAAGAAAATGTGATAGCATCCAAGATAGCCACCATTTGGGCAAGGGATGGAGAACCTACTTGTGGTGTAGAAGACTCAAATCCCTTGGTTGAATAAGACAGTCCCAGTAGGTCAGATCAAAAATGCATATTGCTTGCTAATCTGCCACAGAATATTCTGGGAAAAGTGTAAGGAACAGATAAAAGACAGCATGATTCTTCCCATGGTCTCTCCCCTAGTTCTCTTGACTTGCAGATCTCCAAATCCCAAAACCACTAAAATATTGTGGCATATCATGTCTCCAGTGTAATCCCAGCTATTCCATTAGAACACCTAAAGCATGAATAGCTCATTGCTGAAGAATAGATAACAAAAAATGGATGACGTTTCTGCAACACTGATCCAAAAGCTGTAGATCTGTCTGCTCCTTGAATGTCATATCATAAAATAATTACCGTAAGCCAGAGGCTACAGCCACACTATCACGTTTAACAGCCACCAGCAGAAATATCCTCCATTAATTCATTGAATCCCCTTTTGAAATCCATTTACGCTTTTATTATTTCTGCCTCACAACATCCTGTAGCAATGAGTTATGCAATTTAATTACTTRTGGAATAAAAAAGCACTTCCCTTTATTCAGAGCAAGGGCTTGAACTTGGATCTTCCACACATATCAGTCTCTCCCTGGAGAGATTCTCAGTCTCTACTGTCGGAGCTCTTTTGCAAGAGTATAAATAATTCGACAGTTACTAGGGAGAGAGGAAAAGAGAGATGGCTGGTTGGGGGTCTTACCTGAAACACGGAAAATTAAAACAAAATGGAGCTTGCTTTTGCCCTCTCTACCTTTTATCTGGAATTCCACCTTTGAAGAACATTCCCTCAAAAAGTTTGGAATTTGATGGATTGCCTTTTCTTCTTGCCTCCCTGTCTCCAGCCAGAAAACAAGATGTATCCAAAAATTCCCAGGCCTACTTATTAATAGGAACATCCCAATAACCCAGTGATCTATGAGATCAAAACTCATGTACAACCACATGACCTTTCTAGACCTATTTAATGAACACATTCCTCACACAAACATATCTGCAGCATCCATCATTAGTGACCAGTCCAGTCCTCCCACAGCCACATGTTTGGAGGTTGACAACTTCAGCAAAGCAGCCCCACTTTCAAGCTGTAAAAGATCTGTGGATGAAGCACAGAGCGAGGATGTGTAGCGCATGTTGAACAGTGAGTTACATGCACACGTAAATGTGAACCTCTGTGCCGCCACCATGGACTGACATGCAACACCCTCAACAAATCTGGGGCAGAACGTAGTCAAAGCCAAGACCTACCTCTGTCTTCAGAGAATCATAGATACGAATAAAGCATTCTGAATATGGGTAAAAGTTATTAATTAACAGCCTAGCTAAAACACCATTACARTCTGTAGTTCTGTTTTTATTAATTCTCTCCGATTCAGCAGGAATTCCACCAAGGAATAGGGATGAGCAGATGCAGGGGGAAGCACATTAATACATCGTAAGTGTCATTAAAATTTGTAAACTAATATCTTCTGGGAAGTCTTGGCAATTAGTCTCAGAGCTTTCTTGGCAAACAAAAAATTAATAAATCCAAAAGGTCCCCTGTCTAATGATATCCCCGCCCCCACAGAAAGGTCCTTGATGGAGTAATTAAGAGACACAACAAATGGACCAGYCAGAAGGCTGGTTCACAAAAGACAAATGAGCTCCATGAAACAAGATGACTAAGGCATCTTAATAGGCAAAGGTGAGACTTCGATCTACACACCACCCCAAGACACATACAAAGGCTTTTAGACTCATTCGCTGGGCTACTACTTTTCACATGATTTTGCATTGCCCCCCTTGGTCCCCTCCATCTCTGAGGCAACATTAATGAGATTGCTTGTTAAAGCAAGGAACCATCAGAAAGTAGAGGTGTGAACCTTACTATTTCCTTGTGGAAAAATCCTACGGGATATAATAGGGCTAGGGAAGCAACATGAAGAAGACAAATGAAACTTCTCTCCAGAAGTTAGTCATATACTTAAAGAATTAAATAAAGAATTAAAGAATGAGGTCTTATTTTTATTACCATTACTGAGTTTACCTAACTCTAAAACATAGCCCTGAATTTAAGATAAGCCTATTAATTTTCATGATTGGTTCCCAAAACAAACGTTTAAAACAGTTTTAACTCATGTTATCCATTTGTTGCAATGACAGCATCTCCTTCCATTCTGAACTGCAAAGAATGTATGCTCTGGACACCACCTGGGACTGTCTGGAACATTTGAGGAGGGCTAAACCTATGGTTCATTCTGTTCCACTCCTTGAATTTTCTTTCTTTTTTTTTTTCTTTTTTTTTTTTTTTTTTTTTTTTTAATTTAATTCCCATGGACATTCACATCCAGCCACACAGCCCAAGCAAATCAAAATAATCCCTTATGTACATTTCCTGAAGTCCACAATAAAAGATTTGTTTAGGTCTCTGGAAAGCCACAGCTGGAAGGCTAATGAATCACCTCAAACCAGAAAAGCATTTTGAATCAGCTCATAATTAGTTACTTCAAACGGCTTCACTTATACAGTGGGAYATGATGGTCAATGGTTATCACCATCTGACAACCAGCAACTTCTAACATTCTTGTCACAGATAGCCCCCTAAACCAGCAAACACAAGGCAGTTAAGCCACCCCCTTACTGCTCTTAACAGTTATGAAAAGAGCACAGAAAAGCCATTGTATGTATAGCCTTTTGTGAACATTTAGCAWCCCTACAGTGTAACTTAATGCAATGACTTTTACCCATTAATTTCTCTCCTGGCTGATACTCAGCAACTCTTTTCATCTGTAAAGCTTTCTCTCTTGCTCCTCTTTATTAACTAGGACCCACTTTCTGATGCCTGCTGCAACACTTGCGCAGCTGGACAATACAGATGTCAGGAGCCTCTGCCAAACCTGGTATGTCAGCCTGAGTAAGAGAACAAGACCTGTTTCTCCAAAATAAGCAGAAATTTAGCCATCAGAGCAAAGAAGAAGTTTTCACTTGGCTCAAGAATGCTGCGTTTTCTGTTCTTTGCAGCTAGTGACTACCTAGCTCTTTGGGCCAAGGAACTTCTCTTTATTAAATGGCCATGACCTTCATTTGGCAGCAGCTAGCTCAGGAATGGGCCAACATGCAGCTACAGTGCATCTCCCAAATAGTTCAAGTGTGGCTCCCGTGCCAAGATGGCATCTATGACTGACAGCCACGCTGTGCTGAGCCGGGTAAACTGAATCACCYGCTGTGGGGAAAAGACAAATCAGCAAGAATACTAGAGGTTAAGAACTGCATTATCCTGGGATGCTGCTGAAGGCCCACACTTAATTGCAACTCAGGGTGCTGGGAGCCCTGAGGAACAACTCTCATCTCACACTGCATTCATCTGCTGCAGTTCCCCATTCCCTTAGTTCTTCAGCAAACATAGTCTGCACCTAGCAGCTCTCAACCACAAAGATTTTGACAGGTGGCTCCCATAGCCTGAAAAAAACAGCCATCACCAAGCGAGGCTATTTATACACCCTAACAAACAACAACAGTGGAGTTGTCAAACTTTTGGGCACCCTGGTTTTCAAATCCAAGAGAGGTCACGGATGTGCTTGCACACCCAGCTGTCTCCTTCCCTCCATGCCCTSATGGCTGATTGCAGATATGAGAAACCCTTCTCCTCATCAGCACAGGATTTCAGCACTTTCCAGTGTTGTTAAAAGATGCTAAATAAGATGCAATAATGGGAAGCATTACTACTTTGAAAACCAGCTCCATTAATTTTATGCCTGAATACAGTCCTCCAGAAAATAACATGTATCTAAGATGCATGTTGTCAGCATAAAAGTGAAAAACAATAAATATAATCAAATTTGACAATACTGCAGGGAGATGTCAGCTGGTCATGGTGGCTGTCTGGAGACTGCATTTCAATACAGCAAATTCCAGAAAAACTACAATGCCCCATTGCAAAACGTGTGCAGCCTGACTAGTACTGGGCAAGAGGTTGTGGCACAAACCAGAAGTTGCCATTYTCAGCACCACAGTCTAAATAATGCATTGCCACTGCAATAGGAACAGTCTTTTAAGGAAGCTCTGGCTGTGCCATGACCTATTTCAGGTTTAGCTTGTTTTGCAGAGGATGATACGGAAATTTGAGTCAGGTTTATTTAATCTCCTGATCCCTTCCTTCTTACTCACCTATCTTAGAGGCAACTACATTTGAAGCAAGGAGACTAAGGCCCCGTTCCCAAAGGGGAGACGTGGCATTTCACACTGCATTCACCATTTCACACCTACAGAGCAGCCCTATCTGAAGCCAGCTCCATTTGAAATCAGCGTGAGCCGTGAAACTTTGCAAAGGAAACAAATGCTAGAGGTACACTCAAATATGCTGATGGTCTCTGGGGACTGTGGGAGGCTTAAGAGGCAAGGACATAGGAGGAAACAGCGTAAAGCCCTTTGGTAATTCAAACAGAACTGAATGAAAGAGCAATGCAAGACATAAGGCAGCTTGCAACCAAGCTGAGAGGTTTTACTCCTCTAGCTCCAAGCTAGGAGTTGCAGCTGCTGTGTTTTGCAGCTGTCTGTTAAAAAACTAAGTTTTTTTTTTTACTCAGCACAGAGGCTAAGACAACAGCGCTCTTCAGGCACAGCATCCACAAGAGTAAAAAAAAAATGCTTGGGGATTTTTGACTGCTGCCATGGAAACATAATTTCTTGGTTAATAAACAAGAAAACAAGAAGGAATATATGTAAAAATTCCTTCATCAGCATTTTCGCCTCTTAAGCAGAAAGAGTCAGTCATGGTTTTGAGTACGGGTTAATGCATGGGCCGGCATTATGTACCATCAGATAATTTAGCTGGGACCAGAGCCAGAGGAGGGGAACTCCAGGGGACCCATCAAAGGTGGGTAAAATGGTAGCAGGGACTCAGAGCTGACACATGCAAGTGCTTGCACTTTGGAAGAAAGTCTGAACTACTCCCCACTGCCTAATTAGCTGATGTGTTGCAGTCATGGCTATCGCATTGATCATAAATACCGCCCTGCTAACTTGTGCTTCTCCTGTCTACTGTATCACCCTGTTGTCTCTTTGTTTTCATCTGAGATTGAAAGCTCCCTTGGGATGGAAGCTGTCTTTTTAGCTACTGCAATCCAAAAAAAAAAAACTGTTCCTGGGATACTAAAAAAGGCAACAGTGGAAAAACTTTTATTCCAGTTATCTTAGCAGAAATAACTGCTCAACCCACACTGGCTGAAACAGTTGCAAACATTTTAAATATTACAATAGCAACTTTAAATACTTATCCAGAATGTCACGTTCACATAACCCTATCTCAAAACTGTACAGCTTAAACAGGAGACAGGATTAGCAACAAGCGAGGAAACGTTCACAAGGCTTTTCCTTTGCTTTTAAAACCTGTGAAATGTAAAAGGCCCACAGAATAAGAAAAGGAGCTCAATAGATTCCTCCTGTTTATTCACACTCACAACACAAGAAGGAAACAACTGGACAGCAACAAGATTAACTAATGAAAGGACTTGCTGCCTACCATACAACCTACAGAACTCCCCATATAAAATACCTGAACACAACATACACCTGAAACCAAAACTCATTTATCACAATCACAATTTCTATGGTCAGATGTAGAAGTGTTAAGAACACACACATTTGAAGAAATAAGCCATTGAATAGACCTTCCCTTTTCTCTTCCTCCTAATAAAATTTGCCTGAGATTTTCAACAGAAAAACAGGCCAAAAAAACGCAAAACCCTTCAACTCTTGGTTGTGAATGGTGCCTTTTAGACACCCTCTCATTCTCCTCTGTTCAACAGATGCGTTCTTGGACTACAATTCCTGTGAAGCAGCCTGGCTGCTGCTCTTTACAGAGAGAGTTCATATTCCATGACAGATCACTCCTGTGTGCTTACAGTTCATCATGGGCAATGAAGTTTGATGCAGGAACCCTGGCCTACAGGGGGTTTGGGAATTAGAGGTGCTCCAACAGTACTTCAGATCAAAACCATGTAAGTTTACAGATTAAGAGGGAGAACTGTTTTCCTTTTGTTGAT
The DNA here is from genome assembly GCA_035582835.1 of Phoebastria nigripes. Classification (NCBI taxonomy): domain Eukaryota; kingdom Metazoa; phylum Chordata; class Aves; order Procellariiformes; family Diomedeidae; genus Phoebastria; species Phoebastria nigripes. The sequence continues at coordinate 605,034 of JAYKAV010002553.1, forward strand.
GGAGAAGAAGTGYTAGTGCGGGGGGAATTCTACAGAAAGCATATGTCCAACCCTTAATCCAATTTTTACTTAAAGCAGGCAGGATGTAGCTGGATTCTCAACTACCCAGTTGGATATTTTGCTAGGCAATGAGAACCGATGAAGGGTTTGCATGCCTGAAAAGCTTAAATAATTAAGCTTTTATAAAATAATTTTTACAGTTATAAATATTTTTTACAAATATTTATAATTTTTACAGTTATATTTGCTGACCTACGAAAAGACCTCTCCCCACAAATTCTGATGTCTCATACCATCACAAGTACAACCACAATAAAGTAGCTTCCTTTCATAAGAGGAAAATGATCACCTCTACTCAACTTGGTGGGAAAAACAAAAATCCAAACCACAGCTGACAGGTATCTCTTGTGACCAAGAGATGTGGCATTCACAAGGGGGAGGGGTGTGACTGTGTGCCTGTGTGTCCTTGAAGCTGGCTGCTTCAAGGCAGGCTGCTTCAGTAGCAATGGAGGCCTTTTCTGTGATTTTTTAGGCCCCAGAAGCACGGATTTSCTTATTAGAGCAATGCCTGTGTTCCTGCATTCAAATGCTGACTAGCATTTCCTCTGTCTAAACTCGTATCAGCCTGATACAAGAGCAGCTTCCAATGTTACTTTTAATTCTCCTCTCTCCCTCTCTTGCTCTCGCTCCCTTTTTTAATTACATTCAGGATGTTTTCTTATTGATTTACTTCTCTCTGTATTTAGATGCAAGGATTAGAAATTTCTCTTATATGGCTATTCAGTTTTCCATTAAAAGAAGCCTCTCATGCTATAACCCAGGGGGAACTGAGAAGAAGCTTTTGATGCATGAAGCAGGCAGAGGCAAGATGATATTTGGAGATTGCATTGCACTCTGCTCCATCTTAGCATCCTTTGAAGCACTGCCATGTGATTCATTGCTCTCTGCCACAAAAGCCACTCCTCTCTTGTGGAAGCAACTGTGTTTGCCAAGCGTTCAGAATAGATATCACACAGCACCACTGCTCAGATGGGCAGGACTCCTGGTTAGCAGAAAGGATGTGTCATATTCCCATAAAACGGCGGGNGGGAGGGCGGGGAACCACCTGGAAACATCCAGACTTCCTTCTGATAATTACTTGATAGTTACATTCAGTTTGTGACCCACCAGTTCTGGGGGCTCAAAGATGGCTTTGAAGGAGTCTACAAAAAGTAACTAAGGAAAGCAAACCTACTGCCAGAAGGCTTAAATTCACTCTGCAAAGACAGATCCTCTTTTTGAAATTTTCAGGGTCTCAAAAATTAAAAGAAAATATTAAAAAGTACTGATTTAAATAATGCAAAGACTCAGAGGCCTTAATGTGCAAATAGAACAGAAAATCCTGAGAAAAGGAGTCTTTCTCTTGGCTTATTGCTTTCACTTAGTATCTATTTGCATTTGTATAACATCCTTTCCAAAGAAACTCATAGCTGTTCTTTAAGACTCCACACTCCCCTCTGAAGTACAACATGGCTTAATCCTAAGTTTTCCAGGTGGGAAACTAAGATTTAGAGCCCAGGAGCTCTACCTACTAGCTCTTACCCTGAGCTTTCCTCCCAGACCTTGGAAGAGAACTCAGGAGGTTCTGACTTCTCAACCTCTCTGAGTCTCTAGGCCCCACACTGGCCCCTACTTCACTGCAGAAAAGATGCAGAAGTGTCCCAGAACACACTGAAACCCACTCACAAATCACTGTGTTTCCCCAGCTGACCGAGTACTGGATGCATTCAGTTGTACTGATGATGAGCTACATTTCTGTCACACTGGGAAAACTCCAAAAGGGATGCTGCAATTACCTTTCTGCAGAGCTCACGTGATGCTGTGAGTTCAGTATTAGGACAGGATTTGCCTGCTTGTTATATTATTTATGCAGAGCAGATTGCTTGGCAATTACGTTTAAAGTACAATCACAGTGCCATTTGTACTTGTTAGGTAAAGAGGAAAAAGTTTTTTAAGGCTTTAATACCTTGAAAAGTACCAGGGTAAGTGGAAATGACTGTGTTCTCTCTTATTAGCTGCATGGTTATTTATACTTTTGCAGATTACCATGGTACAGCGCAATCAGGCTTTGGAAGTACTGTGCAAATTGAGAAGTTTCAAGAGCTCTACTGAACAATTAACCCTTAAATACATTAACAGTAATAAACCTGCAGCACATGCCCAAAGTCTGCTCCAAAAAGGGGCTTTTAAATTAGCTGGGAAGAAAGAAGTGCGAGAGACCATCTGCCAAGAAGCTGCTCACACCCAGAGCAATGGCTACAATGCATTGACAGTTCCACCAACTACACTTTCAGCAGGTTGCGCAATAGCTGCAATACACCAGGTAAATCTGGCACTTGGTCTCCCCTAACTCCTGGCTCCCTTTTTTTTTTTTTGTCCTTAGGGTAAAAAACACCTAATAACAATTCTGTTAAAGGTATACCCTTTCCACACCACAGACAGGATGTTGGGAGGAAGAGCAATCTCCAGCAGGTAGAAACTATTGGTGATTTCAGACGTCAAGGAACTGGCCTGCATATAGGGGTGGGGTTGGGGGGGGTGGGGGGGGGGGAGGTTTTGGGGTTTTGTTTTGTTTTTTAAACACACAAACACACACACTTACAAACACACACTCTGTCCAGCAGTGTGTTTCCCCAGGCCAGGACACTCCATCTCCCATGCCAGACTAGGAGACATCTGAGTCTATCGGTAGCAGAGAAGACACCAGCACCTCACTGTGTTATCTCTAGTCCTTTAGTGGCTACTTAGCCCTTACAGCCCAAGGCAACACAGATTCACTGCCAGGATGACCATCTCAACTCACAGGGCTGAGGAACGTGGCTAAGATCAGCTAGGATCGTATCATGCACTGTGTTGTACACCATCTTGGACACTGTTCCAGCAAGCGTGTACCATCTACAGAGACTGTTCTCATTGCCAGCCTCACAGCAGAGACTCTGAGGAATGAAGAGACTTGTCTAAGGACACTCAAAGGCAAGAATGAAACCAAGCTCCTCTGTGTGCCAGGGAAATGCCCATACATCAAGAAACCCTCTTGTTTGCAGACCTTACTTCGTTAAAGCAATGTGTTCTCAATCATGTGTCCCTTTCCCAAAAGGCAACTCCAGTTATCTCAGACTCCCTCCCATCCCTTCCCCTTGCTCACCCTCTGGTTTTACAAGAGACACACTGCAACCCCTCCATGCCAGTTGCTGCGATTTCTATAATCCACTTACCTCCACAGTGAGCTCTCCGTAACACTCCCCAAGTTGAAGTCGTAGAGCTTTGTCAGAATGAGAATCACCTAGGGAGGGCAAAGGGAGGGAGGAAGAGAAAGGGAAAAGAAAGAGAAAAAAAAAAGTTTTCCTTTAGACTGTGTAACAATACACAAGGCATCTGAAATCACCCAAAGGAGAGCTTAGCATTTATCCATTAAAGTTGTGGTATTATAGGATCAAGTAAGTTAAAAAAAATAAAAGAAAATCATTAGCTTAATGCATCATGTAACCCATAACATCTATTTTAATCTCAAAATGTTTTGCACTTGAAATAAAACATGCCAAGAGGAATTAATCGAACACTGTGAGCTGCCCTCTCTACAACTATGGTTATTCAAGGTCAGGGATGGAATCAGATGCACCCTTGTTAACTCAACAGCCCAATCAGAAATTACAGTCAAGACTTCCTATTTCTCAAGGTGCTACCACAAATTCATGAGTCTCCATGGAAAGAACTGGCAAGTTTGTTTATCAAGATCCCCATCCAGCAAAACAGCCCATTTTGCCCAGAATGAGCTTTGTTGTTCTCTACTGCCATCACTGACTCCAAGAACATGGGAATTTCCACGCTATCAGCTTTCTGCAGTGCTAAAATAGAGGGACACAGAACATGACATTCAGCTTAGACACCAAGCAAGGCAAAACTTCAGCTATATCTTGTGCTCAGAGCCTTCAGGACCCACTGACTAACTTTCTGGTGAGCCACAAACGCTACCAAGTCATGCCCTTGCAAAACTGAGGTAGGAGGAGAGGGGACTTAAGCAGTACATGGGGGACCACAGGGGAATATAACTTCCCTCCGATATCCTTGGTGCTCTGACCTCAGATTTCATGGGTAAATGTAGTCCTCCTAGTTACCCGCTACATTGCCCAATGCCCTTCTTTCCCAGAAAGGCAGCTATGCACTCCGATAACCTGTGAGCCTCTGTGCAAGCTCCCAGGCTCAGACGCGATGGGAACTTCTGCAGAAAGAATAGAGGTTCCTCTGTGGAAGTTAAGAGCATTTGAGCATCTGCTCCTTGCTTTTTTAGCATAACTAATGTCACACAATTCATTCCCTCAGATTCTACAGGACCAGCCTCAGGAAGAGCTCTGGGACATCTCTTCATTTTGGTTTTGCTTCATTTTAACATTTCAGCATTGTTTCCTCCCTGCAGGATTCAAGAACAGGCTAGTTTCCCTTGCATCTGCTTGGGCTGTGAAAGCATCTAGGGAAATTTTTAGTAAATATTTGGGGGGGGTTGGGTTTTTTTTTTTTTATTAACAGGTACTTCCCAGTTTGGCTAAAAGATGGGTCCAAATGAGAGATGTGACCCAAAGGGTTGGGTTCATTAATGTTTTTCTATGCAACAAGGATCTTTTCTACTACAAAAGCCACATCTTCCTCCCTCTTCCTCCTCACACAGCAGTGGGACGCGCCACACCTTTCATTTGGGTTTCCCAGCTGAAAGGCTGCTGGGTGAGGAGTTTAAAGCTTTGCAGAAAAATGCCAAAGGATTAATCAATATTACAATGGCTGCAGCAGTTGGTTAGTATCAGCATAATGCCGGGAAGAGACCTGTTCAAATTGTAAGGGACCTTGGTACGTGACTATGCAGTCAGTGCCCAACTTAATGGCTTTAGAATAGATGCTCTGAGCATCCCTCTCTACTGGATTCACTTTCCCTGACCCCGATTACATTTTGTCCCTTTATTTCCACATGCAGAGACCTTTAGGAGGAAGATAAAAGCCGAGCTGCTTCCAGCACGGTGTGAAAAGAAACCTGCCAGGCAGATTTGAGTCAGCATACGCAAGCCCATGTCAGCCTAAACTAATGCTGTGCAGTGGGGAAATAAGGACAATATCCTTTTTATCGCAACTTAAACCCTGCACACACCTTCCCATGCAAAGGGGGATAAGCCAGCTGCAAATTGCAGCAACCGAGGTTTGTATACCTCCTCCCCCTACACCAGCTGAGGGAAGCAGTGCAGCCTCCTCCCAGCTAAAACCTGATGAGAGTGACATTTTTAGGATGTTCCCTATATTCCCACAGGGGCTCAGACAGGACACCTCTTGAGAGTCTCTAGGAAGCCATGCACCACAGCACAAGCCCTGCCCTGCCAGAAATGACACCCTTCTTATTGCAAAACCTCGCCATAGTTGTGAGCAAAGTTAGTTTTCCAGTTTCAGAGCCTAATCACATTGAAGACAGCAGGATGACTTCTGCTGAGTTCAGTGGATCCTGGATCCAGCCCTAAACATATTAAATAAAATCTCCATGTCCTGGTCAAATTTCAACACAATAATTCTACCTTAAGTTGCAATTACAACTGAAGGCAGCATCCATACTCTCCCAGCTCTTTGTGTGCCTCTCCCCAGATCTCCCATGCCCTATGTATTTGAAGATGTCACTTATCTATTATAAACCCTGCAAACTGCAGGATAACACCAGCTTTACAGGAGTGGGTTGAATCCTACTCAGCTCCTCGGTATAAATCCAAAGTAAAAGCACGTTGTTTAGTACGGCTTTTCTGGATTTTTGCCCAGGATGACTAACAAAAATCCAGCTCTGCCTGTTGTTAATGCACGGAAAGTGAAAGCAAAAGCATGAGCATCCCTTTGCAGTTAAATCTCACAAAGGGTCCCAGGAAACAGCGGGAGTTGCCTGAGGCGGTGGTAATACACAGTACAGTCACCAACAGCAAGCTGTCCATAGAATCACTCACCACGTATGCCCAGGCCAGGCAACGCTTTTGCACCACAACCCCAGGTGGCCTCCACCCTGTCCCCACTTGCTTTTGAGACAAGATGCTTCAGATTCAATAAAGGTAACTCTTGCAATGGTTTGGGAGTTTGAAAACCAGAGAGGATTGGAGAGGCTGAACACACAATCTTCCCAAGAAAAACTGCAAAAGTACATTCCCCCACAACGCTGCCTTGTGAGACCGCAGAGCAAATGTAACTGCTAAGGAAATGTTACATGTGGTTAAGACACAAATCAAAGCCTGAAAGGCACAGCTGGTTCCTGAGTTTTTTTCATGGGGTGCTTTTGACACAGCGTTGCGGAGGAAACTTCAAAGCATTTCAAGAGGCTATTCTGAGGCCTCCACTTCATGTTGCCCCAACCATGCTAAGAAGAAACTAAAAGCAGGGATATCAGGGGCAGATGTGGGCAAGTACCAGATTTTCTAAAACATTCTGTTATTTGAATGCTTTAGTTGAAAAAGAATGGAACAAAACATAAGGAAAATTGGACGTATTTTCCAAAACTGAATTCTGACAGGAGAACAAACGAAAAAGAAAAAACCCTCATTGATTCAAGCTGAGACATTTGATTCCGATTTCTACTTTGTAGTTGAAGAAGCTTAGCATGTTTTTGTCAACACTAACAAATAACCGTGGCTTTTCTGTGCCAGAGTAATTTTGCATGAAAATCGTGATGGTTTTCATTTTAAAAGCTGAATTCAATTGAAAATTGGAGATTTCACATTTAATGTACTATTTCAAAACAAAAATAAATATTTTCTTCCCCTGAACTGAGGGAAATCTAGAATTGCCACTCCATAGAAAATGCCCACTCTTCAATCTAAATTAAGATGAAAATGTTTTGCTCTGGGGAAAAGAAATAAAAATGAAAAAAGTTCCAAGTGATATTGATTCAGAAACAGCAAAAACTTACACTAGGCATTCTTTAATCAAAATAAAGAAAAACACCCTTATAGTGCCAAACTAAACTGTTTCTGTTCATCAAACTAATCTCCCCAAAATTAATTTTGAGTCAGCTCAATGCTGAACTGCATTTTTCTCCAGGGTCATACTGCCCACTCCAAGGAATACAGCTCAGCTGTGAAATCTGCCCCTGCCTCCTACGGGCCAGGCTCCACACAGCCACACTGCGCTTCCCAGGACACCCCAGGGGCAGGCGTCCCTCGGGGAACTAAGCATCTCAGCTGGTTGAGGATGAAAAAAGGGAGAACCAGCCTGTAGAACAGAGTGGGGAAATAGGCCAGGCTGAATTACAACTCTCTTAAAGCAATACAAACCCTCTGGAAAATGCAATTTCAAGCTGAGCTTACACAAAACTAAATGACCTGAAAAATTCAATAAACTGTTTTGGTTTTCTGGACAGAAGTGGGGATAGAGGAAGTATACTCAGAAAAAATGTTTCTTCTTTGGAAACAAGTGATGTTCCAGTCCTGCAAGAATTTCCTCATGCACTTTATTTTACACACATGCCTCTCCACAGTCTGTATGTTTTTGTTTTGCAGAAACTATACTGTTTGCTGAATACCCTGCTATAAGGCTTGCATGACAAAAATGCCAACTCCTGTCAATTATTTATCTTCAATGGCTTATACTACAATACAGATTAAGAGTCTCTGGCACTGAGAAATCCCACCATCTCACTGTACAGTATACTGAACCACTACATCCAGATTTAATGTGATGGACCGCTTCTCTAAAAAATTGCCAGCAGGTCTCCAAGACTGCCCAATCCAGCAGCCTGGAGTCTTGACACAACTTGGCTGGCATGAAAGCAGAAAAAAATATAACCAGAAACRGTAGCCCAGGTTTCATTCAACATTCAACATCTCACGTTGAAAACACATCCCTGAAGGGATCCCTATTGTTCAGACAATTATTAGGAATCTCTGAGCCCATAAATCACAAAAGTGCTGAGAAGCTCTTCAGAGTATTCGGTGGCGTAACAATTTTCATGCCCATAAAATTTTACTATGAAGGAAAATTACTTTYGTTCATTAAACCCTCCTCCAGATCTTGCCAATTCTAAACTGGCAAAGTGCTTTGCATATACCCCACAGTGGAATATATAACTCGGTTTCCCACAAATTAGAATGTAAAGGCATTGCAGTTCCTTCAGCAGGTTGACAAAGAACTTCAGGGCAACCAAAAAGTGCCACATCAAAGGCAGTCATGTTCCTGTATCAGGTAATGCTCGTATTAGAGACAGAAGAGAGAAGAGCACAGCAACCAGAGAGAACAGGTGATAATTTCAGGTAGACATCTCAAAGGCCAGCACTGATCCACTTCATGAGATTCATCTCCTGTCTAAGTGATCCTGCTATATCAGCACAGAGATTAACAAAGCTCATCAGTAGCCCTGTCCACATATTTACAGAGTGTAATTAATAACGAGCAAAGGGATGAGACTGGGCAGCGCACAGCACAACACAGAGATCACGGACAGATTTACATGTGAAAAATGAGAGCTCTCYGGCCCCTTGCTCTGGCATGCTGGGGTCTCTGTTTCCTGCCTACAGACCTATTTCCATGATGTTTGCAAACTTTTCTCCCCCACCCACCAGCCACAGGAAGCTTGTCTGCAATTTTAATCTGCCTTTCCCCAATTCATAAGAGAGCAACAGCACCCAACAAGTAAATTTAAAATGTGAACAACCACAGGCTACTGGGAACCAGTATCAGTAAATTGCTCACAGCTGAAGGCAAATTGGCTTAAAATGCTTTGGGACCTAAAAAGCCAGCAGCACTGCTCTATGGAGGTCCCTAGCTGTTTCTTTCTTTTGTTTTGTTTGCTTGCTGTTGGTGGTGGGTTTTTGTAAGGCACAAAAATAATTATTAAAGATGAACTGATCAACAAACTCATGGAGTTATTCAGGGTGACAAATTTGCTAAGTAAGGTGGTCTTTCATATAATCTCTGCATTCAAAGCTAACTCAGGCAAAAGCCACCAATATCAGCCTAATTTTTCCCACATAAATGCTCAGAAGATGGGAAGAGGATCATTTACATACTCAACATACATTTGTGCTTAAGTGGTGGGTTGACCCCAGCCAGCAACTAAGCACCCACCCAGACACTTGCTCTTTCCCCACCCCAGGGGGATKGGGGAGAGAACCAGAAGAACAAAAGTGAGAAAAATGTAATTCCGGACAAAGACAGTTTAATAAGTGAAAGAAAGAGGGGGCAGGGAGGGGAACAACACCTAAGCGATGCAAAGGCAGTCACTGAAAGATGGCTACTTTGGAAAGGCTACTCCACAGTTATTATTGCTAAGGATGATATTATATGGGACAGAATACCTCTTTGGCCAGTTTGGGTCAGCTGTTCTAGCTGTGCCCCCTCCCAAGCTCTTGACTGCCCCTAGCCTACTCCTAGGGCAGGCAGAGTGAGAAGCAGAGAAAAATCTTGACGCTGTGCAAGCACTGTTCAGCTATACCTAAAACACTGGTGTGTTACCGACACTGATTTAGCTGAAAATTCAAAACACAGCATGACACAGGCTGCTATGAAGAAAATTAACACCATTCCAGTACAAGTATTTTCCTAGATCAAGGTACAGTGGTTCTCAAAAACAGTCACTACATAACCCTGGTCCCACCAAAATCACTTCACACAAATACACCCTCAAAAATRTATGCATTCATGTGTGTGATCACACTACACAACATCACCGTCCTTGTTTACCCTGGAGGTCTAAGTGCAGTTGCCAATACCCAAGAGTACCATCTCCAGTTGTGAGAAGCATATAGCATTATTACAAAGGTCCCAGGTGAGGAATTTACATTCCACAGGTGTTAACATATTTGCAAGCATCACCACTGTGAAACAAGGCAAGTAATGTCATCTTTGTTTTACTGATGAGGAACCAGAGGCAGAGAGAGATTAAGTGTTTCTCTACATGGGAACACTCAGGAAGAAGAATCCAAATCAACTTTTAAGAGTTTCGTTCAATTCACTTTGCAAATACATCAGAAAAATCAAATTAAAGACCTCTTTATTCTGAAAAAGAGTCTCCATCCAGGAATTTAACATAGCTGAAATAATCTACTTCAACACATTTAATTAATTTAAGCTAAGAAGCATCACCTGGAAGATAAAGCACCGATCCAAGTTCACCCACAGTGACAGAACGATTAGCAAAAAAAGGAACACATACACCTTAAATACCAATCTACCTTCTTTTCCCCTGCCTGGTGAGCATAGCTAAAGAAAACATATCTCCAGATAGTAGCAGTTAAGGAATAGCACATCCTAAGACATGAGAAGAAAACAACAAGAGGTACTAACAACAAACACAGGCCAAATCCTGCCCGCTGGAAATCAGAGCGACACTTTTGCTAGTGTAAAGTGATGCCAACTTAAGCAGCAGCAAAGGCCTACTTTTTTTTTTCTTCTTCTTAATCTCTAGAGAGATAAAAACGATCTGTGGGTGGCTTCAGGCAATGCAGGCAAAAGAACCCTCTGAAATTGAAAGAGACAAGTCCCAAGATCACACACAAAAGGCAAAACATGTTCCAGTGAACTTGTGATCTCCGAACAGCTGAGACTGTCAAATTTGTCCTCAGAACAAGAACAAGTAACTAAAAGAAAGATATTCTCCTTTAATCCTCCTTTGCCTGTGTTGCTTTTCACTTTCCAGTACGAAAACTGCCACAGTATACTCTTTCTGTCCCCTGTCCTCCTCCCTCGCAATGTAAATCAGGCAGCAGAGTAAGTGGGAGCCAGAGCGCGAGAAGTCTTCCCATGGATTCCCCTGCAATGCTGGAGGCAGATCACATTATCTTCACAAAAGAGCCATCGGGACGGAAGCAGCAGTTTGAAATTCCCATTTACAGGGCTTGCAGTGAATGAACAGAATCTGAGGGAGGATAAAACACCAAAACCACTACAGTGCTCAGCAGAAAGAGCCAGCTCTGGAAAGCCCAACTCCCTCCTCCTGTGCGATTACCAACAGGAGCAGGGCTGGATTCTTGTATGTTGGTCCTCTGCTTTGGCAATTCAAGGGCAAGCCCAGCCTGTCAGTGGAAAAACACCCGTTGGCATCAACACTGAGGCAGACACCTCTTCCAGTGTCATGGGTTTACCTTTCTGGGCTCACACAAATCTGGARAGGATTTTAAATTGAACCCGACAGAGTCTCTCATGCTTTTGGTTTTAAACATTTTGGTGCAGGGACTATAATTTAGGATATGTTCAGAGGTGCGTTGCACATAGAAGTCCACACCATGGTTGTGAATGCAGCTGAATAACACTACCACCAAAGCAATGACTAATGCCTCCAGGACTCAGAAGAGGAATCTGACTATAATATTTTACAATAACATGGGAAAAGAAGTCAGATTCTCCTCCTCCCAAACCACAGATTCCAATTATCACCCAAATGAGGGGTATTCATAGCCGCTAGCTGCACAGTGTCTGCAAGTCAGCCACATTGCTCTTCCATCTCCACTACACATTAAAAATTGGACAGTATCTTTCATGTAACATTTTTTCCAAGGAAACAGAAAAAAAAAAAAACACCATTGGTAAATCCTGCTTCAGTTTCAGCAAATATACCTCCTGCATACCTACATGCTTACTTTTAGTGCACACACATACAAAAAAAAAAAAAAATTTAGAACCACATTCTTAACACCTCCTTCCTAAAGAAATAAAAGAAAGGCCTCCAGCAAGGTTATGAGCCCTTAAAGAGCAGCTGGATTCTGTCCCAGAGGCTGCAGTAGAGCCCTAAACATAGCTACCAGGTCAGATTCAGATCATAAAGCCTTTCTCCTCTTTGTAAGGGGTGGGGGGGGGGAGAATCACTCCATAAAAGCTAAGTATTATTAGAATTATTAGCCACCCAGCATCAGGAGAGAGTGTCTGGGAAAGGCGTGGTGAATTAGTCACCTTTTTAAGGACAGTAATAAAACACAGTAGACATTTAAGTAGAATTCCAGATCGTTAGGAATAAACACACTGGAGGGGAGGGTGGACACACCAATACTATCAGCAGCTTGCAAGTAGCACTAGTCATTGAAGTCAGAGACAGAAAAGACCCCCCAGGTTATCTGACCCACCCCCCTGGCAAGGCACAGTTGTGCTCCACAGAATCTTTCCCAGCTCTTCAGGATGGCCTTGCTGCACATAAACACACATTCCCACCAGAAAAGACATCTAGATTGCTTAAAATAACAGAAACCTGAGCTTTATCTCTGTGTAACTCAGTTAAACATAAATACAATCTCTCCTGACAGGTAGTGATATGATTTAAGGGTCCCCTATCATACATTATAAGAGGTGACAGCAAAGAACTCATAATTTATTTTTATTGATTCATCAACCCATGCTGGACTGTATCTCCCAATTCTTCCCCTTTGCTAAGAAGCCTCCACCAAAGCCTTGGGAAATTTAATTTTATCTTTTTTTCCCTTCTCCGTCTTCCTTTTAAAGCTGCTGTGTGCACATCTCTACCTAAGTTTAAGAAGAAAATGAAAAAAGGCCCCAGTTACTTTGCTGGCTCCATTCTTATTCCAATTATCTCCTGATACCATCTGCGAACCAGCAGATTTTGTGCAACAATTTAAGTCTGTGTAGTCACATACCTGCTGAAGGGCCATTTAAAGCTTCTGACATGGGGACCTGAAAAGAAGGAATGACTTGAACTCCAAGTGTGGATACCCTACATTCACAGGACAGTTCTTGATTAGGAAAAAAGGAGAGGGGGAAAAAAAAAAAAAAAAGATTGACAGAAGGTAAGACAGCGCAGCCCTTTGAGATGTTGTAAACTGCCAGGACAGGTGAGGGTTTTCCTTGAGGACTGAAGGCAAGACTGACTGGTTCCATAAAGGAAACTAAACTATGTGGGGAATTTTGTGTCTAAGCCATTTCTGAAAGGAAGAAAGAAAAAAGCTCCCATAAAGCTGATTTTTCAAGAAAATTCAGGCTGCTCATTGTTCTTCCATTTCAGACTCCAGGCTCTACTCAGAAACTCTCACTCCTCTCACACACACGCTCTCTCTCCCCCCTCCCCTCCCCAGCATATACATATATAAATATTACTGATCTTCCTCAGATTCCAATTAGCAACTCAAATAATTGGCGTTGAACAGAGCATGGGCAAAAGATTCCCTCTCTCCCCAGGGACAGGAGATGGACTAGATAAGCTGTTGAAGTCCTTTCCAGCCTCATGCCTATGACCCAAAGATTTACTTGTTCATGTGAAAATGCCTCACTGCTAGCTCAGGAGAATAGCAGCAGGGAGTTAGGTGCCATGCCAAAGAAACACATGCCTGTGGTGCTCCCTAAAACACAGAGCCTTGCCTTCAACATGACAGCAGGAGATGTTGACATGTTGACAGGAGAAGCCACCATGTCAGCAGTGCAGTCTGGTCACTGGCCTGGCACTCAGAGTGGGGAAGGGCGTCGGAGCCTACCCACTCCATTCCCTGCTTTGATGCCAGCTCACCCACCTGCAGGGAGATTAATTTGTAATGGCAATGTTATTCTGAGACAATATTATTCAATTTTGAACAATATTACTCTGAGAAAACATTCTTCTCCCTCCAGGGGAACCAGCCCAAAAGTTGGAGTTTCACAGATGTTACCATGAAAGGAAAGGATGTACCTGTTGGGAGACAAGCCCTTGCATCTGCTTTTAATGGCCAGTTAAAAGACCTTCCACTCCTGCCACTGGATCCTTATTATCAACAAATCCAAGTACCTTACACTTGGCTTATTCCTTTGCTCACAGCAGCCCAGGAAATAAGGATTGTTGCAGTTTGCCAGGTGACAAGTGTAGGCACAGAGGGAAAAAGGGCAAAATGCACAAATTGTTCTGTTATGGTTACTGCAGGTACCAAAGTCCAATATGTAGATTTTCCCCCACATTTACTACCTGACCTTGAATGACTGTAACATCATTAGTATAAACCCATGATTTTATCATAATTCTTTAAATACACCTAAGTAGAGTATTTACAAATATAATTAAATAGTAGGGAAAGTGAAATATGAGAATCATCACAGAAAGAATAAGATAAAAATATAAGAGATAGTTTAGAATATATGAGTAGCTATCACAGGCAACTTGGGTCAGTCAGGCTGAGCAGGACACATAGGATCGGAAAGTGCTGGAGGTAAGAGACAAGCACGAGTCAGGGCTCTCCACAGACAAAAGGTCAGAAGCAATAGCTTGAGTGCTAACTAGCCAATTAACATATTTTTTACATTATTATAGATTCAACAAAGATTAAATGATCTGATTATCTTATATATTAAGGTAATAAAAATGTGGTCTGTCCAATTGACTGCACTCTTCTGACCTTGAACTTATGTTTATGCAGCAGTTCCTATCTGCAGATGCCCAAACCTACTTTGAAACTTAGTGGCTCAGCTGTGGTAAGGTCAAGCTCTGCCCTAGCAGCTCCTTTTTCCTACTGGTATTCCTTTGAACTAATCTTTACTCTTGATTTTAATCATCTTTATATATATTTATTTTCATTTTTATTCTGTATTCATCATGTGCATACGTTTCATCATCATTACAGTGCTTGAACTCCTTGTGCCATAGCTACATAGCTTTTTTTTATTATTATTACTATTCTTTGTGTTATGTCATTAAGTAGTTACGCAAAATTATTTTCATCTGTTGCTGTGAAAACACACTCTCTCTGGGCAATTTACTTTGTTCCTGGGCAGAGCAGCTCCTTGCTCATGCCAAACACCGCTGGAGCCCTGATGTTACCTCCTTTGAAGGGCATAATCAAGCAGACTTTCATGAAATCTGGCTCACTAGGTATTTCCAGGAACTGGGCTGGGAATGATTCCTCTGTGTACATCCACCACATTGAGCCAGCCAGATGTAACACCCTCCTTCATCTAAGCGCACTAAAACAATTTTTGTTCTTCCTATGGAGTCCAGAGGAACAGGTATGCTAACAGCAAACTAGCCTATGCAAGACACCAGCAACAACTTCCCTAATATGCAACAGAACAGACGATAGAGAATTCCTAAGTTCAAGATTCAGCTTCTCCCTTCTTTCTGAGGCATCCAAGCTTGCACACCATCCCCTCCGGAGAGCAGCCCTAAGCACCACGGGGCCAGAGCTGTTTGGATTCTGCCTGATAACCCAAAGAACTATATAAGCCAGTTGGATATTCACAGTAGGCAGGTGCCATGGGGTTCAGCTCTGCCTCCAACTGACATTTAACTATTTCAGATTGCAGCTACATCACGAAGAAAGAATGAACATGATCTGTATCACAATAGCCTGTAAATAGCCTCACCCAGAGATAAAGCGGCCTCCTAGCAAGTGGAACAGGAAACCGTTGAGTGAGCAGGTGCTGTACTGCCTGCCTAACAGCAGGAACACACCGTGGTTTCTCCTCCTTCATGCTTGGCCACATAAAGACTTCAAAACTGTGAATTCAAGGGACTGATGGAATGCCTCCCTCCATGTCAGCTGAAAGAGCAGGCCCCTAAGATGCACTACCATGGGAACCTAACTTAGGGCTAAGGATTCCTCCAGGCAGCAAGAGGCTACAATAGCCACACTCCATGGACTTAGCCCTGGGATATACCCAGGACCTGAGAGGGAGGCTAAAGGCAGAAGAGGGACCTGAACCTCCAGTTCAGAGCTCTGGTTTGTCACTCAAGCCAGATGACCCATCTTCCAAAGCAGCCAGTTACCAGTTCTGTGCCTGCCAAGGAAATAAAGCTTTGGAAGAAAGATACAGATAATAGAGAGTGAGCGTTTTTCCCCATCTGAGTATTTCCTAAAGACAGGTAAAACATATTTGCTTAAAATCTGACCCGGGGGGGGGGGGGGGGGAACCCACCCAGCTTTTTTTCTTTTTTCCCAAAAAATTGTCCTCTGAAGGACTGGCACCAGCTTCGGGGTGGGGGGGAGCATGAAGGAATGTGTCAGGAACCACAATAAAATCCTAACTTTGGTGTTGGCCCAACATTGCAATTTTGAGGGGCAAATTAAGAAAAAATCCATTCATCTGTTTTTGAGCTCTGTAAGAAAGAAAATATATTTTTCCCACTTTAGAAATACCTTGTGCTAATGTCTACATGGGGAGATGTGGAACAGCGCAGTTAAAGCTGTCAAGGGCAATTTTTCTTACAGACGTAAGTGTTCTGTTACTTAAAAAAAAAAAGAAGCTGAGAAAAATAGAGGAACTTGAATTCAAATCTCCTTTAATGCAACATTATGGCTGAGAATTTCAAAGCTGTGAAAGTGGGAAACTCAGAAATACAGATTCTACATTATGCACATGGATTATATAAAAGAAAAGAGGCAAATCACCACTGCAGAAATCCAAAGCATTATTGACTTTTGCAACCCTTTTAGAGTTGATTTGGGCCCAGGGGCAGTTGGTCAGATGAAAATATCTACTCACTCCATACTGCAGCCCTCACTGCAGTAGAAAACTTTCAGAAGGTTTGACCTTGTGACATCACTCTCCTTCTCTTACCTAGGGACCTAAAAATTTGTTTGGACCGGAAAAATTCTTGCCCTCTAGCCGACAGAGAAATTGAAGCGCAGTCTTCATTGCAAGCCACTGTCTGTATCCTTCCCCATAAGAATTGTGGTTATGTGCTGACTGACATTTAAACTGGGACTGCTTTTAAGATCAGGATTTGGGATGCTATAACCCAGGAGATGCTCTGCCAGTACCTGCATTGGCTCTCTTCGCCATCACAAGAACATCTGGGACCCAAAACCTGGAGGTAGAAAAGGGAGAAGAGACAGAGTCTCATATTTTATGAAGATACTCTGTAGCTCTGCAGGGTCTCCAGATGACCTTCAGGGAATTTCACATACACGGGCTCTAGGGTTGTCTTGCACGTTGCACTGAGATATCAAAAACTGCCCACCACTGCAGAAGGGGTCTAAACAACATTAATAGTCCCATTGACTATTCCTGCATTGGCATGTTCTCAGTTGAGCACCAGAAGTTTCTCAAAACTTCCAAAAATCCTTTTGCCCCTTGAGGAACATAACAGGGAATGGCTGTGCAGTGAGACAAAGGAAGAATGCAAATTGATTAAACAAGATCTGTAATGGCCATTATGCAAGGTCTGTGATAGCTTTGGTCTCCTCTTTACTATCCCAAGAGCTCTGGATTTCCATCGGAATAATCTCTTCTCCTCTCCCTGACCAGTCACATCGCAAGGTCCTGTCTTCATGAATGCCATGAAGTCACAGGAGCAGGACTTCAGACACTTCCCACCCCCTTGTCACTCCCTGCCATACAGTCTCTCTAGCATCTGTTATGACTATGCAATAAAACCCAAGATTGGCACCTGCTCTGAAACGAAAACATGGGCTGGAGATGGGCCAGGCACACCAGCTTGTCCTGTTTTATTAGAGCCTAGACTAGAAAGGAGCAATAGTCTCTAGTTGTCTCTGGATGGCAGCAAGGACAGAGAGAGGTGACAAGGCTTATCTGAAGGTGAAATTCAATCCCATTCTCGCATGACATATAAGCACAAAATCTTAAATAAGGCACTAGGGAATAAATTTGCCAATTCCTCTTCAGGTAAAGCTAGGTCATCTCCACAAGTTCCAGTGCTGTATACCCATCATTAAGAATACTTCTAATAACCACAACAGCCTCCAAAACAGAGGACTATAACATAAGCTAGATCCAAAAGTCTCCTGTTCTGCCTTTGTGACTGTGCAGAAGTTCACCATGACAAGTACCTACTCAAAGGGGGAATAAAGTTCAAAGACAAACAGCAATATGCTTTTCATGAGTAAATCTTGAGCTGGTGAAGGATTAGAGCTCCGAATGTTACCAGAGGCTGAAGCGTGGTGTGGACCAGAGGACTGATTCAAGCTGATGGTGTCAGGGTGTCAACTCTGTACAGGCTCTTTGTCTTACCTGGCAAGATACACAGGTAGGAAAAGGTGAGCAGCAAGTCTTTTAAGTAGCTGTGACAGACTGAAGAACAAATCCAAAGGCCCGTTTTGCTTTTGCTGTTTTATGATTGTCCTTTCACAAGGGTGATCATCTACAACTACTTCTTATAAAGCTCCTCCCAAAACAGAAACATTTCTCTGGGCCCTTTTACAGCAGGACTGACAGCAAGAGCTCCAAAGACAATCTTCAGCAAACCTAGTTATTGGAACAGTGTAACCTGTTGTAAATTCACATATAGAACACAGCAGAATGAAGGAACTCTCCACTCCAGCCTTTCAAAAGGCAATTGATACAGGTCTCTCCAGTAACTACACCAGCACAAGACTGATTCCAACAGCTCCACGGACCCCCCATGAGACTACTGCAGTCAGAGCAGCTCTCATTAGAAAATTGATGCTACAACAAACAGGCATCAGGGGCTCAGCTTTGAACTAAGCTGTCAGAGCACCACAGAGTCCTCCACTGTATGAAAGAGCTCAAGTCATCTCTCACGGATTATTGCATTTTGTTTTTCTTAAAGCCCTCAGTCTTGGAGGCCAGTGATGACTTACTTAAAACAAAACAACTAAACAACCAAACCAAAAAACCCCCAACCTCAGTTCCTACTTTTCTGAATTCAGAGGGTGAATTTTAAAATACACTCAGAACTCCATTTAAAGTCTTTGACTCATATACTCTCACTCTCTCCTGGTTTTTGTATGGGTTTTGTTGTTGTTGTTGTTGTTGTTTGGGTTTTGGGGGTTCTTTTGGTTTTTTGGTGGGGTTTTTTTTTTGTTTGTTTTTAGGGTTTTTTGGTGGGGTTTTTTGGTTTTTTTCTTTTTGTTTTTTTTTTTTTGTTTGTTTGTTTTACACACATGTAGAGACAACTGTCTAGTTACAGATCTGTTTTTAACCATAGATGCAGCTACATAATGGTTTTGAACTCCATTGCATTATTTTTTTCTCCCCACAAGAAAGAAGACAGAAAATTGACTCGGGATGTTTTAGATGCCTCAAATTAGCAATGCTACAGTCAGAATGGCACAGAGCACTCTTGAACAGCTATTGCTAGTACTTGCAGGTACCATGAGCCCTTCGCATTCAAGAATACTGGATTTACATTCAAACATAAAGGAAAAATAACACCAATTTGATTCATGCGCTCTTACATCAAGAGAATGAGGAGTATTTTTAGAGCAACAGCTTAGCATTCACAGCACGTGTGGCATTCTTGATTAAACAAGAGATCCGCACGAACATAATAAACCTGTAATTTTATTGGCCAAGCACTATGGAAACAATTTAGAATACATGGACTGCAATGTTAAACAAACTGCAGCCCATGTATAACACCCATGAATTATAGCAGTTTGGCAATGAGCTGACCAGTTGCTTCTCACGGCCTTTAATAACAATCATCCACATCTTCACAGCACAATAGAAATTAGAGATGCAAGAGGCCTATTAGCTCATCCAGAAAATACAGGATTGTTCCCTATGGGATAATTGCTAATACTCTGTCCAAAGTAGATTTAAAGCTGTAAAGCAAGGTAGCCTCTTTAGCAAGATTACTCAGAGTGGCTGAGAACTCAGTTTCATAAAGCTTTTTCTAGACATTAAATTTAAATGTTTCCTCTCTTTAAAAAGGTTAAAGCTAGTCCAAGGAGCCTGGTCTCCTTTGGATTCCCCTCTAGTCAGTCAAGAGAGGGGAGAGTCAGTCCCTTTTTGCTGCTACAAAGCAGCAGCATATAGAGACTGATCTTCGTTGGCTAACAGCCTTCACAAACAGTTCTCCCCTCCACCCAGCTAGTCCTTGCCAGCTCTTGTCCGTAACAGTGCCCTCAGCACCACCTCTTCCCTTTGCTCCCTACATAGGTACTCATGCCCCCCTTTCTACCTCAAAAGTCCTTTGGCCATATATGCATGTATGGATTTCACTCTAAATATTCATTCAGTAAATCAGATCTTTCAACTCACTGAACACTCCCATCACGTGTCTGTGCACTATGTCCACTTCAGCCATACCTCAAGAGGGACATGTGGCAACACCGCCAGCCCAAGGACTGGCAGCTCCAGTGCAAGGGACAGTACCTCACTGTGTCCTGTACTAGGGCAGGGGCTTTGGCACAAGGCTGTGTCTAGTTAAGTGTCCTTGCTACAAACAGTGTCAGTCACGGCTCCAAATACCAAGCTGTATTTCCACTGCTCAGTAAATCTCCATGCACTGCATCAGCCCCTTGGAGAGTCCAGAATTAACAGAGAATTAATACATGTACAAGAAGAACTTGGATGTGCCCAAGAGGGAGGCAGGAAGGGGATTAGGAGATTTGCAGACATAGGAAACGTAACAAGTATACCACAATCGAGGCTAAATCCAAAGTCTTACAGGTGTCACAGTCCAGCACCCAATAACAATGGCATCTTGCTTCATGTCCAGGAGAGTCAGTAATGCCATCGTGAGAAATTTGTGTGTAAGAGTGGAAACAGCAACATTTAGCACTAATTAGAACTTCAACAGATCCAAAGTGATGAAACCAAAAGTCTTCAGCCTATACATGTTAGGTCAGTAAATATTATCATCTGCTTTTTAAAAAACAAGAAATGAGAAGGTGAAATGATTTTCCAAATGACAAGACAGGGCTAGAACTCAAGAGAAGGTGCCCCTTAACCCCAAGCATTCCATGAAAAGCCCTTTCAAACTGTAACAACAGTTACCAGCACATGGGTGATGACCCCAGCAACAGCTTTGAGAAGTTTTTCAAGCCAGGGACAAAGGAAAAGAGCATGTACAAATCAAGCTTCTTGGTTTTTGCATCTCCGACTTTATTCCCCTGAGAGAAGTTTCTTCTGAACTTGCTTCTACCACTCTTCCAAACCTTCTAGTAAAAACTAACATGCCCATGGCTGAGAAACCCTCTGGGATTTCCAGCCACATGATCCCCACTCTTACACACTACGAAATTCCCCGCTATTAACTGAACTGTTGCTAATGTTGGTCATATTCTTCTTGTTTAGTATAAGCATTCAATGAGTGGCCTAACCACTTTTCTAAAATAAGCCCTGATCTGTATCTTTGATATCCAGAGGCATTTGTCAAACAGTTGAGCAAGCAGCATTTCAACCAGTCACCTGCATACACTCACTCCATGAGCTCTTTACACTATCATAGGAAGGCAGGACTAGAAGGGACAATATTTTGTCTAGAGCAATCCACAGAACCTCCTGTGTCCCTACCCTGCAAATCCCAAGATACTTCTCAACTCCTCTGAACAAACTTCAGAGCTTCACTGCGGAAGCCAAAACAAAACAAACAAAATCCCACAAAAAATCTTGTAATGTACCATAGGAAGACAGGAAAAGAAAAGTCAAGGGCACTGCCACTGTCCTCCATCCTTGCAATAATGAGGAATCTGAGAAATGCCAAGATGATTGTCTGAAGTGGACCACAGAGAGCAATAAACCATGTCAGACACACGGCATCTCTCTGCTCCCCAGCTGAATGAGGAGACACTTTTTAAACATTCTGCTATTTTAACATGCTTTTCAAAATGCATTTTCACAGTAAGAATTGTCAAGTGTTTGGCTTGTATTAGCATTTTCAGGTAGAGATCAGGGCACCCAAAGAAATAAGATGTATAAAGAACAAGAGCAGAACTAACAGTTCTCTATTATAGAGCTCCCCTGTTCCACTCAGAAAGTGACCATGTTACAGTGAAGAGTGATGCTTATATATCTAACACGGTACTATAAAATCCTTCAGGATGAAAATCACAAAGAAGCAGCCATTGATTATTTCTGTCACAAGAAAAAAATATAGTTTGAGGATGTAAGAGAAAGTTCTTTTCAATCTGAAGAATTACTTTCCTTTTGGGAAAGACGAACCACCCATAATGACAGAGGAAAATCTTTGGAAGTAGTAGCAGAAAAAGACATTAGAAGTGGCAATCACCATGTCAGACACACTACACTGCAGGGAAAGGGAAGAATGGTCAGATAATGAAATTACAGAGCATTGAAAATGTCAAAGAGCGACAGTGCTCTACCATCATTCACAGGTTATATGAGGCATTAACATGCTGATATCCCATTCCAATGACAAAGATTGCAACAAGAACGGTAAATAGTCAAAAATGAATCTGTTGCTGAGACCAGGAATTTAATGAAACAGGGAGATGGGCAGAAAATGAATCTTACTTTAACTGTGCAGCCTTCAAACTGGAAGCTGCTGGCCCTATTCAGAAATAATAATAGCTCAGGGATGCATTATTTGACTTCCCTTATCTATGATCCCCCTTATACTTATGAGTCGTCATCATAAAAAAGGGGTATCAAGTCTCACTAACAAGCACCAACCTTGTTGGCAGGCAATAACACACAAGCTGCACCAAGGGAATTTGCAGGGAGGTATAAAGGAGGGGAAAAAAGTCCTTCACAATTAAGGTGATCAACTGCTACATCAGGGGCCCAGGGAGGCTGGGGAATCTCTGTTCTTGGAGGTATTCAGAACTTGACTGGACAATGCTCTGAGCAACTTGATCTAACATCACAGCTTGATCCAGCTTTGAAGCTGATCTCAGCAGGAGCTGGACCAGAAGACCTACAGAGCTCCGCCCCACCCCCATCTAAATCGCTCTATGACTTAATGAGTTCTGCTCCCTTCAAATAGAAACACTGTTGATCAATATGAGTAGCACAAGCAATCACACAAGCCAGAGGACCCTGTGTCTGTCACGCAATGCACTTTTCTAAGTTCTTTCTTTGCTTAAGATAGTTGTTTGTATTAAAAAAAAATCCTTTACCACCATTCCTCCTACAAAAAGGAAAAAAAGACAAGTCAAGGTGAGTCAAAATGTATAGTCTGTTTATGGAAATCCACTTCTGGAGACAGTCTAGGGAGTTGTAACACACCTTGAGACACATGCAAATGAACTGTCAGATCCCAGACAGCTCCATGTGGAGCCAACATGTATACCTCTACACATCCTCTCCAGATATGGCAAGCCAGCAGGGCAGGGCAGCGCAGCACCATCCCAGCAGTACCACATAAAGCAGCCAAGGTTGCGCTAGGACAATTTCCTCTGCAGTGTTAGACTGCAGCAGAAATTCTGCATTGTACCCCAAAACTCCAAATTCTGAGGTTCTTCCTAGGTCTGGTACAGAAATGGTCCTATTTTCAGCCCAACATAATAAACTCTCCTATTGGAGGGCTGGGAGCAAGATGGCTTCAAAAGGTCTGATAAGGTCAGAGCTAAAGAGCAGTTGACAAGCCTATCTGGCCTGCACACTGGTTTCTTACAGAGCTTGGATTTTCTGTTTCAAAATTGTATTTCAGAACCAAGTTCACCTAAATTTAATCAGAAACATGTCTTTGAAATATAAAAAGCAAAATGAACAAACCCATTCACTTAATTTAATCTGGAAAACATAAATAAAGTGGTTTCCTCATTCCATCATGCAGATGCAAATTTAATTTCAGATCATTCAATTTTTTTCTGTAAACAAACAAAAATTAAGCATGGGAAAAGAAACCCTTGGAAACACTACCCCTTATCACATATAGTATATGCCTCCCTCTCCGTGCTGGCCCATATCACATTTAATACTATAGTTTTCAAAGGCTGCTGGAATTCAATCTGCTAAAGGTGTACAATAAATGAGGCTTTGCAAAGTGCATATGTTTAAAGTAAGCGCAAGTATCCAGACATCTATGCACAGGGGTGATTCATTGAGAGATGCGTGTAAGACAAAAGACCCACCCCTACTGATTTGAGGAAGGCCAAGTTTTCACCACAGTTTATTGGCAGCCAACCTGCCAGACAACAAACTTAACCAGCCTGTGAATCAAAAATCTTTCCACCCACAAGACCATCATTCCTTCCCTGCTACACAAGTGGATTTTGCATCATGCCCAGAAAGTAAAGTTCACCTGTTGCCTGATTAAGGTGTGGATAAGATCTGTCACCTCAAGGCATTCTTAAATACTACCATCGTGTTCATTATGAGGGCATAATGTTCTTCTCTCTCCACTGAGTAGTAGCCATGGATCATGTGGCAAGAGGCAGCCTTGGAGGTAGGTAGATGGATGTCCAACCATTGCAAGCATTCATGGTCATACAACCAATGCCTTATGGAGATCTATGGACAGTACAGACCTTGGCAATGTCTTTGTGACTCAAAGCCCATCTGCCACAGCAGCAGAACAAATGAACAATAGCCAGCTTTGAACTGCAGCCTACACTCCTGATTATACCTGAAATGTCTCCCAGCAACATCCAGGACTGGCTGAGATAGCACTTACCTGTCAAAACACATCGGAAATAGCAAACTGCATCTTTTGAACCCAGAAGCAGTTTCACATTCCACCTATTGTGACTCACTGCCCCCTCTACAGGAGTCACTCCTGAGATGTGCACTACGTCAGAAGAGGAATCTGTGTTGAGATTGAGTAAGGTGAGTTTGCTTTAAAGTCAGATCACACCTGCTTTGCCACTGTGTACTGAAACACATCAAGATGCTGCACAACTCAAGATTACTCTGGGGCTACCCTACAAGCAATGTAGCACCTAGAGACGCAGAGTCTGTACACTTCAAACACAGACAACGCAAGACACAGTGCATTGACAATTTCAAGTTGTTTCTAAAAGTTGTCATTAGAAGGGGAATGTGAAGTCACCTCTGTCTTGCCCATGTCTGATTTCTTACACAGGTGTTCTCAATCATCTTCCAAATGAACACCCGAGGTGCAGCATCAATCTCCTTCTAGTTGGTAGTAGTGCTATCCTGCACAAAGCTGTTGGATGCCCAGCCCACTGGGGCTGTAGTGGCTGGCTGACTTCACAGGAACATCAGAGAGCAATAACACAACCTGGACAGTGTGCAACTACAGCCTTAGATGGAGGGGACATGGCAGAGAATGCCAAGAATAAGCAGAACTCACAAAGAAGGGGGGATTTCACAGTGCACTGCTGCTGTTCAGCTTCATTACATTTGAATGTCAGGAATGAGCTTTGACAACAGGCACCTGAGCAAAACTGAGTCTAACAGCTTAGAGATTTACCTCCAACAGCTAAATGCTGTTACAGTTCAGACATCTTAAGTGCCTTTCGCTTGCCCCAGCTGCAAGGTAGTAAAATGAATTAACCTACTTCACCAAGCCTGGACTAGGATACTACTCTCCAAACAAAGTGGAAATACCAGCAGATCCAGTGGACATCTAGGAATTACCCTACTCTGAACAGAAGCAAGCACCACTGGGAAGGCAGAAAGCAGAGCCCCATCTGACTCCATCTCTGAGCTGTGCTCCACTAAGGTCAGCTGAAGTCCCTCACTGCCCTCCCACCTCTTGCTGTCTTGACACTGCTCAGCTCTCCTCCCCAGCTGGAAATTCAGTCTCCTGCCTCTGCCCCCTCCACAGGCCTTGTTGCCACTTAGTACCACACAAGAGCAGTCTCCATTTCTCCCCCTGCTGCATGCAGTTTAATCCAGTCCTCACTGCAGCTCTTCCTGCACAGCCTACTTAAGCTTGTTTTTCTTATCGTTCTTCCTGCAGTCTGAAGTAAAGATGTAATCACCATAGCTGTGGTGTTATCCTCCAGACATTACTTTGTCACAGGGAAAAGTGCAAAAATACAATTACTTACTTTAGCTACAGTGGCTTAGAGGGACCCAGTTTTGAAGTGCTTCCTATTTTCCAGCAAAAGATTGAAAACTTGTACCTATATGTATAGCAATTGGAAAGTACTTGTACGTTTCCTTAAAGAAAACCCATGAAAATGATAGCAGGTCTTATCTGCCAGAATTATACAGTATTTCTGTCTCAAAAGCGTACATGTAGTTGTATCAGAAAAAACGTGACAAGCCACCCCGAAGGTTCTTGTTATTTAACAAGCCTGAAGGAAAGGCCAAGCTACACACCAATTCTTGCAAATCAAGATGTCATTGACACTGATAGAGAGATGCAACTGGAACTGAAACCTGCTGCCACTACCGCAGTAAGTAACAAACCTGGAGGATCATTCCGGTTTGGAAGCATAGAACAATTGAACTAGTGAGATCTGGAGAGGCCATCTAACCAACCTCCATTCCCCCAGCAGGATCTACTTTCTCTGAATCACTCCCAAGAGATATTTGCCTAGTCTGTTTTTAAAGACCTCTGATGCCAGAAACGCTACAACCTCCAAAGGATCTGTATCAGGCTTTACTCACTTTACCATTATAAACCTTTTCATATGAACTACCCTTCTCTTTCTTGCTGTATTTTAAGCATATGATTTCTCATCCAATCCTTCACAGATATAGGGAAAAGACTATTACCCTCAACAACTGCCTTTTACACTCATTTTATCATCCCTCTTCAGTTTCCTCTTCTTTAGCTAAACAACTCCCATCCATTCAAGATTTCCTTGTAAACCAGGTTATCCTGTGTTTGAGCATCTTCATTCTTCTCTTTCAGGTTCTCTCAAAATGATCTTTATCTTTCTTTAAGTGAACTTAGACTGGCCACAGAACTAAGGCTAAGGCCTTACTTGCTAAGGCCTTACTTGCACTGAGTGCACTGCAAGGATTACTTTGTGTATCTTGCAGGCTATATATAATCCTGCTCATTGAAGCAGCAGGGGATTTGCTTCCTGGAAACACTCTCCCCCCCTGCAAGACCTATCCTCAGTGCACTGTGGAGTTTAGTTGCTAAAGGAGAGACTGACAAGAGTGAGAGCAAGCTAGGGGAAGGGAAAAGTTGGAGTAAATGTTTGTGTATTTGCTGGCAGGCCAGAGAAGGTAACATTGTCAGGACTGTTGTGCAGAGGGAGAGAGATTTTCAGGAGCTAATTGCTTCTCTTCAAACAAAAGATGAACACACCTCTGGGATGGGACAAAGAAAAGAACCAGCTTAGTAAGAGGCGGGGGGGTGGGGGGGGGCGGGCTGGTGAAGCAAGGCAATAGTAGTCTAATAGTATGAGTGAGAATCAAATCCAGTTTGGCTTTGTGCACTAATTACACAGGAGGAACAAGTCTTCCAAGACTACATGCCATGAGACGGTGCACTAAGGAAAAAGAGAATCAAGTACACTGCACGCACAATGCAGAAGGGCCTGACCCACAAACTTCAAAGCAGGAAGCCCACTTGCTAGCATTCAGGGTATTAAATAGAGTTCTGTTACTGACCCCTTTCTAATAAACTGAGGCTGGATTAGTGTCTGACCTGCTTTGTTTCAGAAGTAAAATATGACACAGTGAAGTCTGCTGGTCTAAGTGGCCCAGAAGAAAAGTCAGAGGATGCAGCAGAGAAGCTTATAGGTTCACATGCAAGCAACTGAGAGCCCAGTCTAGACTTACCTTCCTCTTCTCCCTCCTCCAGCCCTCCCTTTCAGTCCTCAATGAATATTTTAGTGAACAAATTCAGTCCCTTCAGCAATGGGATTAAAAGAATCCCTGTCAAACATGGCAGGCATCAAGAATCACTGTCACCCTGTCTTCACGTAGAAAGGAAGCAAGAAGGCAGGAAGTAACAGGAAAACTCGGCCTCTTGGCAAACAAAACAATCAAAGACAAGATGCCAATACTGGAGAAAGAGCAGAGAAATAGCTGGATTATGATCCAATATGCCAAGCTCTGGAAAGGCCAAAGCAACTTTGTCATTAGCAGAGAAGACAGTGCTTCTTGATATACAGCCCTAACAAATCTGTGTGGTAGAAATGCAATTTATGTGGACTATAATGTAGTTAATTTATCCCCATAAAGGAAGGCGACATTGTAACTCACTAGACAGGTTCTGGTTCTTACCGTCACTTGTGGTGATAAATTTAGCACAAGTTTCTGTACCTGACTCTTCATTTCTGGGTAGCTTAAACTATTCAGACACTAACCTTAATGTGACAGTCTCCATGGCAATCCAGAAATGACACATATCCAGCCATTTTTTAATTGTGGTTCTCCTTCCCCCCTGCCCCCCGTCCCGCCCTCTGGTGCTCATGAAAATCATCAGATGGCAAGACTAGAGAACAAGCCATTTATTTGCTGTCACAACAGATATGCAGCACAGGGCAAGTTGCCTATGCATCGTCCCCTGGCAGTGTGTGTCAGCCTTGGCTCAGGGGGACCCATCTCCAAGAGTAAGAGCACAAAACAATTTTTCATGACTGTTCAGAGTCGGCCTCTCTGTTGACACCAACCATTTCTACCAACTGCGCCGGTAGGTTCTGTAACATGGATGTCTATCCACTAGGAAATGGACCCAAACTACTCGTATCAGCCGATCTAAGACACTCCCTTATTTCCATTTCCACAAAAACCTTGTTTTCATCAGCAAAACATCTGAAGCTGGTATTTTTTTCCTTCCACATGGATGCTTTGTCCATTCTTTGACCCCCCAGGCTGCAATTACTCAGGGCACACTAGACAGTCACACAGAGAGAAGATGTAATCTTTCAGCAGTAGAGTTAGACAAGAACTCTTAACTTATGTTTTAATTTCCATGCACACATCAGGGCTTTTTTAAGTATTTGATTATAACAAAAATATTTCTGTTATAGCTTTACAAATATACATCCATCTAGTGGAAGAACCTGGGATACATACAACTGCATAACAGTATTTGTTGTTGTTTTAAACATGTATTTACTTATGTATCTGCCAAATAAGGCTGTTCAGAAGAAAAAAAGACATGGTGGTAGACTTAGAAAAGAGGAGAAAGGAAGGTAATGTAAGAAAGGAATCCAAAGGAATACTTCACAGTTATCTTTTTCCAGGCTTTATGAAGTATTAAAGTTCCAATGCAGGTATTTCTTTTTCTTGACAAAAAATATAATGAAACTAGAAAACAGCATCGCATAAATCCATAACGGTAACAAGCCTGAAAAATGGTATCATTGTAACTGATTCTCATTACATATTTAAGAGTGTAATTCCATAGGATACTTCTTGTGCTCTCCTTTTCTTCCTGTGCTGCAACTTTCCCAGAACCATATAATAGCATATCTGATGGTTTAGCAAAAGCCCCTGCTTTACCAGCTAGCTGAATTTTAACCTGCACAGAAGGCAATCACATCTAAAGGCATGGGGGATAAACTCCAATTTTCACCGTGTGAATGTATGTAGCTTCAAGCACAAGGAAATTGCGATCTCTGAGCAGCAAAGGGCCGCTCTAAATAGAGGACCCATAACACTTACTAAAGGTCTCATTTTTAACATCTGACTTTGTGTAGAGGAACGTGCAGAACAGATTTACTAATAGATCAAGCTGCTCAAAACCCTGAGGTTGGCGACTCCACATGTATGCATTAAATTCAGTGTATACATGGCATTTATTTGCTGTCCTGGCTGGTAAGAAATGGCTTATAATAGAGGGAGTTCATCTGAAACCTTCCTGCTTCTTTATACACTACTTTGCTTCACATTACAGAAGGAGATAAATCATACCAAGTTCAGCAGTCCGAGTTCCCCAAAAAGCTCTTGCTGCTGAGAACAAGAGCATGTTTTTGGAACAACAACAACAGGCTGGTGGGCAACAGGCAGCAATACAACAGGTACTTTGCAACAGCAGTGCCAGCTAGTGGGAAGAAGTTTTGCAGTTTCCCTGTGGGGCACTCTGAACTGTTTTGCCCTTCATTCCTGTTATTGGCCCATTTCTACTTTACCAACAGTGCCTGTTTTCCCTTATTCTCACCCTCTGCTGCTTCCACTCATGTGCTCCCTTCACTTCTGGGAGAAAGTCCTGGAAGACTTATATCCTCCATCTCTCTCCCCTCTCTCTTTGTTTGAACTAAATGTCTAAAGGCCTCCAACCCTGAAATCCTACCTGTCTTTTCACAACTCCTTTCTAGTTACTCTTCAGTTCCTTCAATTTCTCCCTGACTATTTCTTCCTAAATTACATCACTAAAATACAGCACTTCTTTCTTTCCTTCTTGACTTTTCTGTCACTTGTCCTTGATCACCTGCCAGCCTCCTCTGCTCACACAATAGATGCAGGAGCCCTTCCCCCCAGTACTCTTCCCTTGCACTTTGAAAGAACCCCCTGTGAGCTTCTGCACAATATATTCTTTTAAGTTTCTTCTAAACCTCTCCTTTACCATGATGTCTCCAAGATACCTTACAACAGCAAGGGTTGCAGGTACTCGTAAATCCCTGGATCTGGCCTGCTAAGCATTACCTGTGCCATTCTTTTCCTTGTATTTTCCTAGCTGATGCTGTTTTTATTATACCCAGGCTACAAGCCCCTTGAGACAACCACCAACCTCTCAGTCTCTCTTTGTACCGTCTCTTGAGCAATTGTTCAAGCAAAAATTAATATCCCATACATGACTTCCAAAATGAGTAAGAAGATTGAAACAGAAAACTAAGAGGAACACTGCACTGCCATAAATCTAGGTGGTAACACATCAGACATTTTTGTGCAAGTATTTTTTTGCTAATGGCACATGACAGGCAATGGAAACTGCTGCCGTTGCATGAGCTTTGTAACTAATTCCTTCCCAGGCCCCAGCACTGCAGGTGGCTGAGGCTGTGCAGCTACCACTGAACAGAAGGTACAGCCATGACCATGCAGTTTGTTCTACTGACTAAGGGTCAAGACCATCTCCTGGACCACAGAAGTGCCAGATGTTACATGATCCTATTTCACATGTACATACACAACCTGTGCCTTCCAACAGGCCAAGGACAGAATTAGTTGCTGAACCAATTGCTCTGGCTCCTTCCAGAGAATTTAATTTTACCTTGATGGTAATTAATTAATTTCAGCAGCAATGGGCTCTCCTAGACCAAAGCTGAATCTGGCCTGCGATATATATAGTGCATCAGCTTCGCTAGTCGAGTTTCTAGTGGCAATTAAAGGACAAGCATTGCTTAGTTGCCTACTATGGGTGCGAAAACAAGTTCCTCAGCCCTTCACAGGTTGTCATCCTGTCCCACTGACAACCACGACAAAATTCTGACTGCAAGGGGCCAGGAACGCAAGGTGGCATTGTCTTTGGCCACCCTTGCTCATCTGGAAGTGTTTGCAATAGAAGAGATAAACTGGATCTTTCCAGGCTTATGATTCTTTTTACTGTTTATCTCTGCCCAGAAAATAAAGCAAACATTTTAAGAACTGGGTTCCCAGTTCCTTTGATAGCAGAAGTATCTGCTTCAAGATAGGTGAAGGAACAGACAAAAATACAAGAATACCTTCAGTGAAGCAATGCTATGCAATCCATTAGGAAAATGAATAAAGGCAGCTTTGCAACACATTTAGGATTTAGCCAACACTCAGTTCGTGAAACTGAGGAAGGCCAACAGTCCAGAAAATTACAGATCCCATTCATTCCCCAGTCTCCAGACTGAAAACCTCCAGGGAGCAGTTAGCCAACCTCAGAGTTTTGACATTAAGCCTGGATTCAGCATTTTCTCCTGGACTGCCTTCTCCCAGTCCTTTTGACATAATGGACTACTAGCTCTTGGATAATGGGTGTGTCAATCTTCATTTAAATGTCCTGTGCCCTTTTGCCTCCAGACACAGAAAGGAAAAAGAAAACTCCTTTTTCAAATAGCTACTTATAGCACTCCACCAGAGTAAATCCTCTCCATCCCTGTACAAAAGGATGAACACATTCCACCATAACACATTTAGAGAGTTACTTCCCTGACTAAAATGTTCAGCTGTGTCCAAGATACCTCATGTCTTGGCCAGTAGTTTAAAAACACACCCAGAATAAGGAGAGGATTGCCAGCAAATTTGACTCACAGCCACTAAGTTCATGGTTGCTTCTGTCCTCCCCAACTCACGTGATCTGTACCAGACTCCTCCTACCTCTTAGTTTAGGCCTCCCTTCCAATTTTGTTACAGACTCAGAGCCATACTTTCTTTCTGGCAGYTAAAATAATCTCGCTGGGAGGAAGCAGAAAGCAGGATGGTCTTCCTCATCCATTCTCAGTATCAAGTTATACTTTCCAGTCCCACAAAACGTTAATTTGCCATGCCTTACCCTAACGTGGGCGTTAGGTGCTATCAGTAAAGCATCTCTGACTGGCCTTGGATGGTACCATGGGGCTGTCATAAGGCAGATGAGAGCTTACCATCTTCATGTGAGGTGGTACTCATCCACCTAACACTTTGCTTTGTACATGAAGACACATAAGCTTCAGTCAACAGACCACAACTCAGCAAATCTTTCTAGTGCAGCCAGGCCAGAGTTAGACATTTATTGTTGCCATAGATAGCTCTGGTCCAGTGTTAATTACAACAGAGGTCAGGGGGAGGCCCTGTGACAAGGCTTGTTCACCTGCAAATGACCACGCACATGTAACCAAGGCAAGTCTATCCACAGATGGACAATTCAGAGCAGAGGTTTCCATGCGATACATTATTTCACGTCCTAGAGCAAGATAGGCCAATACTCCGTGACAAAAGCCCTGAACTCTTTCACATATTATTTAATTAATTCAGATCCCATCTAACTAGGTAAATTAAGACCACGAATAATCATTGCTATTTGCATTCACAGCGTGTTCTGCATGGGCTTTATTTTTCCCTAAATATTCTGGTTTTGCTGGATCAAAGATACATGTAAAGATGAAAAAGAAGTAGCCAAAGACTTCTGTGTTGTGCTACACAGGGCTTCCAACAGGATGAGTTTATGACTAGACAAATTAGCTGGGTGTTTTTGCTAAAACCATCACTTGTGAATCATTATGGGTGCTTAATTGGTCATCTGCAAATTCCAGGGTTAACACCTCACTTAATGAACGAGCTTGTTCAAACCTCTGAAAATTATTCATTCTGGCTGCCTGAACTCCTGGGGAGACAGCTAATGCTTCAGTTCACATTCTGCCATTTTCTGCATAACCATAAAGGCTAGGAAGATGTATATTTGTGTATGTGGGCAAGTGAATAAAAATGCATACAAAATGAGAGAGAGAGCTCAAGCACACACTCAGATTCAGGAACACAAGCTTTGTGGCAAGTGATGGATGCATAGGACCTTGGCTATTAAGTGAATGGTGTATCTACAGTAATGCATTTCTTGTCAGGCTTTCTCCCCCACAGGTATCACTCAGGCATGAACTTTTAGAAGCATCTGCCACAGGCACAATTACCTAAATTCCAGACAGTGCGATATCAGCATCCTCAGATTAATAGCAAGAGTAGCTCTGTTGCCAGTGTAGCTAATGTAATAACCTTAGTATTTGCCTTCTGTAAGCACGATACTGGCTGGTTTCTCACTTAATCCAGGCTTGTAGCGCTGCCTCCTGACTTCTCCCACAGCCATGCTCAAAAATGGATTTCTGCGCCCCCCCTGCCCCCCCCCCCCCTTTTTTTTTCCTTTCTCCTTGGTTAGGGTATTTTACTCCCCTTTGTATAACTCACTTCTTAGGAAAGCCAGCTCTCTTCCTACACCCTTCTTTTAGAAAAGGTCACCATTTGGAGAACAAAAAGCTTCAAATAATGAATAAGGAGCTGACAGGTAGATTGAAAACCCAAAAGGAATGAATAGACCAGGCACTGGAAATAGCATCCAACATGAAGCTTATCAGTAAATTCCTAACCTGCTCTAATCACAGCAGTGCAATCCCCCTAAGCAAAGACAGGACTGCTCCAGCTATTAACACACTAAGGGCCATGGGGGGTGGCGAAAAAAAATCAAGTTCCCAGCTGTTCTTCAACCACATTGCCAAGGATTACTTCAAAGATGCATCTCAGGTCCTGCTGGATATCCCAAAGGAACCTGGATCTACCTGCAGCACTAGATGCCTTCTTCCCTTCCTTTTGCTAGTACCTCAACCTGTGAAAAGGATCTAGGGGTCAGACTCCATCGTGTGTGTCAAACAACACAAGACACCAGGATATTATGGCCAGAAAAGAAAACTAACCACGGTTAGTTGCATGTGTTCATGACACCAGAAGTGGCACGCAACCATTATGGAAAGACTGCTGGTTCCTAATCCTCCTACACAATAGCAAGGAGGGATGCCACCCTGAACTGGAGTGCATGAAGGATCTTCATGCATGGAAGAGTCCACACTAGATCTGTCAGATGCCCTTCCATTATTGCCAGGTGCTACTGTGGACACTCATCACTTGAAAAACAGATTTTTTAGCATACATTTGACTGTCTCCCCAACAAAATCATAAGTACATACAAAGTAATACAGCTAAATCACACTGCAAACCTACCTGGAGCTATAATGATTTGGCACAAGAAGAAGAATGTAACCTTGGTTACAGATAATGGCAGAGAAGATGGAAAGAGTTGTTCCCTTGATCATACTCTCTTCTTTTCTTTCTTCTTCTAGATCTCAGAGTGACCTTTGCAATTCAAGCCATGCCATGGTCATTAAAATAATAAAAGTACATTTTATTACTTCTACTCCTACTTGTAAGAAACTTAGCCTGAACTCCACCTTAATGTCCAATTCTCCTTAATGTTTCATATCTTACTGAGTTTCTGAGGCATTTCATCCTGCTATATGAAGCTGGCCAACCCCCATCCGTTCTGCTACAAGCAAACAGTAGCTTGAATGAGGTTAATATACCTGTCAAACTCTGCTGTGATGAATGATATGTTAATGATGTGCACGGAGTTAAATAATTCACTATCCTAACAATAAGGTGACTCAGTTCTTGCACCATTCATTTTTGCTTTTCATGGAAGGAACTTGCTGTTCCTGAACACGCTCTTGTCTAGGTCAAGAGTGGACGTGCGTGCCCGGAGAAGAGGTAGATGTAGAAGAATGTAGATTTTCCCAGCAAACATTTCAAGTGTAAGGAGAGCCGTGGAAATGCAAGACCTACTCACGAGGGGATCAGGTTAGGCATCTCGAGTATTTTACTCCCCAAGGGTGACAATACTGAGATTTCATGCACACATGTAAATGAAACAGCTGCTCCGGCAAACCTTGCATCCCATATACGGTCAGCTGTCAACTCATATAAGCCAGTGTTACTTCAGCAAAATAAAACCAAAGAGACTTACAGCTAGTTATCAGAGATCTGTGCCAGCCAATCTTCTAAAGTTTGCTGGCCTGAAGGAACAAGCAATTGGTAATCCCACATTACCAACAGAATCGCAAGTCCAAGCTGACTGTGACTATGGAAGTGATGCTTCTCTCTGCAACCCAAAAACAGGGCCTGGGGCAGCAGACTGCCCGATTTGCCTGTGCTACAAGAGAGGAGATAAAATACACAGCCAGAACAGAGGATGCTCTCTCCTGACTTCACAGCCCTCGCTGCTGGCAACCAGGAGAAGGGCTAATATTAGCCAAAACAGGAGCTTCTTTTGCTTAAAAGTCTTAGTGAACAAAACCTCAACCCAAAGAAAGGCCATAAGGAGAGAGTGCTTCCTCTTGCAAAGTGCCATACCACACCACACCTCAACATCCTGAATTAGGTGATATTACCTAGAGCCAGATCCCTTTTTCCACAACAAGCAGGAGGCAGCGTGGCTCGGTGGCTGCCTGCTGCAGCCATTTCTTCCACCCACATATTTCTAGTAAAACCTACCAGCACAGCATCTGTGCACCCAGCCCCAGAGGAAAGATTGCTGTGGAAGATCAATGTCATAGGAGTCACTTGTCCAAAACTGACTTCCAAAACTCAAAAACAGTTTCCATGTGGATCCTGCTTGGTGTCTGCAGTTAGAAGACAGGAAGGGGTTTACTTCTTTCATGCTCCTCTAAGAACAAGGTAGCATCTTTCACACCTAGACACAATTAAGGCATGTGTTCTCATCCCATTCCCACTTGGGAAAAAACAAATGGAGCTTATTAATATCAGAAAGCCAGCCCAAGAAGTAGTCCAACTCTGCATTATTCGCTAGCATCAGGAGACATGAAAAATTTACATCCTTTGAAACTGGGACACACATTGCTCTGCCACAACAAAAATTAGCTCATCTGTCCAAAAGGCATATAATGCTCACAAGGTCTGAAGTTGTTTATTTCTGCTCCAAGGGAGAATTAGGGCCTTGATTCTGCTGTGATGAAGGCTATAAAGTGGTCTCCAGCATGGTTTTAATACATGGACTATTATAGCACAGGGCTTATGATTGTTTACATTTTTGCCTTCCAGTGACCACAGTAAAGCAAAGCATCTGATGCCCAGGGAACAGCACTACTGATTCAATGTGGCAGTGGGTCAGCAGAGGTGAGACAGAACAGCACTGAAAACTACTCTCTTTACATGACCCTTCGCAAAAAATGTCTGACATTCACAGCCCACAGTAAGCATGCTTTTGTTGGTCCACAACGTCAGCTTTATCCCATTTACTGGAACAATAAATCCTGTCAGAAGACGATGCCAGCTACCCTCAGAGAGAGCTTCAGCGTAGTCTTTAGATACCTTTACCCTTCCAGTTCATGGAGGAGAACTGAGTTCCAAAGTCCCTAGAAAGTCTGTAGTCAAAGATAGCAAATGAGGCTGTTTGACTCTGTGGCTAGTGTCCCCATCCTCAAAATGGGAAGTTTCACTAAATCTAACCAAAATGTAAACAGCTAATCTCCACAGTTTTCCTGGGCTCTCCAGACCCTATGGATGGCTGTTCAGTGGTGGTGGTGCATAATAGTCACTGCTTTCCAATCCATTTCTCCAGCTGGACAGAGTAAGTTGTTATTCCTCACAACACAGAAGGAACACAAACTCAGACACCTTGGAGAGATGGGCTCCAAAAAGGTCAAAGTAAATTACTCTATGATAATAATTACTTCATCAATAATTAAAAGTGATAATAATCACATTTGGGATGAGCCAAAGGAATACGTTAAACAGCATCAGTGCATCAGGCACTAGGAGGGTGGATTATACAAAGCAGACAAAATGCAGACCTAAATTTATTATCCCAGCCTAAATTCCTCTTTGGTCTCAGAGGAAAGACAACAGAAAAAGCAATGTCTGTCCTTTTGTTGTTGTTGTTCTGGAGGGAGCTCTTCTCTAAGTCACCAACTCCCCAAAAGAAACTCTGATATCTGAAACCGTCAAGGATAGCAGATCTTTAGGACACTAGTTCTGTAGCACCAAGGTGAACAATATCTTTCTCAAATGTGGACCCCCACCAGACAAATTATATAGGTCATACTACACCAAAAAGAAAAAAAGAGCAGGAGTGTGGGATTCCCCCCCCTTTTTCTAGAAGGCTCTAATATGTCACTGTAAGGGCTTGTTGTGGTTTAACCCCAGCCAGCAACTTAGCACCACACAGCCGCTCGCTCACTCCCCCCAGGTGAGAGAATCGGAAGGGTAAAAGTGAGAAAACTCATGGGTTGAGATAAAGACAGTTTAATAGGGAAAGCAAAAGCCGTGCACACAAACAAAGCAAAACAAGGAATTCCTTCACTACTTCCCATCGGCAGGCAGGTGTGCAGCCATCTCCAGGAAAGCAGGGCTCCATCACGCGTAAYGGTTACTTGGGAAGACAAACACCATCACTCCGAACATCCCCCCCTTCCTTCTTCTTCCCCCAGCTTT
>JAYKAV010002553.1:642423-656948 GCA_035582835.1 Phoebastria nigripes
ACATGGTATGGAATACCCCGTTGGCCAGTTGGGTCAGCTGTCCTGGCTATGCTCCCTCCCAGCTTCTTGTGCACCTGGCAGAGCATGGGAAGCTGAAAAGTCCCTGACTAGTAGACTACTTAGCAACAACTAAAAACATCAGCATGTTATCAACATTATTCTCCTACTAAATCC
Organism: Phoebastria nigripes; assembly: GCA_035582835.1. Classification (NCBI taxonomy): domain Eukaryota; kingdom Metazoa; phylum Chordata; class Aves; order Procellariiformes; family Diomedeidae; genus Phoebastria; species Phoebastria nigripes. The sequence goes on from JAYKAV010002553.1 coordinate 642,598, forward strand.
AAAACATAGCACTATACCAACTACTAGGAAAAAAATTAACTCTATCCCAGCTGAAACCAGGACAGGGCCAATCTAAAAAGCTCCTCCAGCCCGGGGTCATCAGCACATGAAGCTCACCACCCACATAAAGTACTTCATGCCATGTCTCAATACAAGTGATTCTGCACAGATTTGTCAATGGAGGGGCAGTGGTGGGGTGCTGGTAGGCAAAATATGAGACAATGTGTGGGGTTGAAAAGAGGAAAAGGTTTTCAAGTTTTTTTATTATTATTTTAAGTGATTGCAAACCATTAAAATTAAAGAGATGACAATGTGAAAAGCACCAAATGCTAATATAATGTCCCACAAATCTGATCCATTCCAGCTGATATGACAAACATTCAAAGCCCAGAAAAAAGATAATCAGGTGTTGCCTTCTGTAGTGACATAATGAGTTTATTAGCTCGAAACTAGACCCAGTTGTGCAGATAAATAACTGCTCAAGCTAGGTCTGTTTGCACGTGTGTGCAGTTTCACATCTGCCTTCTGGGAAGACGGTATCTAATATTTGAAACACTGTAGTTATTTCTACTCTGACTCAAGGAGGAATGCCTGATCTGTCCACTGATTTGGGCATTTCATGACCTTTCATCATCATCGTATCTGGATTCCTCCTATATATTAATACACTTGTTCTCAGCTGTTCCAGGTGTCCTGAAAAGTATGTTCATTCCTGTTCTACCAATGAGGAGCTGAAGTATTCAAAGACCCACAGGATAGAGTCTGAGAGGACTGAAATTGCTACCCACTACTCTGTTCTGTAAATGCCAAGTCCCTGTTGAACACCTGCCCTAAAGTCACGTGAAGTCTGCAGCCAAGTCAGGACCTGAACTCGCATCTCCTGAATCCCACAGGATAAGATAACTTCTGAACACTGCTCAAGTACAGTCACCAGGTTTTGGACTAACTGGGTTTCGCCTCACATCCCTCAGTACCTCTTCAACACACATCTCCAAATCATCAAGCCCTTCATCTTTCCAGATGCATCCATTGCGGCTAGTACTACTGACTCTTGCTGGTGCCAGCCACCAACACAGACTGTGCCAGGCTTCCTGACTAAGGTGAAAGGAGTCTGTGCCATGACTTGTCAAATCATCTTTTTTCTTTATTAACAGGGAGAATGTTTTCCAGGCAGAGTCCCCTCTGAATCCAGGATCCAGCTCTGCAAGCTGCTGAGTAGGTGCTGAGTGTTTCCCAGTTCTCTGCAGAAGTGAGACCAGCAAAAGGCATTTATGCACTCCTTCCCTCAAGAACTTTGTCCATTGATAATGAGCAGCTTGCAGGCTTTTGGCGCAATGCCACAAATATGGCCTCAAGCACTCTGCTAGCAGAGTAAGCATCTACTAACAGCCAATATATCAGCTGCAGCTCAGAATTGTCCAGCAGCTTCCATCTTCACTTTGCATGTTAATGTTGTATACCTCAAACAATAACGCTGCCTCTGAAGACAGAGGACAGTTCAGAATCCAAGACTTGCAAACCTCAGCTGCTCTTCAGTCTCCAGCACCAGCTTTAATAGAGTCCAGGAAGCCATGCCCCCAGAGAACCTAATGCAAGGAAAAATACTTGCTRGTATTGGCAGTTCAATCTGCAGCATTTTTGCTAAGGAGTAGAAGATCTAGAAAGTTAGCTACAAGGGGTTTTCAGAAACTTTGTCTTTCAATTCCCTTTTGGATATTAAGTTTAAAGACCCTTGCAGTATTCTAGATCATTTCACTTATCTCTTCTGAGTGCTGGATTTGGCTAAACCAAACGTACAGACTGATACTCCAGAACACAGCAAGAGAGGCTGGAGGAAAGTATTTTGGAGCAATCGGTTCCCCTTATGTGATCAGAGCTAAGCAGCTCAGCATAACAGAACAGATTCTGGGCTGTATCTTTGCAAGTAATTGCTCACACAGAAATAGCACTTCAAGGTCCAAACAGGATCAAACCTATGGATTGTCAGGTCTTTTGCAAAAACATTGCCAAACTCTGCCCCCAGATCTTACAACCCAAGAAAAATGATGGACAATATTATCTGTGTTCTACAGGTGGAGAAATAAGCTGCAGAGAGACTATGGGCTGTCCGCAAAGGGAAACCAATTGGTGCTGTCATGGTTTAACCCTGGCAGCACCTAAACACCACGCAGCCGCTCGCTCACCCCCCCATTCCAGTGGGATGGGGGAGAGAATCAGGAAGGCACGAGTACGAAAACTCGCGGGTTGAGATAAAAACAGTTTAATATTTGAAATAAAACAAAGTAGAACAGTAATAACAACAGTGGTAACAACAACAACAGTAGAATATACAAAGCAGGCGATGCACAATGCAACTGCTCACCACCCGCCGAACCAATGCGTTGCCGAACCGACATGTGCCCGATACGAGAGCCTGTCCCGGGACCCCGAGCCCCACCCCACACACTTAGGTTTTATACTGAGCATGACATTACATGGTATGGAATACCCCATTGGCCAGCTGGGTCAACCACCCCGGCTATGCTCCCCCCGCCAGCTTCCCATGCACCTGGCAGGGCATGGGAGGCTGAAAAGTCCCCGGTGCAAGCACCACCCAGCAGCACCCAAAACATCAATGGGCCATCAACGCTCCTATTATACCAAACCCAAAACACAGCACACCCCCCCCAGCTACTGGGAAGAAAGTTAACTCTGTCCCAGCCGGAACCAGGACAGGTGCAAGAAATGCATTCTTAAATAAGTGTAGCAACACCCCACAGGAACAAGCTTATTCTCGAATCGTTGTGTCCAATGAAGGTGTTTTCCCAAATAACTGCAACTTCTTTGCACACCACCTCTGCTTTAYACTGAGCAACTTTCCTGGGGCCTGAAATACCAGGTTCACACAGCTCCAACTCCTATTTCAGCGCTTGGCAGCCACTGAAATTATGGTGGCATCAGGCCCCTAAATCCCCTTGAGGATTTGTGCCCAGGGTCTTGCTCTGTGGCACAAAGGAATTCTTGGCAAAACTAGGATTTAGAGGAAAATCTTTATCTCCCCTTAATGAAACTGGTCCTGCAACCCAACAAAAAGTTGATCCCTCCTCTTTATCACTTGTATTGCAGTTCTTTTCCAAATAGTAGCACTCAGACTGAGCAGCTCTTACCATTTATAGCAATCTTGAGCAGACAAGCAGGTCCTTCTGATACCTGGCATTAGTATTATAGTACATTTATTATACTCCTAAAGCACCCCAAGAACCCAGACTTCACAACCCTCAGCACTTCACAGCCTTCAGCAAACTCAAACTGACCCACTCTCTAGACAATATGAAACTATATCCAAACTCATACACCAACTTCTAAAGTCAGGAATCTTTTAGTCTCCTGTTTCTCCTCTTGAGGTGGAGATATGCAGTTTTACAAAGCTTTGGCACTCTAAGAGCTTGATAGAGCAAAGATGACTATGCCATCCAACTGAAGTTTGCTTCTTTGATTTGATATGGTACCAACAATTGTCCATGTTGAAGTCTGACCAGTACCAAGAGCCCACTGCTAACAACCATGGCACGTTTCATGTCTGCTGACATGACATTAAGACCAGCCAAGTAACAAAAGATAGCCCTCTTAGTCTTTTGGAGTTTAAAAGGATACCTAATGGTACGTAAGTGCCACAAGATACACACAGTAAGCACAGGGTACACCATAATACACAGGATTTCAGCTAGGTCTATTTGTGTGTTAAGACCACAGCCAAGACACAGAAGCTAAACCACAGTCTAGACATCAGATCCAAAAGAGGATATCTTCAGCATCAAGACTCACTGCTGACTTCAAAATGGAAGTCTCCCTCTCCTAATTGCCACCACTTTTGCCTGCTTTAATCTAGTACTTCCTCACCACCCTCTTAGAAAATAATTAGCCTGGACCCAGCTTAACACACAGAATCAAAGCAAGAACTTCTCAACTTTGATATCAGTACTTCTACGCTAAATTGGAGGGGCCTGATTTTACAAAGCAACTTTAGCACCTGTGGGTATGTCATTATCACAACAACACACAGCATGCCAAGTGCACGAGCAAATGCTGACTCAGTGTCTGATAGTTTTCTCTCATATGCAATCAGCCACTTTTGCTCACGTGACCGCAGCAAGCATACATACAAAATCAATGCTCAACTGCACTGGGTGTTTGGGAAATCATGTCTGAGTGAAGATCCCAGCAGAAATCCAACCCTCTACCCATTTCTGATGCCACTGCCTCACGCATCAGTGAAAGGTGACCCCATTAAATGGCCAGTATATTCAGAACAAGTCTAGGCTTTAGAAAGAGTTGGTTAATTTTACTGTCAATAACTGCAACGGCTAAGATAACAGTAATCAGATCTCATGCTTCAGAATGCAAATTAACTGCCTTCAGGGTCAGAAAGATACCTACTACTTGCCTCTGGATATCACTGAAGAACTAGCATAGAGGATTATATGACTCAAACATAACACCCATTTATTGCTCAGTGCCCTAAGAAGGATACTGCATTTAGCAGGTAAAATGATCCAGTAGAGCCAAATCTCTGCCACAACTTATTAACATCAACTTTTACTTCCTACTCTCCCACTGACTCCATCCTTCTCTGTAACATGATTTTGTTCTGCAGAAGGTCAAATTTTGTTTTCCTAGCTGCTCTCCAACAAACGCACGCAGAATTACCTAAGGGCACTTCAAACACGCTTTGRTAATTTTTTGTTTTAATTGGGTCAGCTATCTATTATCAACATTAACACTGAGAGAATACTGAAAACTACAGCTAAAATGCTGATTAGCTGCTGTTCGGGTCCTTAATTCCCTAGAAATAGCCAATAGAGCAGGCATTTCCTCCACACACAGCCTCCCTGCCGTGCCCCAATGCAACAGAAGAGTCAGGCAAAGGGAAATTAAGCAATTAATTGGTTCAAAAAAAAAAAAAAAAAGGTAGTTGAGTAAATTAGTACATGGGAAAATAATTAATAGCAGTAGCCAAAAGACAGGCACAAGGGAAGAAGCATCCACTCCCTCCTGAAGCTGTCTGTTGCCCTCTGCTGTTCTCTAGGTCAGCTTCCTACACAGCTCGGTCAGTGCTCTTCACTCAAGATCTTCTGTCCTCACTCATTGCCAGCTCCACAGCAGTTCAGCCAGGACTGTACCATCCCTCTCCCACACACCTGGAGAAGAGATACAGCCTGGCACAGTTTTCCTAGTTTTATTTTCCAAGCCATAGGTAAACTGTGAAAGACCTGTCCTGCCTTGCAAGACTCCTAAGGATTGTTAGTTTGTGGAGTGCTTGCATGCTGCAACAAGGGAGCCAAGCAACTATTGCACAAGTGCAGCCTACTTCATGGGCACAGATATGAGATTCGGTCAGCTCAGACTACACTAGATAGATGTCATGCATTATCAGCTGGTTTTCCTATATAGGGGGGACACTATGCTGTCCTGGTATCGTGTTAATTAGTGACAACATATGCTATTGGGAAAAATCTGCTTCCAGCCACAGAAAGAGTGGAGGCAACATAGCTCAGAGGACAAGCCCAGGGGTGCTCTCCTGTTGTCTCCTCAAGCTTAAACCAGTAACCAAGATAAAACAGTCGATGCCGAACCCCATTATGTCAGACGTGCAGGGCTGGTGAAGTACTGACACAATTTACCCTGGAGCAAAACACACACCCGTGGAAGAATCTAAGAGAATGCTAGAGATGTTTGTCTGGGAGAGTTTGAAGGAAATTGAGCATACCTCAACAGATCAGCTCCCCAGATGCTCTTTTCTATAGTTTTCAGATCAGGAAATCTGGCAGTTTGCCCCATTTCTGATCTTTCACTGATCTGTGCATATACCAGTAAGACACTTAATCCTTCTGTCACAGTCTCCTCATCTGTAACATAGTGATCATGACACATACCAGCTGCTTTTGGACACCTGTAGAGACAGAGAAAGCACAAGGCAGGAGGCAGGCTACAATATTTTTACTGCTACTGGGGTAATAGAGGCATTAGCAGTTATTTTCAAGCAAGTTTAGACATGAAAATGAGGACAATAATGAATGTTTCACAGCGCTCTCTTTTTGAGACCAGTTTTCGGTTCCAGTGCAAACTCTCAGTCTGACCCCAAACAAGTCACTAAATATGACCTGGTTCCTAGCAAATGGGCGATATCCATTCCTGACCCCACTGATATATTGGAAGGGTGAAAACCCACTGTGCAACCAAAGCCAAAAAAACACTCAGAGCAAGAGACTGCAGCCAGGATACGAGCAAAAGCATCCCCCAACCTAGGCCAGCCTTAGCACATGGAGGGGTTCTAATCAACAAGCTTCTAGATTTGTATAACGCTCACTCAAGGGGAATAACTGCTCACACTGTCCCCCTTTAACAATGACCACGCTGCTGGGGGACATCGGTGCCGTGCAGCTCATTTCCCTGCTAACAATGTAAGAAACACAAAGTTTGGAAAGGTGGAGAGGAGAAGAGAATGCTGCAGTCAAACCAGCTGTCATGACTGACTACAAAAAATGGCAGCATGAGATTGCTGTCACCTTAATAAAGCCCTCCTGATGCCGTTTGCTCACTGTCATTAAAACAACCATACTCCCACATTGCGCAACTTCCTCCCCTCTCCCATCTTCACCATACACAATCTGCTAGTATCCACACAGAAATTGCCATGCATTCATAGGTCAGACACTGCTGCAAGTCAGTAATAATGCAGAGCACTTCCAATTATGCAAAGAAAACAGACACTGAAACTTCTCTTAGAAGACATCAGAGAACGAGTCTGAATTAAGATTATTTCCATTGCTTAATAGCAATGACAAATCCATCCTGCCCCCGGAAACATATTTAGATGCATACAAAATGGGATGCAAGGAAGGGATGATGAGTCTTCAGTATTAGCTCATCAGCCACAGAAAAAGTGTTCACAGGGCTTTCTTGGAGCACTTACTTTCAGTGATAAGAAAACATAGATAGAAATCAGCAAGTGGAAAAGCTCTCAGTACCACCAGCAGTGCTACTTGGCCCTTTATACACAGACCAAAACTGAACCAACTAGGAGGATTAGACACAAAAGAGGTTTTTTTTACTGGAAGGACCAGCTTCTTGTACCAGAAGTGTGTGCAAGCGGCACCTCTTCTCAGGACAGGTCAGGCTGTCCTAAGCTTAGAGTCCAGCTCTCCTACCACCTTCCTGTGATAACAGCTCTCAACAGCAAGTCATTAAAGTGTATCTGCAGCTATAAATTCTCAGCTTACAAAAGCCCTAAAACTCAGCAGTTCCCATTGAAAACATTCTTTGTGCTGCTTGACACACAGACACCTTTCAGGTGCTGGACAAGTTCCCCCATCCACAGATCTGCCAGCGGTCCACCTTGGCCTGTATGCTGACAGTAAAGCTGTAGACCATGAGTGATGAAGTGAGCAGGTCACCCCTCTCCATCTACCACCCAGCAGTACAGTGAGAGGGCAGAAAGCAGGTCCCTCCATGATTTTCCATGAGAACTCCAAAGGGGGTGGCACGAAGGCAGGACACCAAGGCATGACAGCAGCAGCCAGCTCACCCACCCTCCACCGCTCGCAGGTCCGGAATAAGCCCGAGTCCAAGGGTCCTTTTGTGATCTATTAGAGCACAGCTTTGAGTGCTTCCTCCTACAGCACTTTATCTCCTGTTCCACCTTTCAATAAGTCTCATCAGATCATTCAAACAAAAAAGCGGAAGCAACTCAGTCCAGCAGCTTTGGATAGAATGAGTTCAGCACCTCATTCTCACACTTTATAGCTAGAGTTACCAGCAGTCTGACACAGTTTATTGCTGTGCTCCCTCTCGTACAGTGCACTGCAGCTTATTAGGTGTTACTCGGCATCCATTTTTCCTGCTACTTGTCACCAAGGAGAATGGCAGCTGGAATTTGGCACAACACTTCACCATACTTCAGTAGACCCAAGTATCCTGATGAATTGAGCCCGATATCGTTCACATCAAATACTTATGAAATGAAATTTTTCTTCTCTCACCTTCAGTGTCGATATCAAAATTAATAAGCAGAGGTATTTTGCTTTTTAGGTGGTAAATCAGAGAACAAAATGCATAGGTCAAATGATTGCCATACTGTCAGAGGATTATTCATATATCTGGACAATCACATGTTGTAGGAATAAAATGCTGGTGACAGAACTGCAATCTCTACCAAGCTCTGGTGCCAGCAGACACGGTATTCTATTTTTTTCCCATTGTTGCTAGAGTGAAACCACCCATGAAATTAGGGAAACCAACCAGAACTCAGAGCTGGGAGGCATTCATCTCAGCTAAACTACGCCATCTCTTCTACTCCTTCTCCAAACTACATAAAATTCCAGGCTCCAGAACAAATTGTAACTGTACGAACAAAACTGCAGAAGAACTAGTCTGCGTAAAGATCAGCAAGAGAAACAGCAATTCTAGTGGGTTCAAAAGCTTTAGGGAGCCAAGTCCACTGGGATCCCAGTCCTGAAATCCTGTACTGGAATGGCAGCTGGCTCTTGCCAGTACTACCAGCCAAAGTTTTCAAACTCCTTTAGCTCAGGGGGAGGCGAGGGAGGAGGGGAGGAGAAAAATAAATATATATCTCTTTAATGAATTTAATATTCAATTTCACTACAAAAATATTTTCCATTAAGTTTTCATAGCTTATTAAAATTTTTTGCGTTTGAGAAGTGAAAGCAAGCTAAAGTATTTCCTAATTGCTTCATACTCTGCTCACTTTTTAAATGGATTTATTTTCTAAATACTTTTCAGAAATGGAAGCTGTTTTCAAAACTGAAACTGCCTTCACAAAACATTTGCATTTTGATAGAAATGCATCTTCCCCCCGCAACTGAAACACTTCATTCAACTTTCTGGTTTGAATATTGYAGGATACAGATGAAAAAAAATTAATTGCCATTTAGAAACTGCTTTCTGTTGACCCACATTATTCATAACACTGTTGGTTTCTCTTTGCTTCAGCTCCCACCTGTTACAAATACCCTACAGATTCATTCCTCTCTTTGGGCTTATCCTTTATCAGCGCTCAACAAACCGTTCTGAGGCCAGGCTTCCTGAGCAGGCTATAACAATAGCGCTTAGGTGCTGAGATCCACTCTCAACAGAGCAGATTGGCCTTTCCAAGCTGCTGGATTGCTGACACTTTGCAAATGTCATCTCCAGTGTTGCGCAGCACCGGATGGTGGGGCAGGCATGACGGATCATTACTAGAGAGCACACACATGCACACAAGGAGAAGAAAAAAAAAAAAAAAAAAAAAAAATCAATTGCTTGCAGCAGAGATTAATAAGGGAGGTGGGATTATAAAATGCCAGAACTGCTGACAGCTGAAGTGCTGAGGAGTATCTGCAACCCTCAGCAACTCCTGGCTATGATAATTTCCTTGGCATATCCACCAGTAGCAGCTCAGCTACTGATGCCAGTCACCGTCACTGCTCTGTTCTCCAACACAGGAAAAACACAAGCCACACGACCATAGGTAGGAAAGTTTCACAGATATAGAGTGTTTCTGTATCATTGCTCCTCTCTTGCCACTTCTCTCTCATATTGCACTGACTGGATGTACTGTCTTACCACCTGCTCCACTTCTATTCATTCTATTCTCACTCCACCCTTAATTTTACCTCCAAATATTAAATTTTCACGATTACTGGTCTCCTTTAACCCCACCGGAGCATGGAAAAGGGTAGGTGGGTGGCTGAATCCTTTAGAGAGCATTACTAATGCCAGGAGAGAGAGGTACCAAGAACTGGACAGTCAGCTTTATCTCTGCAGATATGGCATTACCTAAAGAACAACTTGGTGTTAAATTCTCCAAAATAACTAACAACTCATGACAGTCTGTGCAAACAAAAATATGTAGGAGAAATCCAGACGTCAGCAGTAAGTGCAGATACTCTCTGGTTGAGAACTCAGCTTCCTGAAAGCCAATGTGTGTGTTATTTTTAAGTAAACCAAATACAATATTAAAATCTATGCAACCATACTTTTAGCCATTACAGTCAGTCATAGCTGGATGCAAATGCTGGTTAAACAACAGGTGCTGGTCCCTGAATTAACAAGATTACATCAGCCTCACAGTTCTGCTGTGTTTCCTTGGCATCCTGTAGAAGGGACCCCTCTCCTGCAAGCAAAAACAAACAGGTCGCAGTGCTGGCAATTCCCCAGACCCAAGTCAGGGCAGGCTCCCAGTGACATTACTAAGGTTTATACCTTGCTCTGCCCATTCTGCAGGCAGAGAACAAGTCTCAGGGCTGTTAGTTTGCTCCCTCCATAGCTAAAGGTTTTTTCAAGCAGGTAAAAGAAACATCTGTAGCTGCCTGCTGCAAGCACTGCTTCAGGTGACCAGGGCTGTAAGTCATCACCATTTTGATGATACAGCAGGTGATCATCCCTTACAGGAGGTGGTTCAGGGCATRAGCACACAACCCATTCCAAGGCTGGCTCAAAAAGGCAATTCCCTCAGCACTTGGTCACCCCAGCACTGCCTTGCTCCCTTCTACAGGCATGATAGTTTAAAGTGAACCAACTACTTCTTGGGCAGGGAATTTTGGCCCACAGAAGGAACTTGCTGACGCACAGAACTGGCTGCTAGAGCCAGTCAGCACACTGTGGCCGGAGCCACTCACCTCCCAGGACCTCACACCCGCACTTAACTAAAGCTACCAGCTTTCAGTATCAGTACCAGTAAGAGTAGCTTTAAGTACCAAAGGATCTCCCACTACACCTGGACATGGACAGCAGGGAGTCAACAAGCCCCTGATCACACCACTCAAGAGCAACCTTTCTGACATCCCATCACAGGAGTACAAATATCCAGGGGAGGGTGGGGACCCAATACAGCAACAGCAGCACCTATCTCATGCAATATACAGTACACATCTGGACTCAGGCAGATGAGAAGGTAAACACTGCCTCTCAGTTCTAGGCACTCTAAGCAGCTCAGGAACAGCCCTGCACTGAACCCTGCTACCAGAGGTTACCTGTCTCCAGCTCCCAGGTAAAGTCCTAGCTAGTTTTCTAGTCACCTGGGGAGAAAGTAGCATCACAGACCTGCAAGTCTCCCCGGCTTTCTTGCATTCCAGATATCACCAGCAGTGTCAAGAAGCCAGGACAAAGTGCTCCTTGGCTTAACACACCACCAACAGTGCTCTGGCCACAGTGCCAAGATCCCAGCTATGTATCGAATCACCACATCCTGCCCACCCCCTGAAGGGGCTTACACATGGGGAAACCTGCAAGAATTCACTGCTCCAACCTGGGGCACAAATCTCTCTCCATCCATGGCAGGGGCAGCAGGGCAGCACTGAGGAGCAGCTGGACACAGGGTGCTTAGAGAGGCAAGCACCCACCATCAGAGCCACATGATCTCACGTGCCTGCTCTTCACATTTAGCCAGTCAATTACAGCTGACTAGGAACAGCAGGATCTTGAATTAATGCCAATCAAGGACTGGAACAGAGAAAGGCCTGAAGGGAAAACAGCAAGAGGTATATAGACATTTTTGTTGCCTTTTGAGTTACCAGAAACACCTGCAAGAGAGAAGCATGGCGCTTAGAGGAAATGGGCACATAACACCTGTGGAGCAAGCTGGGCATTCCTCCTGCTTACAGTTCTACAGCATTGTACTGAAAGGTAGAGTTTCCTCTTGGGTATAACCAGTGGTAAAAGTTCTGCTGTTGCAATGTCCATTTTCTTCTGTTCATTTACAGAGAAACGCTTCTAGTTGTGGTCCTCCTATAAACTGGATGGGAAAGGAGGCACAAGAGAAATTTTTTCCTTCAAAACCTTATTTTGCCTTCAGACAAGGCGGGTGGCTGTAGAGGAGAGAGGTTAGAAATCTAGAGGGAAGTCTGCTCCAGACAAAGGGACTGAATCCTGGGTGTGGAAACAAGATCTCTTTTTTCAATTGAGATAAAAGAAAACAAACAAACAAACAAAAAACTTATTTATCACTCCAAAAAAGGTCAGCATTAGCCCTTCAGGCAAAGCTGCATGTGCTATTTCCATATGTTTCATGTACCCTGAACTCCAGCTCTGGAAGCTTTCAACATTTTGTATGAGAGCAAAGACAAACCATGAATATTTCATGTGATGCCTTCGCTTACTTGCAAGTTCCTTGGAAACTATTAAAGTGCAAGCGTAATAATGTCATCATTTACTTGTCATCTTCCACCTGCTCTTTGCAAAGAAAAGAAGAAAATACCTGGGCTCCCATCCAAAGTCAGTGCAAACACTGTGCCCTATGCCTTAAAAGACAAATCGAAGGTTCTTCTGCAGAGAGGTGGGCTAATAATGCAAGTGTGCCAGATCACCTTCTAGATGTCCAAGGAAGTTTTTCCAATTATCATTCTATTCTGATTCTATACTATCAACAAGTAGAGCTATTTCGATCTTCATCACAGTCTCCTGAAGCAAGCACCTGTTCTCTGTGTTTCCAGGAACACTGTTCACCCCAAAACACCTTGAAAGTAGTCTAGGTTGACATACAGAATTATCCAAAAGCACCACTTACACCTTCCACAGGTTAAAACACAACCTGTTCTGGAGTGAAATGCAGCAGCTGTTTACATACAAGAGTTGCACACAGTAACAGTATGATCAGGTGAAAACTCTTGGAGAACTGGGCCATTGCCATTTAAATTAATCCTAGAAAAACATCATGCCCAAAAATCTACAAAAAGCATCCCACAACTTTTGTCTAGGAACACACAAATGGCAGGGGCCTCCTGTGTGCCAAAGTCTTCCAGAAGTATCATCAGCAACCACCTCCCATTAATAAATGCTCCATTTCCTTCATGGTACCTCTGAGAAGGCCATTACACAGCCTCACTGCTCTGCACAGAAGCCTTTTTCCCATTTTACCTTTAGCTCATTCACTAACAGTTAACAGCTGATTGTTCCCGAGCCAACATTGCCCTCTATTTTCAATAGCTCTTCTCCCTCCCTAGTATTTGTGACCTTAATGTATTTACAGAGAACAGCACTTCCCATCTCCGTCATCCTTTCCACCAGTTTTACAAGCTTTTAGTCTCCTCTCATGAGAGGGGATCTCTTTTTCCCAGGCATCTTAGTAGCCCATCTCTGCCCGTCTTGTTCCATTTTCAGTTCTTCTTTCTTGAACGTGGCTGACAAGAATTATACATAATTTTCTAGATGAGATCTTCCTAGTGCTTATAAATTATTGACAAGGGTTAGTTTTGCAAAAGGCACAAATGGGAACAGACTTGCTCAAGCATTCAACACCAGCGAAGATACCCCCTTACCTCTGCTGAGGATTACATATAGCTATGGGGATGCTTGAATGAGGCTGGTAAGCAGACACTGACAGCAACACAGGACTGGCCAAGGCATAAAAGTGCGTACATTAGTCTGGCTACAGACCACTGAATAGGAAAACAAATAATCAGCACCAGTGATGGCAAGATAAGTTATCTCCTTCCCCATGCACACACACACTAAATATTACAAACCACTTTCAGTCCCCAGGCAGGATTTTTGAAATACAAAGACACCTGACAAGAGGAAGGGACTGGACCAAACCTCAAATGAAGTCACATGCCTATATCCCTGGGTTTCATCTGGAAGCAAGTCTTGCCAAATTGATTGCTACTGTTTGCTACAGTGGCTCAACCATATCTGCACCCTGAGTCACTCAGGATGATATCACTGATCTCTGGGAGATGCTCAACACCCTGAGCTCCAGCAGAACTGTAGCCCTTTCCAGGCATTGCTTTGCCCCAGTGTCAGAGCAGACCATGTCAGCTTCCCATCTGGTACACTGTGGTTCCAACAACCTGTTAYGAATGAGAGAAAAACCTGTTTCTCTGAGTGCTGTCAGGGCTTTACAACTCAAACTCAGGTGCTTCAGCTGCTTCAGGAACAAATGAAATACAGCCCCAACTAAGAAGATGTAATAAAGAACTAATGTAACTTGTAAGCTCAAATCTCTCTCTGTAACCCAGACAACAGTATCAATATTCAGCAAGGAGAATTCAATAGACAGAAAGCTCAGATGCACTCGAGATTTGTCCCAAGAGTCAGACTTCTCTGAGAGTAAATGATTGCAATGACTTTCCACCAACATAGTTTAAGACAGGGGAAATCTCTTTAGAAATCAGTAATTTAAGGCAAAATATGCCTTGCAGCCCTGTCCCTGCCACCTGCTCTCCCTTTCCAGACACTCCCCAAAGTAACAGGATGAGAAGAAAATTTTATTCTGAAACAGAAAATATCCAACATGTATAAAATATACCCTTACATATATACACACACAAACATGGCTATAAATAAAGGTTCAAATTCCAGATCAGGAAAAAAAGTCT
>JAYKAV010002553.1:656974-681312 GCA_035582835.1 Phoebastria nigripes
TAAAAAAAAAAAAAAGAGAGAGAGAGAGAGAGAGAGAGAAGATTAAAAGAAAGAAAAAACAACCCTAAAACAAAAAGAGGGAAAGGAGCTCATTTCTAAAGAAAACTAAGTATTTGACAAGGGACCTGCAGAATTTGAGGTGCAATAGTCAAATTGCCCCAGGCCCATCACAGACCCCACTAAAGCAAAACTTTTTGGTCTCTGCTGATGTTTCAAAGTTCAGTAGATTCTGGCAACTCACTGTTTTCTTGCAAATGAGGTGACTGTCACAGTAACTGCAGCCAGCTGGCTGGGAATACAGAGACTCACTATTATTGGGGTTTTTTTAAGTTTTAAAAATTCAGCATCCCAGTAGAGTAAATGAATATAGGCCTTGCCAGGTGGCTGATGGCTTCCATTTGCCGATTTTCTGTATTTTCCGTAATGCATCACAGGTTCTTTCCTAGCCCAGTAACATGAAATGGGACCACCTTACCCCCCTCTAACACAGCCTTTCCTATAGCACTAGGAGAAACTTGGAAATGCCACCATACCCTCTTCACAAAATATAAACACTGCAAGTATCTGCCAAGGAGGCATCTCACTGTCCAGCAGTACGTACTGCCTTAAGCTAACCATCCTTGGTTTTGTACATACTTCACAGATAGGACAGAAAGGGGCTATCAAAGGGAGCCACAAAAACCCGAACACAGACCTTAGGTCTAAGGTAGCAACTTCTGCATTCAGGTTGTGTTTCCTCAGTGTAGGTTCCTAAAGGCTTTTCCACATCTCCACAAAAGACAAAGCAAGGGGAAGACTTGGACTTGGTGCACCTTCACATTCACACACTGGGCTTAGTTTGACACAAGCAAAGCCAGCAGGAGCTGACATTGCTGCTAAAGGAACCCATCCCTCTTTGGGCCATTTTTCATGAGCTGCAACTTGCCTTTTACCAACACTGCTGTGTGAGCAACCACACAGAAAAATAGACTGGGAAATTGTCCCAGATGAATAACAGGCTTTGTTCAGTGGTATCAGTCCTGTTCACCTCAGGACCGCACAGAGACTTGTGTGGGAGCAGAGCAGGGGATGGGTTAGGGATTGCAAGAAAGCAGCAAGGAGATGGAGGAAGAACAGGACCACCCTCTTTGGACGCTAGAGCAACTTATCCAATTTCTGTCACCAATTCCTCCCCTCCTGCTGACTCAACTGCTGCCATTTGGTCTTCATCTCCTCTAATGCACCCCTGGCAACCTTATCCTTCTCCTTCTGCCTCCTTGCACTCTACCAGCTCCTACACCCTTGCATCCATCTCCTTACACAATGTTCACACCCACACTGTTGCCTCCTCACCTCCTTTTTCCCAGGCTGCCAACATACCTCATCCCAGCTCCCTTCCATATCTGGTAGCACTCACAGCTCCTGATCCAGTGCAGTTTATAAACTTGGTCTCAGCACATGTATCTGTCCTCTCTAACACCAGTGATCCAGGGTTAGACAGGCCTTTGGTCTGTATCAGTGGGGCTGCTACATGCCATTGTTAGGCTCTGGTAGACAGTCTCTACTCAACACATAAGCTTTAACAGTGGGTCGCCCATCCTTTGCCTCACAGAGGAAATCAAGACACTGTTCTTCCTTGTGATAGCTAGAAGAGTTGCAAGGGAAGAGGAGAGGAAAAGCTGTTAAGTATGATGTTTGTGAAAAATGACCACATGTATAGAATAACCTGCATTACTGGTAGTTTTAAGGATACGCCAGCCTAATGGCTAGAGCCTGCATTTTGAATGAAGGCTCTGAAAGAAAGGTTGTGGCTACCCAGTGAGCAAGACGGGCTTTACGGGCACACACTGAGATAGTGCCCAGTCATGGAGCAGGGCCTCGCTTGGACCAGCCTCCATATAAACACAGGCCAAGAGACAACACCTACCCCCACCACCTCAACAGCTTTTAACTGAGGGGGGAACTGTCCCTCAGTTTTGCCCCTCAGTGGTGTAATTTGACTTCGCAGATTTTTGGTGGCCAAATTCCCACTGTCTTACTGACTGCTGAGAACAACAAAGCAAACAACGCCTCAGCCCTACAGGCTCCAAGTTTCTGACCCCCAGAGCAGAGCACAGAGTGTAGCCCACATCCTACACGGGCTTTCTACTGACACAGCACAGCCCCAGAACACCACACAAACCTTCCTCATCGCGTTAAAATGCCACTGCCATGTTACAGCATTACATACAGATCTAAAGCATCGTAATCCTGGGCCTGTACCAATCTAGGATAAAGAAGAAACTTCCCTGCAGCGTGTATTATCACACAGATGCCAAGCATTTTTCTGAAGCATCTGGTATTTGTCACAAGGTATGGGACTGCACACTTCATTCTTCTGATCCCCCACCACAGTCCCCATCTTGATGCCCTACACCCTCCAAGCCATGAATCGCTAAAAGGTGACAGGGGATGCTCTTACGAGCATTAGCAGAGCACGGCTTTGCCTCCAGGAGAGGGCACCAGCGGTATATCCTCACTAGCCAGGAAACTGCATTCTCCCATCCATACCTGCAATAAAGGGCTCAGCAACAGAAACGTACCCGAGTGACAAGGCTGCTGATGATAGATGAGGTGAGCAGAATCCATCTTCTTCCTACAGCTATATTAGCTCTGCAGAGCTCGCAGGAGCAAACAGCGTGTTTTCACAGCAAAGGAAAGAGACTCAAGGACACAACTGGAAAAGTGTGTCTATTGAATAAGAGGGTGCTGTGTGCACTTAAGCATTCTACTACAGACAAGCTATGCTAAAGGTAGATCTAAAGCAAAATTTAACATATACCAATGGAAAAGGCATCTGGGAACCAGCGTACTTGGATTTAATACCCTCCGAACCCATTGCTGCCTTTCGTGTACATCTATTACCCTTTTCTTCCCTAGACTGTGCTCGTTTTTACTATACAGGTCACAGGTCTTTTGAACAGGAATGGACTCCAACAAAAAATTAAATACAAGGATGGCCAAAAGCCAACTAAAGAATCCAATTTGCCCCACTCCTTTCACTTCTCTCCTACTTATCTATCACCCCTGGAGCCAGGATGCTAAGTTAGATAGTCTTTAGGTTGGTCCCCAACGGCCGTTGTCACATTCAGCCCTGATCACTCATGGCATTGTGAAAGACTCCTTGGCTTCAGTCTCCCGGCATGACAAGAAGAAAAACATGGAAGAAACTCTTATAACCAGACTCACCACTCCCTTAAAAACAAATTACCTGGTCCCCTCCCAACAAAAGACAAAAGAGAAGCATGTTCTCTCCAAATCATTTCTCTCAAGCAGCCTGATGTTCAGGTGAGATTAGTCAATAAGGTATGTCCAGGCAGTGCGTCTAATTGGAACTAGCCCAGCTGACAGCACTGCAAAGAGCTACCTTTGCACAGTGGTTAATTACTACAGAGAGTTTAATGAAGTTTCAAAAGACCTAAACCTTTCTTCCTATCAATAAGGAACTGGGTTTGCTACATGCCACCATTATTCAATTAGAAGATGTGCTCACAAGGCTGGCTTCAGTCTCACCTTTGCGTGCTAAAGAACAGTGTATCAGTCTGCATCTTTGCCCCTGTTAAAGAGAAAGGAGATACCATCACCATGACCACATCTCTACTCTGCCCTCCACAATGTAGTTTGTTTGCAACAAGAAGTCTTAGTGTTATGCGTGGATCTCTTTCCCCCTTTTCCAAAGAAACCGAATGACTAACAAAATTTAAGTCAAGCTAGTGCTAAAGGAGACAGACTGACAGCCCCAGAGACCAGCAGCCACTGAGTAGCTCCATCCTAACAGACTCAGCTTCTCCAGCCGTGTCCTGTCTGCATGTCCAACGCCAGGCCTAGAGAAGCAATCCATAAAGGTTAGAGAGCTGTTCAGTGCTGAACCTCATTTTTTCTTTCCCTCATTGAACACATTTGCAGTTGATTCTGGGTCTCCTTTTCTCCTTTCCCTCTTGAAGTCTTTTCTCTTTCTTTGGACTATTGGGATAAAAAAATTCAAATCAATGCATCATTTGCTCACCCTGGCAACTCCCACCATCTAGCACCCATTAGCACAGTCACAGATAAGGATCCCTTCCTGCTGTTCCCACTGCAAAGCCCCATCCTCACCCCTGCCAAGGGTTTACAATTTGGTGGAAAAAATCAGCTTTTGCCAAAACCCAGCATGCAAGCTTTCAGAAAAGCAATGAAATGGGTTGTTTGGTGGTGGTTTTTTAAGCTGATTTATTTCCATTCTGTCCCATTACAGAAGTTGCAGAAGTAGGAAAAGCAAAGATGCAGGTTCTGATTGCTCCATTTACATTTCTATAACTCATGTTCAGCTCTCATTACAAGAAAGAACCCAGTAGCTAGCTCACAATGTGGACTGATGCTTTTGATAACTGATGAAAATCACAAAGTAAGGGAGAGTCTGCATTTTAAGTTCTCTTCACTGCATAGCACTTGCTTATTTAGATCATATAAGGCATTGTTTGCTAAATACACAATTTCAGATCACGTTGCAGGGTATTTTTCTTTTACCTATAGTCCAGCTTATTAAAAATATACAGGACTTGATGCACTGAAGTTTTCTAGGATCCAGGATTTTCTGGTACATTTTCATTTTGAAAGGAAAATATTGTATTGTCTCATAGTTCCTTTCAGTTAGTCATAATTTTCCTACCGTTAGTCACAATTTATTTCCTGTGCAGCTACCTCAGGGGTAGAACAATAAAGTGGTTAAATTGCCCACAGAAACTATACATGAGACCTGACAAAAAGGTGAAAAAAAAAAAAAAAAAAAAAAAAAAAAAAAAAAAAAAAAAAAAAAAAAAAAAAAAAAAAAAAAAAGAAAAAGGAGAAAAATCCCCGCTGTCTTTTGTGAAATAGAATAGAACAAAAAATAGGTGGGGAAAGAAATGTAATTCAAGAACCTCTGGGGTATAGCAAAGAGCAAGAAAGAAATTAAAAGCAATAAATACATAGTTGACAATGTCCATTTTAAACTACAAAAAACAGGTTTCATATCTTCAATGTGAACATCAACTACTGCTGTGTTGTCTGGCTGGCTATAAAAACAGCCAGCCTTTGTGAATCTGGATCTCACACCATTAGCCTTCCTGCTCCACCCCAAGCCAGTTTCTGAACTAGTTACCCACCATGGCAGTGGAAGAATCTGGCTGAAGCAGATCACAGGATCGTACTTTCAGGTTCCCTACTGGTCAATTATGAATCATGCAACATGCTGTCATTATTTCCAAGATTAAAACTAAAAGCCAAAAGCTACTCTTTAGCAGGACAGCGAGTCATCAGTTAGATAAAGCACACAGCTGGCTGGAAGTTGGTCTGTGTTGTTCTTCAAAGCACAGAGTGCTCCTACTTCACCATTGTGTCCTGTATTTCAAACTGTATGTAACCCAGCAGTGGTCACTTCCTGAGGTTGCAGCCAGCGCTTCCACGCTCTGCTGTGTAACTCTCCCTCCCAGACAGCAGGACTTATTTCACTGCAGACACCCCAGCTTTACATCACAGACTTACCACACGACACAAAGCAAGTGTGTTCAGAGCCATCACTCCCCACTCCTTGGAAAACCCCTTCTTTGGGGTGCTCACCACCCACCTTCTACCCTGCACCAGTCACTCCCTGATCACAAAGCTGGGTTTTGCCTGCTTTCCACACACAGCCTTGGGTCCTTTTCTATTCAGACTTGTGAAATAGTCCCTGTAGATGAGATTGTGACCTGCAAGCTCCGGGCACCCAGCATAAGCAGCTCCCACCACCCAGTCATGAGGGTGGAGGCCTGACACCAAGGTCTTAAGAAAGGAGACAAGGGCAGGGAAAACATCTGGTCCCTACTATCCAGTGTTTCCCGGCTGCTCAGCACAGAGTGCCTCCCTAGTCACCGAGGTCCCCACGTGGATTCCCTCATGTCTGATACAGGGTGACAGTAGCCGCCATCCCAGTCCAAAGGTGTCTCTCCCTTCTCTGGCCATCTTCTATCCTGAAGCTTATAAAGGCTTTCTAGCATTGATGCCTCTGCCTTTTTGCCAAATTTGGCTGAAATGATCTAATGAGTTAAAAAAAAAGGCGCAAAAGGGATTGGTATACCCTATAAGCATAAACATAATAGTCATCTCCCTGGAAAGTGCCAAACACAGGCTAATGCTCAAACAACAGCAGATCCTTCCCTGGCTTCCATGTAGCACTCGGAGGCTGTGGACAATACGAGTCTATGGTCACGCTGAGGACAACCGAGAAGCCCAAGACATTCATGCCCTGACCCAGCCAATTACAATTTAGGTGTTTTGAAGCACAAACACCTAAATCAGTTGAGCCTCTGTCAGAGTCAAAACCTCAGGCACCAGAACACAGGTCTCAAAAATGGACAGATCCATCCATTTACACATGTCTAACTGCCACAGCAGCAACCACAGTTGTTGAGGCAGCTTAATGCAGCAAGGGAGCAGCACATACCAGTAACCACCTCTTCGTCCCCAGCATGTTGTAGGCAGGGATAATATATTAAAGGCCTATACCCAAAAAATCCCCAAAAGCCAGCAGATTTACCACTGCTTAACCATGACTCATTGGCAGTGTCCCCAGTAGATTGGGAGAAATTTGTTCAAGGGTCCTGGATTGAGTGACCTCTGTTTTCCCCTGGAAACTGAATAAGCCAAGCAAGCCCCAGTATGAAAAAAAGCAGCTCTCCTGGGATGCTGAAGATAAGTAATGGATAAGAAGCAGACAAAAGTTATTTGGGAAAGTGCTGTTTTGCAACAGCATCATGCAGTCATTATCAAACAGATTTCCTACACATCAGCTTTTCCTACATGAGCTATTAGTAGCTGATGTCTGGAAGGCTGGCCATTATATACAAATACCTTCCAAAACTAGGACAGCCATTAAGTTTAGAAAGCCATGATGCTGGCCAACAAGCTGACTATTTACACTGTCCCAGAAGCAAAATGTATTCCCAACAAGCTGCCCCCCAGCAAAACCAAAGATCTCACAGTATGTGACCAAAACAGAGACAGGGACRTGCTGTCATGTAATCAAGAACAGCAGCCTCTGATGAAGCCACATGCTGTCACTGCTTTTAGACTACAAATAAAACCTAACCATGCTGCAGTAGAGGCAGAAATCAGTGTAAACCTCTGGCCTGCATCACAGGGGATATCAGGTTAGACAACCCTGAAGAATGTCTCCACCTTTGAAATCTGTAGAGACAAGCTAGTTCAAACACTTCTTCGCCAAACTCATCTCCCTTTTCCTCTCACCAGGCTGTAGAGAAGATGAAGAGCATTTTGGGAACCYCACCTAATACCAAACACCAGGATCTTGGACTAACTAAACTGCAGGGTGGGATTCCAAGGCCCTTTACCCAAGATACAGCCACTGGAGGTTTCACAGGGCTTCTCTCAACTTGCTCATTACTTTGCCATCATTCTTGAAGGGTTATATTCTATTGATGAAAACAAACAGGCACGCGAGAGAAAATACACCCTTTTTCAGAGCTGTCTTTCAATCATCCTTCAGACAGAAGAACTAGGCAGAAAAAAAACAGGTACATGCTTACCCGTATTTTCTTAAGAGTTGCAGAGATTGGCACAGCTTTTATAGGGGGGAGGAGCAGAACGAGGACAGGCCAGGTCATTACATTTGGAACACTGGCAGCATCATCTGACAGGATACAGCAGAAAAACCCCACAGCTGGCTCCCAGCTGGCCAGTCCACACACATGCACAGCACTTTGCAGAGACACAAGCTCATGTACCAAAAGCATTCTGTCTACAGCAGGTCAGGGGTGTACCTGTGCCAAAAAAATCCTTTCTGTACCACTCCGCTATGACGTCTCTACAACAGCATCAACATAGCTGGACAGCTACGAGCTCCTTCCAGAGCTAGGTCTCTGCACAGGACATGCATGCCTAGAAATACAGAATCAGTCTTCGCAGAAACCAGGAGAACTTCATGAAGAAAGAAGGAGGAAAGATCAAAGCTCTATCAGTTAAATGGCAGGGACCCACAGCTATACTGCAATCCTACTTTTGCAAAGCAGACAAGGCTCTCTAATATCCAGTCTCTTTAATCTCTGCTCTCATAGATGTTCTTTGTCCATGGAACAAACCCTGATCCACTTATATATTTATACTTACATAACAATGCTGAAGTGGTGGTGAGTTTTATTGGTGTATTTATTATTAACCAAGTGGACTAGGACAACCTCCACCGTGAATGCAGTTTACCAGGATGAGGATACATCAGCAGAACTGAATCTATGAAGGCAGTAGGGGCTGGCAGAGAGGAGGAGGGATGTAGTGAGTCACCCACAGCACTTGTCTGAGGCAAGTTTCTGCTAGACCTCTACATCAGTTTTTTTGTTTTTCCTTTGCCTAATCCCTAGGGTTAACCAAGACCAGACAAGCTACAGAGGGGATGAAGCAACCCCTTTTGGCACTTGCAGAAGACATAGTTAACATCACACTCCGAGCAGATTGCCAGGAACAGAAAACAAGCCAGGAAGTCCTGGTCCTCCCCCAGCCTGCTGGCTAAGCCCCAGCTCTGTTTACCACATCTGTGGCAGGCTCACATACCTCTTTTCGTGGACCAGCGCCCACTGGGGAACACTGGTTGGATGAGAGCAAACAAGGTTTCTAACACGAGCAACACACAAAGTCTGGGTGAGGAATTAACCGGGATACCAGAGAGACTGTCACTTCCAGTAGGACACTCCAGCCAACACCTCTACTACACACAGCCTAAGCTTCAAACAAAGTTTTCAGCCTCCTCTTGCCCTGCTACATGAGATCACACCATTGTGGCTGTGTATTGCCAGGAGAGACCCTAATTCTATATATTACCAGGGGAGGACATCATCCTCTAAGGCTCTTTTGAACACAAGGTCCTGCTAGGTGGGACACTCCCAATAGCTTCTCACTCCAGCTCCACACATACCCCATAAATCAGAGACAACAGACTGAGCAGATGACAGAGGCAGAGACTATTAGGGAGGAGTAGTGAAGCTTCTGCACTGCGAACTTTTCAGATCCAAGCCTAAAGGCTTAATCAGGAAGAAGAGAGGTAGTAGAGGAGGAGTCACCCAAACAAGTCAGAGGAGAGTGGCAAAGGTTTCTCCTCATCTGGAAACAACACTCAAACACATGCCCCTATGTCTTCCCCCCTTATCAACCAGCAACATTCTGATCGTCTCATTTTAAAGTTGAACTTTTTAAACAAATTATAACAAAGCTTATGTGAGGTTAATCACTCCCCATTTCCTCTGGCATTCATTGTAATAGCACTAATTACAATAAACACATTTAAAATTAATGTGCATGTCATATGCATATATCAATTGCATTCTAATTTACCATTGATTAACATCCACAGGCTGAACGTGCTTTCAATAATAAAAAGCTCTGACATAGCTTAACCCACCTCTGCCTGCCAGACTGCTCCCACAGTCAGGTGGGAGGCCATGATGGATGAGACCAATGGAGGGGAAAACATGCAAGGCACCAGCAGCGAGTTACAGATCCAGGCAAGCTCTGAGCCTAGGACACACGGTAAGGATGAGCCTTCTGCCTATGCTAAGCTATCTCCAGTGCCTGTCACTTTGGAAATGGGCTCGCTCTCACAATTCCAGAGCACTGCACTGCTACAGTATTTTAGATTTGCTTGCAAGCAGGCAGGATTTCATTTTCATTAACACAGTCGGGTTTTGCAAATAGCCATTATTACCCACTTCCCTCCTCACAAGACACAATTCCTTCCAAGTATGCATCAGCACAGCTCTGCCAGACAGGGCCATGATGAGGCACAACCCCAGCAAGACTGGCAGCAACCTTCAGCTGGGTCAGAAGCCAAGCTACATTTTTGCCAATACCAGACACAAACAGAATCAAGCATATTGAGTAAAGACTGTTTAAGCTGAGCCACTATAATTGCTAAGGTACAGGCAACCTGTCCCACAGTCAGTTTATGCGTCAGTTAAACAGATCACAAATAAGTAAAGGGGTACTGAGAGAAGAGCTTGAACAATTCCTGCAGCTCTAACATGTTCCCCTCCCTGAGCTGCTTGTTCTGCCCCTCTGCCAGAGGACACACTCATTACAGCAAAAAAAGAATGCTCCTGAGCCACACAGACCTACCTACAGATTGAAATAATTTTTAAGTTAATATGCCAAGATATGAAACACAACCGGTGCTAGATTTGCAGCTGATAGCATACACACCACATCTCTTTCAGAGCACGTTACCAGCCTAACCTGAGTGAGGAGCAGCTGAGAAGACGACACACTTTCACAGCTGCCCTTTCTGCTACAGGCATAACCCCACACTGAAGGAAGGATGAGATAGATGTTACTGGTGCTTGTCTCTCCAGAGTTCAGTGGTAGCACACAAAAAGGATGCACATCATTCAGCACTGAAGACTCAGATGAGAGGTAGCAAGTGATTACAGCAGTGTAATTTGACAGCATCCCATCCCATGCACGTGCCTACAGTCAGATTTGCTCAGGCAGCAAAAGGGGAAGGTTGAATAAGCTATTGCTGAAGAACAGTTTTTACCAATCTTGATGTAGCCATCAGAAAACTTACCACAACAGACTGCTAAAAATTTAGTCCAGTAGTATTACGCTATCTCTCCAGACAACCTAAAGATCTGGCCCTGCTATTGCTCCAGCATCTTTTGATGTAATCTTTCTTAAAATACTCTCTATGAGCACATTTCTGTCTAAAAGTTCACAGAAAGAGCAAATTTATATGAATATTGGAGCACAGTTATGTACAGATTGATCTGAACTCTTCTCAAGGACCCCGAACCTAACATTTGGACTTGGCCAATAAGACAGCAAACCAATGCCAAATGACCTATGAAGCTAATTCAAATTAACCGGCACATGAAATGCTTGTATGAAGGAGTTCATGAGTCAGTCATGGACAAAGAATGAGTCATAGGAGATACATAGGAGATAATCTTGAAGAATGAGTAAACCTGAGAAAAATCCCAAATTGCCAATGAACAATATGCAAGTAGAAAAACATGTTCAATTTACAAAATAAGTTAATTGCTATGAATTAGTCAGATGGCTCTAGCCACATCAACATATCTATTGTGGGCTGCTGTTGCAGTCTATATGTCACAGTTGAGCAATCTGAATCTCTGTTAAAGGTGTCTCTGACTTTAATGAGAGCTACTGCAATGTATATCAACAACACACTCTGGAGATGTACCCCAGAAGAAAATCTAGTGCCACAAAAATAAAGCTGCCTTCGCTTCTCCAGTGGAGGACACCTCCCAGAGCTCACAGACCCACTGCAGGCCTATCGGGGATGCATAAGGGCACAATTCCACCTTACAATCTCTCTGGCTGCAAATCCTGGTTAAGAAGTTCCCACTGTGTTCACTCCCACCCTCTCTAAGGTGACTTACCATTCCCATAAACATTCCTGGGATGGATGGTTGTGGGGATGGATGTGTGTGTATGACTGTACAGCTTTTTTCTTTACGTTGTAGTCATGTCTAGTGCTACACAGCTCATTGACAGCAGACTGGCCACCAGCCCAAGAACATTGTTCTAATTAATTAACTTCTTAAAGCCATAAGTCACTGACCCCAGTTCTGCCAAGCATGTTATCTGTCTCAGGATAAAGCACATAGGTTTTATGACTACCTGCAGTCACATCAGAGACAGGGGAAGATCTCCTACCTGCAGGATGAAAGTAAATCAAGTAATCCCTCTCTGCATACCAGCACTGGCACCCCTCTCCCATGAGACTCACCCAACAATTTAGTATTGGACCCCATATTTATAACCAGCCCTTAAATCCCAAATGAGTAACAAACCAGCTAGCTAAAGGCTCCCATGATTCACTGGTAGGAAATGTAGTCAGCATTCAACATCCTACATCTGCTAACAGACCAGGCTAATGTAAAATGCCAAATGGATCAGTTTCCACAACACTGCTTGAAATGCAAAACATTTAGTCAGTCTTGAAAGAACTTTATAGCCATCAACATACAGGAGGGAAGAGTATTTATACCTTTTTGGACCAGATGCTCAAACTCTCCCACCTGATAGCCACACAGCTCTAGCAGGACTAGGACTCAGTTCTGAGTCCAGCTAAAATAATAGTAGCCCTATACCCCTCCTGCCCAAGCAAGGTCTGGAAGTGGATCCTGATGAGGTCGGGAAAACTGAAAAATACCTGAAAAGCCAAAGAAAACCAAGGGAAACTCACCACCCCCATTACACACACTAAAAAAGCAGAAGCAGATCCACAACCAGCAAGCACTCATATAAGCACAGAGCAACACTTACTGAAATCAGAAGAGCTGATCTGCACTTAACCAGCTTGGAGCCAGGCTGCAAGTGAAGCATAGCTGCTAAATTGCTACCCTTAAACTCCCGAGCTCTCTACTAGTTTTCCTTACACTCTGTGCTGGGTCATGACAGGCAGGCTGGGTAACACAAAAAMCACCTGTGGTGGCCAGAACTTCAAGTAATGACATTCAAATGACTTGTAAACAATTTTCAGGAATGCTCAAAGCTTCAAATAAGCACATATCACAATGCAGCAGCACCATTTTGGTCTGAAAGACCCCAATCCTTCCAGCACTGCTGAGACCTAGATGAATGGAAGCGGCAGGAAATATTTCCTTTTTCTCTTTTTTTTTTTTCCTCCATTCCCATTAGCTCTTGCCTACCTACCACTAAGAGAGTGCTACCTTTTGAGGCACAGCATACGCCCCAATCAGTGGGGAACACCAGGGCAATCTCATCCAGGGATGCTTCAGTTGAAAAAGCATTAGTAGAAGATCTGTAAAGGCCGACAGGGAGGATAAGCTTTGAAATACGAGTACAACATAACTAAACAGCACAAATGGCTGGTCAGTGCAGAAATAAACCAAGGGCTTGGTTATGCAGCCACTTTGATGCAGCACAAGCCCAAGCTGCCACCAGAAACAGTAGTCATATGCTCTTTGACCACCCATAGCTATTCATTCCCACTGCAAACCTTGTGCCAGTCCTGATAAGCTGGGTGATAAATTTGGGGGGAGGAAAAGATAGCTGAAAACTACAAAGACAAGTCTGGGGCTTTTGAGTTYCCCACCTGATGGATCAGTTCCTTGGCCTGGCCAACACTGCACCAACTGCTGTGCTAGCCCAAGGGAGGCCATGGGAACAGGCTGCAGCGAAGCCAAATGCAAGAGTCTCTGCTGGCATCAGATAGATAGTGTCAGACAGAAACACAGTGTAGCCACAATCTTTAACTTTTCCATTTAAGAAATATTCCTGTCATGGAGCCTTCTACTAAATTGTTCATAACATTCCTGAATGCACTATTCTGCGAGACGGCAAATGCTATTACCGTCATGTTACCACCATGTAACCAACAGGATTAAATCCAGTCCGTGCTAAAAAACTCCCAGATAAACACTGGACTCAAATAACCTGCATTTTGCTGAAGCTTAGTAAATACATGGCTTGAAATCACTGCCAAATACAATAGAATGACAATGGGACAGCTCTATTCATTCTGCTTTCAGGTCCTTCACTGTAATACTTTATGAATACATTTGCCCAAACCTAAGATGTTTTATGTGAGGGATTTCTAAAAGGGATACAACATGTAATGTACTGCCGGACAAGCTGCTGGAAGGACTGAGGTTAGAGAAAACTCAAGTGATCAATAAATGTGAGGAGTTACAAAGCACAGAAAGCACTCAGAAACACCTCAGTACCTAAATATTAGAGCTTGTCAATAATTTTCCTTCCAAACATCTTTCTAATAGCATATGCCTTTGACCAAAAGCAAACATTTCTCTGCCCTTTTGATCTAAACATTTTATCCTTTTTCCAGCCATGAAAAAGTGGTTCCCCCCAACTGAATAAGAAAGAACACTTTTGTTAAATATAAAAAAAAAAAAAAAAAAAAAAAACAAAAAAAAACAAAAAAAAACCAAAAAAAACACAACCCACACTAAAAAACCCATAGCATTTCAAACAAGCTTTCACTTCCTCACACTTTATTCCCCAAAATAACTTAAGTAGAACTGGTCAAAGAAGTTAAGAAAAAGAAGCAGTAAAAATAATTCAAACCCATGGTCATAATGAATAGTTGGTGAAATGAGTGTATATTTACCAATCCGGCCTTTTAAAGTTCATCCTGCCTGCAGAAGAATAGCTTCTTTTTAATTAAAAAAAAAAAAAATTTAAAAAAAAAATAAANAAAAAAAAAAAAAAAAAAAAAAAAAAAAAAAAAAAAAAAAAGGCGCAAAGAACTCAAAGGAATTCCTCCCTACCTGGCTTAAAAATCAACTGCAGGACAGTAAAAAAGCTATAATTTCAAAGAATAAGGAGGATTGCAAACCATAAAGCTTCCCATAGGGGTCTTTGTGTATCTTGGAATGATACATCTTAAAAAATCAGAAGTCCGAAGATCATACATAGCTGATGTCTAATCACCAAAACTTACAGCTTCCCAGAGCAGCAAGGCGACAAAATCCATTTGTGTTTCTTCTTTTTCTTTCCAAAAGGGGAAGCTGAGTAGGAGGTGGCAAGACCTGCTCCTGACTGCATGACAGGACAACAGCAATATGCAAGAGAAATGAATACTCACAAACCTTCACAAACTAGTTCAGGTCCTTGGCTGCTCCCGTTCCAGGTTCAGTGCATAAGGAATCATACAATGCTACCTGCACTGATGGGAGCATCCATTCCCTCAAAGCTTTGGATACCAGGTGGAGAGTCAGAGCCTGCAAGACCTTACAAATTTTTCTGGGAGAAACAACCTCCTCATCTGGCAGGAAACAAATCACTTTCCCTCATGCCTTTCCATCTTCCTAAGGCTTGTGGTGTACAATGGGGAGCGTGCATGAAGGGCTGTGGAAGAATGGGACAGGGCAGGGAATCATCATCTTCTCTAACAGGCACTCATCAAGAACACCCAAGTAAACTGTGCTTGCAGTGATCTCATTTTCTGCTGTCACTCCATCAGACAGGAATGATTTAGCCCCACAGCCCTATCTCCACTCTAACGAATATGACTCAACTGAGTAAATGAAGAGCCAGGTAATAAAGGACCATCAATTCCAGCCTCCAGCCAGCACATGCCCAGGAACATGTTCCCAAGCACCAGCTGCTTCAGGGACCCAGAGCAGGAATCCAGCTGTTCCTTTTAATCCCCCTCCCTCAACACCACCAAAGGAGAGAATCAATAAAGCACAGGGTACAGGATTAGGTGCCGGTCAATGGGTGCCCATATCTACCTTTTCACTTGGGCTTTGGCATCTGAACCCATCACTCTAAGCAGAGGGCTCTGGGTTCCAAGGACTGTATATATGTGTGTGCGTGCACACACATGTATGTCGTGTACCTGGTTTAAAAACAAAAACAACCCTGAAAGCAATATAAAGAACAGCTTCAGTCACACTGAATTTGTCCATCTCTCTTTAGGAAGGATTTTGATATGTCTCTAAAGAACTCTTTGCAGATCTGTTTGCTTAAATATGGATATAGAAGCCTAGCTTTCAACAGCTAATTGACCCAACACCTTCTGCCTCTAGAGACAAGAATCTTATGCTAGCCTCCAGGATTCAAGCCTTCCTCCACGGTTCACCCTGAAGACAGGTAATTTCTACTTTTCTCCATGTAGCAAAAGGTGTCTCAGTACATGCTGTCATCTCTGTGCAGTCAAGATCAACAGCAAGATCACAAGGGAATTGCTAAGAGCTCCCTGAAAACATTTTATTTTCATCTCCGTTTTCCATCTCTTGTTGCTATTAACCATCTTTACGTCAGTGATATCTCTTGTGACAGCTCATCAGAATCAAATGTCTGTAGTTTATTACAGCTGGGTTGATTGTGAACTTTAGGGAATAAGGACGAGATGGGTAACCTTAAGGAAACAAAAAGGCTATAGGGTAACAACCATAATTTGTAATGCTGAGCAAAGCACATGTAAAATTCAATGTGTAAGGATATCAGAAAAATACCATTTACTCCTAAGAGCATTGGTGCAAGCAAAGGGGAATCAGACGTGCTTGGGCACAATAGCCAAGTGGAAATCTGCTGGCTGTAGCAGGAGCCAGTCAGTAGAATCACTGCAATCTCAAGCAATCTATATGGGTCACACAGAATAACCATCTCATTATGTTTCTACAAATCATTAATTCCACCAAGTGCCGAGGTTAACAAGGCTCCTGTCGATATCATCAGTTTGGCACACAGGAATTCAATACTCAGAGGATCAACCTCCATCAGTATTATCGAAACACATGAGAAATAAGATGTGAATGCCTCTTTTTCCCCCCACTCCTACCACCAGGTGATCCCTACCCTATATGCATGCTGCAACTACAGCTGCTCAGAAGCTTCTGACAGCTTCCCCTCAGAAAAAACACCAACTGAACATGTTTTGCAGAAGCACATTCATTTCAGTTGGCTTTCTGCTGAAATGTAAGCCATCTTCCCAGTCCTTGGCCAACTGCTATCAACAGTCATATAGCACAATGCAAAGTGCACAATGTAGTTAAGTCTTCAGAGCTTGAACTATTCAGGCTTCCAACATGCACAGCTCCCAGGCAGCTCTCTCCATCATGCACTCTGCAAAAYCCAAGCATGTTAAAGCCTTGAAAGAGTCACGTCAGCTGGCCCCTAACCCTGTGCAACCTGGGGAATGAAGATACTGCAAGTCCTCACACAACTGCACGGCAGGGCTTCCCCAGAGCTCAGACTTTCACATGCTAATGCAGAGATATTCCTTCTGCAAAGTTAGCATCAACAGCACCATAAAGGATTTCAGAGCAGTCCCTGGAAAGCTTTTTTTAATCTCATGTTTATCCCCTCTTTATTAATCATCTTTATTCTCCCGAAGCCTGAAGAATCAAGTCTTCAGGCTCTTTACATCAGAGATTATGCTGGCCATAGTTGGAGCAAGTAGGTAAGACTAGTAAGCAAGATATCCCATTCTTATGCAGACATCTTCACAAACAAAAAAAGAGGAGATAAAATACAGAATACTCCCAAGATGGCAACAGAATCATTCCTAAAATGGCAAGTTTTCCTAACTTCCCTCAAAGCATCAGTTAGTTTAACAGCAATACAAATTACTGTACCTTGGAGGTCACCATTGTTTGGAAGATCATTTTGGAAAACACAAAGAAAAGTTGGCTAAACATTACACCAATGTTAATTAGCTAATACAAGAACCTGTTTGACTTCACACTGAGTTAAGGCAAGGTTGCTCCAGCAAAAATTACTTACCTTGTCTCTGCTGAGGGACGGTAGCTCTTTAAATCATTCAAATCTCATTGCAAGATCACATCTTATAACCTCGAAAGCCTCAATGTTCAATAACCAAATCCTTTGCTAAATCAAAGATCAGGAAAACTGTCTTCCTCTGGGGAACTATGACAATGAATCAGCAAGAACATAACTATACCACCATCTTCTAGAGTAGAGGAAATCAGAACTATTTGACTAGTGTCCCTGAGACTCTTTTATGGTAAGTGTCTTCTCTTCTTGCAGCTCTTTGATCCCTGTGGGTACAGTGGAATCCAAATGGTCACAGAGAATTGCAAGATAATGACAATTGTAGGCAGTCACCAATTTGTGACAGCATTAATGTCACAAAACCTTTGTTACTAGCAAAGAGAGAAAAAGAAAGCAGCGTTCAGTACTTCATAAAAGTTGCCTGGTTTGAGATTTTGCTTTTGTTTTATTTTTTAATTGAATCAGAGTGTTATGTTGTTGCAGCCACCGGCATTTAGGAGAGTAATAGAGCCTGGCTCACCAGAAACACCTTAAACAGAGCAATTAAGAGACATTTTGAAAAACCAAAGAAATAAGATTAGTGCCTCCAGGAATCAACCTTCAAACTGCAACAAGACAGATATATCAGAATAATGAACCAACATCACAGCCCTGTATATCAAAGTCATCTTGGCACCAAGAACATCACACATGCAGGCAGGCCTTAGATCATTCCCATGCATAAAGGCAGCTGGCAAGAGTCTAGGGACTTATGGGTGGGCAGCACAGGAGAAGAAATAAGTGGTCAGAGAAAACATGAACTACAGAAAATTCTGGTTTGGGAGAAGGGGTGAGAGGTTCCTCTGACGCACTCTCTGGAATGGGTCTCAGTGCAGCAGATGTACCTGGATGAGTGTCCTCATTGCTGTCACACACTGCAAAGATATGGACCAAGGAGTTTTGGGAGGAAAAGAAAGGGAAAGTAGCAGGCTGCATGATGTCAGTTAGCCCACAGACCCTGCAGCATACAATACTGTTACCCAGAACACAGATATTTATCAAGTGTTACGCTGCTGCTCATTATCTCAGAATCTAATCTTTTTCTATCTTTTCCCTTTAGCTCTTCAGAGCAAACAGTGACTTCTTGAACAAGAGAGACTGAGTCAGTTTTACAGAAGCCTAGCTACCTTCCAACATGAAGTAACCTTCTCCAGGTGTGGTTGTGACATTTCAGTCCCACAAAGGGACTTATTCCACTCCCACATCTCCAACATGGGTGATACTCCCTGAATGTGTCCCTGAAAGAATCCCTTTCCACATCAGCATGCTGCAAAAGCAGCCCAGGCAGCAAGAGTTCTGCCAAAAACAGAATCCAGGCACAAAAGACAACCAGTAACTTGCACCATAATAGGCACAAACATTTGGAGAACTAGCCTAAATTCACCAATAGCATTCCTAGTGGAAAGTCCCATCAAGTTGTTCACCTTTATCTCACACCCAAACCCTTGCTCCTGAGGACTGATCCTAGGTGATTTCACCAAGCTTCTTTCCCACCTCCCTTCCCAGCCTCTTCCTTTGCACAGACAAAGGCTCCCCTTCCTTTTGTATCCCTGTGCCTACATGGGGAAGCAAGATGCAGGTGGCCAGGGTAGAGTCCCCTGACTTTTTTGGTTAGCTCTTTTCCATAGCTTGCCACTGGGAAGTCAACTTGTGCAAACCTCAGCATGAATCAGAAGCCACTCCACTCATCAGCACCAACTCTGCATAGAGTTAAAAATTGGCTTCGACTCTGTCCCATTTGTCAAACAGCACTTCACCTCACCTTAAAAACCATTAGAAGTGGCAAAAAAATGTAGCTGCTGTTTGCCAGGGTAATTAAGATCGTTTGTCGTAGCGCCTTTTAATAACAGCCCAGCTTGAGATGGACAACACAGCAGAACACACACAGCTGGGGAAAGGTGAGCAAAGTTCATGCAATACACTTGAGGAGATGGAAGCTCTTGAGTCCTCCTTCCAAAAGGAGCAGTTTAAGATGCAACTTTAACACTCAATCTCTAGGGATTCTCCTAGGTAGAGTGCAAACACTAAGGCAGGAGGACCATATTTCTCCCTCTCTACTCCACAACGCCTCCAAAGCTATATCTTCTTCCCACTTATCCCTCAAACTGAATCCTTCAAGGCATTAAGGTGAGATCAGTCTAACCCTAGAAGGGTCTGATGCTCTGCTCACTAGCATTATGGTTTCTCAAGAGAGATGAGGCACTGTCATACCACAAGCTGGACTGGCAATGACAGCTTACCAAATACAGGGCTCTACATTGTTCCGTACAACAACCATTCTTAGCTGGAAGTTAGGTTTGAACCAAAAGTTGACTGACAAAATGTTTGCCCCAACTGCCAGACCTTGGTGCTGTCCCAAGATCCAGAAGAAGGAGAGCTATCTCAAACCTGCCTGCATCCTCTAAGAGACCCTCCAGCACCCATGTTCTCAGAAAGGCCTTCCCTGGCATCCCAGCAGTCTCCCACCAAGCACAGTAGTCAGGCCAGCCAGCAAGCTACCATCCTACAACAAGCAGATGTTATTCTCCACTGTGCCTCCTTGCTCTTGGCCCATGATCCTGTTCAGATCCTTTGATGGGCAAGTCCTGATCCTGCTCAGAGTAAGGACGATTCCACTGAGGCAAAAGATTTGGTTGAGAATAGATCATGAGCCTCTCATAAGAATAACTGTTTAAAGGGAAGTAGCTGATTCACTGAACGTCAGCTGTTTTAAAATTATCTCACTAGTCCCACAGAAACATGACGAAGGCCGCGCTGAGTCAGAACAAGGGTCCATTTAACCCACTATCCTGCTTTGCAACAGTGGCCACTAGTAGGCACCTAAGGAAGAATGAGGTCAGGCTAAGTATATATAGCATTAACCCTAATACTTTCACAGTATCTGGCTATTTTCAACTTTCTTTGAATTCTTTCTGGTGGCTGAGGCTACCACAGACCAACACAACAATTTACTATAGCTGAACAAAAAAAAAACTACCAGAGTTTCTACCTGATGTGGYTCTGTTTCTGACACCAGAAATGCCAGGAGATTTCCTTTACTCTTTGCATAGGCCCTAAAGGACAGCTGGCTTATTACGTCATGTCTCCAGCAAGTAAAGTGGTCTTGCAGCCTTGTAAGAGTTGGTGCTCTCTGTCCCCATCCTGTCCAAAACAGATAATCATAAAACATTTTACTTCTGCACAGATCTGGCATGCCACCTATCTGTAAAAACACCCTGCTGGCTGTCTGGATCACAGCTGTTTAAAGATCCATTTGAGCTTTTCCATCTATCTGGTGCTTTGAAATYACAGGGTACAGACAGGCCAATTATAAACTATTAAGTTACCACACGTAAGAAATTACTGTTTCTCAGATGAACAAAGGTAGTTGGCGATGTGCACACTCACAGCCTAGTCCCAATGGCCAAGCAAATTGGTTTAATTTGTATTTTGTGGTAACACATTTTGCTACCTATTTGCAAGGGAGTAAAAGAACAATCATGGTCAGCTACCACAGCTCAAGGCATCAGTTATCTGTGGTTTAAGATACCCACAAGTTATCAGTCCACCCCCACAGTGAAACTTGCAGAGTTTGTCAGTGTTACTTAGCCCCACCTCAGCACACAACTCACACTTCAGAAACAAAATCAGTTTCATTCTGAACAGAAGTAAAGACCTTGCTATTTATTTAAAGACATAGTGAAGAAATGCAGCAGGGAAAAAACAAACAGAATTACTTGCTAATTGTTCCTTCTCCAGATAATTAAACCAGAAGCATACCTGAAACTATGCATTTTCTTTTCAAAGATGCAGAAATTGAGCATATAAATACCTTTAGTTTTATGTCAAAATAGACTTACAGTCTCCCTTGCCTGCAGTAAATTACCTGGAAAAAAATTTCACATTTTTGAGGAAAATGACCATAAAACAACAGCACAATACTTAGCTACAAGATGAGAGCAACCAGACAGGAACAGGGGGAAACATCCCCAAAAATACTGGATTTGCATTATTTTAGGGTCAGTTCTAATCCCAAGAGGGGTAATGTGTCACAACAATACATGAGAAGAACCAACTCTACAAAATTCATCACTCAATAACATCCCACCTTTAGCACACTTCAATCAGGCTGTGATGACAGATGGGGAAGAGGCAGAGATGCACATGTGGTTGCTATGGAGTTAAAGCCTTGAAGGAGATACAGGGAATCAGCACAACTGCCTAGAATATAGTTAACTCTTAAAGTGCCTCTCTCTAAACACCTCCCTGGCCAGCCAAATTCATGAATACCCATACTAAGAGAATCCTTTTAAATACCCAAGAGTTCCCATCAAGAGTCAGAGTCCAAGAACCAAAATCCACCAAGGGAGTGTAGATGCTCCATGTTAAAAAACAGCTGAGACTGCAAACAACAGCCAGCTGCTACAGGGATTAGAGGATGGAGGTGGACATGGATGGAGGACCATGCTTTGCAGCATATCATCTCTTACCATCTTGTAGCTCAATACTCTGCTCTGCCAGGCACAAGGGAGCAAAAGTAATTGCTAGAGATCCATGAAGAGATTGATGTACCCCAAGACGACAAGCAGGGGCATAAAATTTAAAACATCTGCAGTTCAGGTGTCAATCTGAAATGTTTGAAGTGCACTGAAGTCCTAAAAAGCCCAGGCACATCCCTTCCTCAAAAACACACATCTTGAAATTTTTGGACTTTTTCTGCCCCATGGCATCATTCAGCCACCACAGCCATGAAAAAGCCACCATACTTGCTGATGTGAGCGCACAAGACTCACATATAGGCAAGGATTGGGATGAGGCTGGCACAGGACATGCTGTTTGCACAGTTTGCTTCCAAGACTAAACAAGGAGGAACTTCTTGGAAGACCAATCTCCTGAAGCAAAGATTTTAGGGGTGGGAAAAGGGTTCTGGCAGACCAGGCAGATGAGGAAAAAAATCCTGAAGACAGTGCCAGACATGCTGAAGCTGATGACTGAAGTCATAAAGCACATTTCATGGATAATCCAACCAGCTGCTTCCAGATCACAAGGAGCTGCTGCACTTCCAACTCCCTGCAGAGTTTCCTAGTGGGGGGTGGGTGGGTGGGTGTGTGTGTATATATATATATGTAGATAATCAGCAAAGTTTCTATTTTCTCCTGCCTACTTAAGGCAGTCTTTCAGTGTGCATCCTCCTACACTGCTATTTTTACCTGCTCCTAATCAGTGTGTTCTCAAACATCGAGAGACTCGGAGAAGAGCAGTTCAACTCCTTCAGTGCACAGCCCACAACACACTGAGTAATACCTGAATGGCAGCTCTTCTCCCAGCACGCAGGACATCGTGCCTTGTAGAGCACTAGGGAGGGCTGGTGGGCAAGGCCTGGGGGATCTCTTCTCATTCACAGGATGCTGAGCTTGAACTGAAGGCTCTTTGGGCAGAGATCATTAGCACCATAAGGAGTCAAGCAGAGAGGACTGGATCCAAAGTCAGAGCTTTAAACTACTAACACAGTAAATAATAATACTGACAATAAGCAGAAAAGCTGGGTAAACTTTTTTACTGCATTGTTTTCTCCTCTCCTTTTTACCTCCTCTCACCATAAAGCCTTCAGCTTTCACTTTCAATGAATCATGTTTCATTGCCGGACCCAAACATGCCTGATCTATCATAAGCTCTCAGCCTCACAGCAAGCACTAACCTGTGGACAAAATCCCCAAAGGACCAGCGTGCCTCAGTCCTTGCGAGGAGCCCCTGAGATTTACTGTAACAAGGAGCCTGAAAACACCAAGTAGATGGCACCAAACCCTGATGCCAGATGACAGCTCACTGATCAGCAGGCTGCTCTCTCAGCTCCTGTAAAGGCCTTTATCAGCTAGCCAGTAAAGCTGCTTATTTAAGCGGGGCCATTTTCATGTGCACCCTGCAGAAGTGGTGTATTTGTATGGGCTACAGTGACATCCTCTTTGCTAGCACAACCCCTGATCACACTTTGCAGGACAGACACTACTGTCCTCAAGGCTCAAAGCATTCACATTCTGTGGGGAAGCCTGACTCCTGCAGTGGGGACCTTCAACATGTATCATCTTCGAGCCTGAGATGAGGAAGGACTTGATATATGTACTTTTTACAGCCGSTGGCTAACAAGCATCCTTGGAATAAAAAAAGCCAAGGGAAAACAAACAAACAAACAAACCACAACAACAACAAAAAACGACAGATGCCAAACCAAACTCACCAAGGGCTGACAAGCTGGAGATGAGTTTGGCTTATGTAATACAGAAGACTTGTACCAAAAGTCAAGGAATTGTGGTTCCTTGGCTATTGCTAAGAGTAATATTCTACAACCTGCCTCAAAAACACTCAAATGATCCAATTTTTGAGGAACCATTTGAAAGGGAACAGATTTCCTGTTTTGGACATCAAACCTGTCTCCAGGAGATCAGAATAAGAAAACACAGGCTGAGGGGGGTGTTAT
Source organism: Phoebastria nigripes (assembly GCA_035582835.1). Classification (NCBI taxonomy): domain Eukaryota; kingdom Metazoa; phylum Chordata; class Aves; order Procellariiformes; family Diomedeidae; genus Phoebastria; species Phoebastria nigripes. The sequence goes on from JAYKAV010002553.1 coordinate 680,730, forward strand.
CTTGCCTGTGCCTCCCTCAGAGGTAGCATTGCAAACAGATTTGAGCCAGGTGTCCCCCAGCCAGACACTTCTCTCATCACTGTCAGCTGCACCAATCTGAGCCCCAGATACCCCAGGACTTGAGAAAAATTCCTACTGCAGTCTGGGCACATTAAGTGGTGGATACGGAGAAATCAGCAAAGCAGCAGTTTGCTTTTAAATTCAAGATTAGAGGCTGGTGAGATACTGCGAAGCTTGCCATTCACAGGTTTTCACCACTGTTTTCCCTGAACACAGTTATGTATTGTATCAAGCCATTTTCACTGAAGATCAGATTTTCATATATATTTTCTCCAGAAGCCAAAGTGATCGACAGCATTTTAACTTCTCTCCAAGTGAATGGCTCCAACAGGAAGAATCATAGAATAGTTTGGGTTGGAAGGGACCTTTAAAGCTCATCTAGTCCAGCCCCCCTGCCACGGGCAGGGACATCTTCAACTAGATCAGGTTGCTCAGAGCCCCGTCCAACCTGACCTTGAATGTTTCCAGCGATGGGGCATCTACCACCTCTCTGGGCAACCTGTGCCAGTGTTTCACCACCCTC
>JAYKAV010002553.1:682457-710996 GCA_035582835.1 Phoebastria nigripes
TTTCCCTTTTTAAAAATGGGGGTTATGTTTCCCCTTTTCCAGTCAGTGGGAACTTAACCGGACTGCCATGATTTCTCAAATATGATGGAGAGTGGCTTAGCAACTTCATCCGCCAGTTCCCTCAGGACCCGAGGATGGATCTCATTGGGTCCCATGGACTTGTGCACCTTCAGGTTCCTTAGATGGTCTCGAACCTGATCTTCCACAGTGGGCGGTTCTTCATCTCCCAGTCCCTGCCTTTGCCTTCTGCGGCTTGGGCAGTGAGGCTTGAGCATTTGCCAGTGAAAACTGAGGCAAAAAAGTCATTGAGTACCTCAGCCTCCTCCACATCCCAGGTAACCAGGTCTCCCGTTTCCTTCTGGAGATGGSCCACATTTTCCCTAGTCTTCCTTTTATCCCTGACATACCTGTWCAAGCTTTTCTTGTTGCCCTTGACGTCCCTGGCCAGATTTAATTCTATCAGGGCTTTAGCTTTCCTAACCTGATCCCTGGCTGCTTGGACAATTTCTCTGTATTCCTTCCAGGCTACCTATCCTTGCTTCCACCCTCTGTAGGCTTTCTTTTTGTGTTTGAGTGCATCCAGGAGCTCCTTGTTCATCCATGCAGGCCTCCTGGCATTTTTGCCTGACTTCCTTTTTGTTGGGATGCATCGCTCCTGAGCTTGGAGGAGGTGGTCCTTGAATATTAACCAGCTTTCTTGGGCCCCTCTTCCTTCCAGGGCTTTATCCCACAGTACTCTACCAAGCAGATCCCTGAAGAGGCCAAAGTCTGCTCTCCTGAAGTCCAGGGTAGTGGAAGAATGGGGAAAGAAAAGGGATAGGCACATTGCAGTTATCTGACTGGATCACAAGTCAGTTCTTTGAAGCCCAGTATTGCAGTGTTTTACTTATATTATAATAGCAGAGAGTCCAACTGTGATCAGGTTCTCATTATTCCAGGCACTGCTTTTCCGAAGAGCAAGGGATGTCCCCTACCCCAAACCATGTCAGCCCTGTTCATAATCATGTCCCTGCATCCTCATGTCTGTCACCCATCATACCTTGCTCCTGTCAACTCTCACTAACCCCATCCGCTACACCAACAGCCATGGTGCTCRTATCTCTGATCCAAGTTCTAACCGGTAGAAGAAAAGAAGCATTTCCACATTTCCAGAGGCAGTGGAAGTGGTAGCATAAGCAACCTGCTAACATTTGAAGTCTAAATAACCCCAAAGCTCCCAATTCACCATTAATGTCTTACACTTTCTTTTATCCTTTCTTCATTTCTCGACTGCTACAGAAATAGGCAAAACCCCCTTTGTTTCTCCTCATCCATTGTGCAGCCTTGCTCTGAAAGCACGTTAAATTCTTTCCTGATTTTCAAGAACAGACAGATCTTCCCTTGAAATAGTCCTTAATTCACCTGATTTTTGCAAGCCATTTCCTCTCTTGCAGCAGCATTTGAGAGAGAGAGAGAGAGAGAGAGAGAGAGAATTCCACTAAGGCCAAAAGTACCACGGGCCAAAGCTCCTAGTGATACGTTAGTAACAGAGAACCGGCTCCAGTGCCCCAAACCCAACCACACCAAAAATCTTTAAAGACAGCTCCAATAACTTAAGAAATGTTGCCAGCAAGAACCAGGTAACTGATTGGCCAYGGGTACCACATTTGAGAAACACAGCATCTTGGTCTGCATATGAGTGCTCTGAGCAAATCTCAGCTTCCTGTCAACACATACTATTTAAACCTCTGACATTTTAAAAGTTGACCCTATGGATTGATTGTAGGCAGTTCAATATAAACATTCAGCACATGATACTTGATATTTAAACTTCCTAGCTCAGATTATAAATGTTGACAGATTTATCTATGACTGCAGCTGATTGGAAAGTATCTGTGCTCCCATTTAAGGTTTCAACATTTTCCGCATTTTTGCAAACATTTATCATACAATTTTTAAAATTGCTCAAAATACTTAAAACATTTTGCCAGCACTGAAAAAAAAAAAAAAAAAAGCAATTAAAAAAAAAAAAAAAAAAAAAATTCATAGAGTACACCATCATAAAGTCCTTTGATTAAAACTGAAACTTTTCAAGAAATTTTCAATTTTCTTGGAGAACCGTTTACATTGAAAAACACGTCAATAGTAATTTTGTAATCACTCTCCTCTCCCATGAGTCTTACGGAGACTCATGGTATTGATTTTATTCTCATTTTAAAACTAGAACTACATGCGGTTGAAATCTTTAAGTAAAAATTCTTGCTCAATTTAACATTTGCCATAAAACCAGTAAAGAGCAATGTGAAATATTAAAAATAAATTTTTAGTAGGACTAATATTTTTCAATGACGCCACCTAAACATGAAAAAATATTCTTCTGAAAGCAAAGTCACTTTAGATAATATATTAATAAAGCATTTCAATAGCATTTCATTGTGCCTTCCTCCTTTTTTATTTCTTCTTCCAGCTGCAAAAAGAGCACAAGCAATTTTGGAGAAAATACTTCGGCATAAATTTTTAATATGTAGTTTCCTCACAAAATATCCATGCTCCTTACTGCAGTTTACTTCCCTATGAACGTCAATACCAGCAGTCAATAGAACATGCTGAGGCTCAACCCAGACAAATTCATTCTGCTTTACTTTGCCCAAAATCCAGTTTGCGTTTCTCAGTCAGCTCAGAGACCGACACTAGGCTTCCCCCAAGGAAGCTCAAGCTCCCTCTTGCCTGAACCAAAACAAAGAGACAGTAGGCTGTATACTTCAAACTCTCTACAGACTTCACTCAATTAGTATTTATTTAAGTGATAGCAGTATAACACCATGGAAAGAGGATGCTTAACTTACAGGAGAATAGCTCAATAGCTCAGAAGTAGCACAGGTCACACCACAATCATCAGTCACCTTTTCATACTGTTTGCATTCAGGGCTTGCTGCAGCTCTAACACAGGTGAAGGGATCTGCACAGGGACAGAGCCATCCCCCAGCACCTGATCCAGATCAGACCCAGCTGGCTACACACAAAGTAGGGGCTGGTCCTTCCCCCTCTTCCCATGCAATTCATGCCTGCAAGCAGACCATTTTTCCCTCTGTGTTCATACCCTTACAGCCTAAGTAGGGAAAACTAGAAAGCAAGAATCGCTTTATTCCATCACATTCCCAGTAACATGCATATAAATATATATAAAATGAACAAGACATCATCTGGAAATTCAGAAAAGATGGGTGATATCTTTGCTGAGACAATCACTACATAAATGCATTTCACAGCCTAAGACTACAGTGAGAGTGAAAGCTAAAGAAAGATGAGTCAACCCCCATTTATTCTTTCAGGAAGCAAGGCTTCAGACCAAGCCTTGGGTGGTCACAATTACATCACAGCCTCTTGCAGCGATAAGCAAAATCTGTCTTCTAGCAAGTGGAAGCAGGCTGCCAACGTCTGGTGGCAAAACATAAGCAACAAGCACCAGAAACAAGTGTGCAAATAAGCAAGAGGAAAGTGTTTGCTACCCGGAGCAGTCAGAGGGGTCAAGGATGGTGTGTTCACTCAGCACATCATCTGCTTAGATCCCTCTATTTATAGTCCAGATAGGTTATATACAAATTCTATGCTTTAAATCCAATTAATCTATTTATTACCATCAGTTCTCTCTGAAAAACCCCTGCACAGAACTGAAAGTTCCTTTACTACAAAGTTTTGTCTCTTTGAGCTGAAGTGGTTTTCTTCCTCACAATAGATTACTACACTCTGCAAAGCCAATGAGACAAATCCAAATATCTGTGTAGTCCCTCTGTGCAGTCACTGTGGCATATGTTTGTTACCATCAGAGAAACATCTCTGAGGTTAAACAGGGGCATGAGCTTCAAGATTTCTCCCATGATAATTTGTAGTGAAAGAACTTCTGTACTCCAGCTCCTCAGTGGATTTGGATGCCTTGCTGCCAATGTAATTAACGGGAGCTTGGGACTGTCGTGGTTTAACCCCAGCCAGCAACTAAGCACCAAACAGCCGCTCGCTCACTCCCCCCTGGTGGTATGGGGGAGAGAATCGGAAGGGTAAAGGTAAACCAGGACAGGCACCTAGCAAGCTTAGAGGACCATGGCCTCACCATGGAGGAACATTTAGCCATGTTGACCAAAGGTAGGTCACAGCACCACATTCCTCCCTCAAACATGAAAACTCCTGGGAAAAGATAGTGGCCCAAAGATTGCCTAACATTGCCTAAAGATAGCATGGCTGACCAAACGGTCCTGCCAGATTGCCTATGGCCAGCGAGTCCTGATCTGGGCACCACTTTCTGTAGCTCTACTGACTCACACCTCACTGTCACTTGGCCTCCCTACTCCCATCTTCCCACTTGGCTCCCAAGTGTTTCACCTCCCTGAACAACCCAACCACTAAGACCCCAGTTTCCTCTCCCTTCCCTTCTTCCATTACATCTCCCCTTGTCTCAGCAGAAAGTGGCAGATAATTGCCAGAGGTCATTTGTATAGGCAGGAAAGAAGTGGGCTTTTCCTCTTCCCACTGTATTTTCTTTCTGGGTTAAATACCCAAAGGATTTTGAAGTCAGCCCTAGCCCCCCTGGTGCTTTCCTTCCCTGCACATGGTTCTGAGGTAGGACTGTTCAAAGCCAACTGAATCATCAGCTAGCCCTCTAAATCACCTTCCTCCTCTCACCCCTGCAGCATTCTACCAGCCTCACTCAAATCCCCCAGTGAAGCAGGGCACCCTCTCACCAGCAACCCGGGAGCCCAGCTGAGAGCATTGATTCTTCCCTAGACACTGCTTTGAGGCTGATCAACTAATCAGGCAGTGGAAAGCCCTGGGGAAGCTGAGCCATCCTTAGAGAAAAGCCTGCCATTTTCCCTCACCACCGGCTTCCCAGGCCATGACTACAGACAATACAGCAGAGACAGAGTAGGGCCTGGATTAAACAGGATGCATGGATGGACAGGAGCTATTGGATGCAATAACACAGCATAATTCAGTCAGCTTCAGGGGACCCTACTCTTCCAAATCCACCTCTCTCTACTTGCATTGCTGTAGAGACCACAGCAGTAACGTATGGATACACAATGACTCAAAAGACAAGCCTGAAATGAAATTCAAACCCCTCTCTGCAAGCTGCAGGAGTCCAGCTCCTCTCCAGAGACCCATACCACTTCAATACACTGAACAGAGCAGTATGACTACACCTCTGCCACCCACAGAAATGCCCAGCACTTGTTACAGGGGCCACCATTCTGGGGTAGAAAAAGATTCAGTCCCTCCATCTTACAGCAGAGACCCCACAAACACTCCCAAGGTGCTTGGAGAAGCAGGGTCTTCCTACTCACACACTGCTGTTCATGCCATCCTTAAGAGTGCCTAGCTACATATAGTCACCCCCAAAAGGTGGGGAAGAATGTCCACCGAATCAGCTTGCTTTTTATTTCCACCCTATCACAGGCAAGACAGAGTCATCCACAACCCATAGTGGATCTAGATACTCGCATTTATTTAAGAACTGGTAATATTAGAGCTTTTACCCTACTTGATTACCTCACACATATACTCCCCCTCAGCAGTACCTTCACTGGATCTTCATTTCCTTCCCTGCAAGGAGGTCACAGCTGGTCTAAGGAGGTAAGGCAAACTCATGTCTGTTTGTGCTCTGCCACCACTCACAGCCTTGGGCATTACCAGCCGAGGTCTCTGGGCATGCCTCAGCATTCATCTCCACACATCTTCCTCAACTCCAAGATCTGGGGTGTGGGGAAGGTCTTCCCTCCAGCCAGGATTTTCACCACCTTCTTTTCGAAACCACTTCTTTTCAGGAACCCTTCTTTGAACAGCCTCCTCTTCTTTCCAGGCCCCCAAGCCCCTAGTTTTCCCAACCTATCTAGTCTACGTGCAGAAGTACAATGCATGATCAGCCTCTCTGCTAATAGGAGAATTTACAACGTGCAACTTTTGTTTAGTTAGGGTGTTGTCAAAATTTACAGCCAGACCCAGTTGTAGCTTGCAAGTAGCAGGCTTGTGCTTGAGAGTTCAAAGGTGCTGTTTTGGACATACATCCCCTCCACCCACCCAGAATTATCTGCTACCTGTCAGTGTTCACAGCTGAAGCTATGTTTGCCTGCTACTATTGCCCTTTCCGTCAGGTCCCTCTTGCTGATGCAATCCCACTGCTTTCTGCTGACCACACTGGCCCCTAACTGAATGGCCTATCTGGCCCAAGGAAGAGATGTGCTGGTTGTTGACAGTAAATTTCTCAAGTACGTTGAATTCAGAGAAGGAAGAGCCAGTCCCATGCAGACTTGATTCTCGCTAGCTCCCAGGCAAGTTTGGATGTCTCCTCCCTATTCCCATCATTTCATTGCAATTGTGGTAGACAAAGACACAGGGGACAGACAGCACACCCATGGAGGCTGACAAATTCTGCCTAGGACCAGTCCTGAATTCCTCCACAGACTCAGCCATTGGAAGACAAAGCGATTGTTTCCTTGGTGTTTTCTCTCTAACTAAGGAGCATTCTAAGCAAAGACCCTAAAGGTTAATAAAGGATTGGATTTCACCGAGCAGATTTTCTCCAGTGCCACAGCAAGGATGAGTCTCAATTGTGTCTGTTTCCATTAATTCTGGCTCTCCTTCCCTTTTGTCCAGGGTACTTGGGAACAGAGAGAAACCAACCTCCCAACTACCAAGCACTGTCACTTCCACACTCCTGTTCTACCATGAGCAATATACCAGTGCCCAGGAGTCCCTCTGCACCACAGACTGCTTTCAAATACATTAATATAAACAAGGGTAACTGCATCTACGTCAGCAGGGTCACTGCAGAGTAAAGCTGGTGACCAAGACTGCAGAGGATGATGCCCAACACACTGAGGCCGGTACATGGCTCAAATGTGTCTGAGGGGTCAATGGCTTATGGAAGAGCTAACAGAGGGAAAAACGCATCTTGGTCAAGAATGCCAAAGGTAATGCAAATCATGGTTTTGGGCCCTGGGTACTTGGGCTCTTGAAGATATACAGAGAGAAACCTTCTGGAATACATCCACTCGAAAACATCTTTCTCTCACAAGAGTCCCATTTTTCTCTCTCTGCTAAGCCTGATGCTTCCACCACAATTAGATGTATCTTCTCCATATCTGAGCAAGCTCCTGTTCCATGAGCAAGCTAATGTACATTTTTGTCTAGAATAGAAATAGCTTTGAACTCACAAGCCTTCCCTGGAGACTGTGTCCTTGAATTGGAAAAATCCCCCTAGAAAGCACCACAGGCTATAGACATTCTTAGGTGTTACAGTTTGAAAATGTTCACCTTCACCCTGCTGTCAAGAGCTACCTGCAGCACATGAGTCAACAACTAGTCACCCTGATATGTTGTACTGTGCTCCTGATCAGCTTGCAAATGATGAAAAGTGAGCTCAGATTGGTGCCATTCAGACTCCTGCTTGACTGTGCCTTTTATTGATGTCCTCCAAAAGTTCCTCTTTAAAGACAAACTGCAATCCCACAGATCACAGCAAGCACAGAGCAAACCTCTCTGGTACAGAAGGTAAAAGAAAGATAATTAAATGGTCCAGGAATGAACTGCTCCATCCTTCAGGAACAAAATATGAATGCAGCTGCATCCCTCTTAACGCAAAACTTCTTTTCCAGACTTAGCCATTAGATTGCTGCTCCTTCCTCCCCTGTGGATGAACAGGGTGAAACTTGTCAGCAGGATTTTAGAAACAAGACTGGACTAATGCATTCTTTTCCAGTAGATTACCTACAAATAAAGGGTTGTCTGAAAAAGAACATGGAGACTAATATCCCTCTCAACAAGGTTAAGGTGGTGTATTTATTCATTTTAGTATTACTACCACTTAATAAATTTTTATGACAGTTTAATGCTAGATGCTATTTTAAGACTAGTTCTTCAGTTTGAATAACACAGCTCTGCTGAAAGACTCAAGTGTGTTCTCTAGAAGCCAAAGAGTAGGAGCAGCATTATCGAATATGAGATGAAAGAAAATAGCTAATAAAGGAAAAGTTTTAACAATCTTTGAGGGATTTGTATGTAACCCTGAACTTATTTTGCCCTTGCTCCCACTGGTTTTGCCTGATCCTCCTCAGAATTACTGTCTTGACTTCACTAGTTCCAAGAGCTGCACACAAGGTCCAACCTCATCCCATGGTGGGGCCTGCAAAAAACTATGCAATTGCCTGTCTTCACATGAAGTCCAGAGCTCACTCTCCCATCAATTCTCTGCAAGCCGTATCCTTTGGCTGCTGAACAAAGATTCAGACATTTGGCTCCTAAAGTTAAGAAAGTTGGTCATCCTAATGCAGGTGACTTTGGACATGTCCAAGTTGTTTATTGCAACCTGTTGGATCATGTTTAAGATTTCTACTCTAAGATATGCAGCTAGGAATTTATCCTCAAGATCTGTACTCCATAAAGCCCAGAATGCTAATAGCACTTTACCTTCTTCCTACTTGAACCTCCTTCTCAAAGGAGTTTCTAATTTATTATCAAATAGGGTCTATATGTGTATTATGTACATCTGTGGTGGGTTGCCCTTGGTTGGCTGCCAGGTGCCCACCAAGCCGCTCTATCACTTGCCTCCTGAGCAGGACAGGGGGAAGAAAATAAGATTAAAAACACTCATGGGTCAAGATAAAGGCAGTTTAATAAAGAAAAGCAAAGGCCACATGTGAAAGCAAAGGAAAACAAAAAAAAACAAAACAAATATATTCTTTACTTCCCATCAGCAGGCAATGTCCAGCCACTTCCCAGGAAGTAGGGCCTCAGTACGCATAGCGGTTGCTCTGGAAGACGAATGTCTTAATAACAAATGCCCCCTCCTCCTCCTCCCTTTTAGCTTTTATKGCTGAGCACGACTCATATGGTATGGAGTATCTCTTTGGTCAGTTTGGGTCAGCTGTTCTGGCTATATCCCCTCCCAATGTCTTGCCCACCCCCAGCCTACTGGCCTTTGGGGGCATGGGAGGAGGCAGTCTTGATGCTGTGCGAACACTGCTCAGYAGCAGCCAAAACATCGGTGTGTTATCAACACCTTTCTAGCTACAAATACAAAGCACAGCACTATGAGGGCTGCTATGGGGAGAGTTAACTCCATGCCAGCCAGACCCAATACGACATCTCCAGGTGCAGACACATGAACTAGATCTTTTAAAGTGCCTCAGGATACACCCAAATATCCAGAAAGACTTCCTTTGGATAGACAGCTTCAGTTGGAAAATTAAATAAAATAGGAAAGATGCTGGGAGGAGGAGGAAAACACACTGGTTGCCAGTAATTAACAAGTATGCCTTGCACACTTTTCCCAGTTGCTTGGCAACCCAGAAAGTCACACCAGAGAGCAAAGGGTAATTGGACAAGTGGCTTAACTGGATGATTCCAGAGCAGTAGTTTTAGGTGGATAAGGGAAATCTTTGGTGTATTCCCACACCTTCACCATCCTGTACTGCTATTACAGGCCCCAAATAAAGTCCAGGGAGACTTCAGACAACTTCTACTCCATTCGAAGGGAACAGTGGAAAAACAATTGTTGAAATAAAGAGAGACCTTTACCTTCATATCACTTTTGCTCTTCATTTGCTATGCCCATATTAGAAAATAAAACAGGCCAGGGCCCATTTGTTGGTCCAGAGATCACTTGGCACATCAGGGTCTGCCTCCATCTGGCTAAGCTTCGTTCCTCCACAAGACAAGGTGCCAAAAGGAAACATCCTTGGGCTACCCTGTCCCCTAAACCAGGCCTGAGTTTTTCTGAAAGTGTTCATTGGCATGGGACACAACCATGCTGGGGGGACACCCATGGCAAAACCATCACACTCCCACACCAGGCCAAGCATGGGCCAGTCAACATCCAGGAGCTCCCTGGGCACCACATAGAATGAAATAGGTAGGGAGCATCCCTCCTGAGGTGGGCACTGGGATCCAACAAACAGAATTGTCCATCATTCAGAGGGCCATAGCCACAAATTGAACTGAGCAGAGTCACTGGCTGGAAGCCAAACCTTTGACAGATTAGCATCTGTCCTAGTGGAAGAAAATCTGGTCCACAGAGATTAAAGTGCTCTGCCTGACTTTCTTTGACAATAACCACCAAGGGATGGATGAAGTGGACAAATAAGTGAGTTGGCAGTAGAGAAGGTAGCAGTAAGGCAAGGGCATCTCAGCCAGCCCTGTGCCTGGCTTTCCCACACTCCTTTCCCTTTAACTGCAATCTTTCCACTACAAGGAATCTGTCTTTGCAAAAAGATCTGGCTCTGGCAGAAAGAAATAATCTTCGACATGTTTCCTGGGGGTGCTCTGATAATGAGAAGAGAGTTGAGTTAAACAGTGGCAACACCTGACTGTCCTTCCCGCTTTCATTTTGTCCCTTTAATTAACAACAAAACAACAAAAAAAAAAGTTTGAAAAACTATAAAAAAAAGGCAAAACAATGCCCACATGTCACTCTCTGGAAAAAAACAATTTTGAAATCTGACACTTACGTAGTTCTGTAGGCACAGTGGATATTAATAATTCAACAAAATATTATAGTCATTACTATATTTTGCAATATCACAACAGTGCGTTTTAGCAGAACTTCTCTCCGAATCTCATTGTAACAGCCATTAATAAATAAAATGCAATTCACTGTATTAAATGTGTTGTTTAAAGGCTAAATATTTCATCAGAACTAATTCATTTTAAATAATCAGACTAGGACTCTCCTCCCAGCACCAGGGCAGATCTCCAGCTCCATACACTTTCCACATTTAGAAATGAAATTATGTTTCAAAAAGCAAACCATAAATTGAATTCAACTGGAACATCTATGCAGCAGCATTTAGACTACAACCCCCTGCAGACTGATGGGATCACAACCAACAGGTCACAAGTCTCACAACTTCATTTTGCTGCTTATGCAACCCAGGAAAATTAAGATTGGAAAAATACAATAGAATGGTTTGCATTCACTGCCTGCCTTGAACAGTGGCCAACGCCTGATTCTCTGCGGGAAGGAGAAAGAAAAAGCATCTTAGTCCACACATCAGCTGCCAATAGCTATAGATAACAGTGCTTATCCAGCGTTTTTCATCAGTCAGTCTCAAAGGGCTTTGCAAAGGAGGTGAGTTTCCTCTCACAGGTGAGGAAACTGAGGCACAGAGGGAAACAGCTTGTCAGTGGTTAATGTAAAGGCTAAAGGATGAGCTCATATATATTTCTCCATCGTGCACAAGTCATGCACGTGAGCTCTACCCCATTGCCTCCAAAGGCACTCATGACTCCATTTCAGTTGCAACTTAACTTTGGGGTAAAAAAAAAGAGCACACGGTTTAACTCCAGTCACTATAAAAAAAAGAAAGAAAAAAAAAAAAAAAAAAAAAAAAAAAACAAAACAAAGAACCAGGCCTTTAAGCAAAATGAAAGCATTTGCCAAAATATTTTCTTGGATCTCAGAAATGGGACCAAGTGATCTAGATCTGAAGTGCAACTCCCCCTCCACTCAAACACACCAACCTCCCAATGTACCCAGCCATAAACCGGTGAGTTTCTAACGAGGACAAAGAAGAGGGAGTTTGATTTTAGTTTTTGTCAACTGTTATTATTAGCAAAAAATGTTACCAAACCCATATNAAAAAAAAAAAAAAAAACCACAACACCAAAAAACCCACACACACACTTCTCAGTTTGAATTTTTCTGTTTAAAAACTTCTTCCTCAAAAAAAAACCACTCTCAAAAGTTACTTTCTGGCCACCTCCAGAACAGTATGTAAGCATCCGCCCTGCTGACTGACAAACTGATGTCAGCAAGGTAATTCCTGTAATTAAAACGAAGTGACATGATCATGGGGCCTGCATCAGACACTATAATCTCTATTTTTATCCATGGAGCTCACTGCTTTCCTCCAACAAGAGCACATAAACACCGCAACCTTCTTTTCACCAACGTTATACCAAGACACAGCATAGTGTAGAAAATCAGAGGGGGTAGTATCTTCAAACGTGACTTTTTACAGTAAAATAGCAACTTAATAAGGCCAGCGTATTTTATATCTCCTAAATTGTGCTGAATTTGCTTTCATAAGTATATAATTATAAATGTTTCATTTTAACTTTTTAAAATAATAATCTCAGCTTTTCTATACAAAAAAAAATCCTTTAAACAATTCCTTAAAAATTAGGGGGATGTGGGTTTTTTAATTTGGTTGATTGTTTGGGGTTTTTTTTAAATCAGAATGAGAGTCTATGCTTGGTCCGAGTCAGAATCTGGGAGACCTGTCAGGGTGGAGATGGGGGTTAAGGATTAAGCCCAAATTATTCCCCTTCTGTCAACCACCCCACACACACTCGAAAACACCAAGCTGAGCAGTAAATTATTTGCAGAGCTTTGTGTACTACGTATGCTTGATTCCAGACAGATGCTAGATATGCCAGATACAATTCAATGCCAGTTACAGCTGTGCTACTGAGCAATGTCAGATATATGACATTGGGAATAGATGGACTTTTGGTCTCATCCAGCACATCTGATCTTATGTTCCTGGGCACATGTCCAAAACCCATTAAACTCAATAGAAATGCAAAGAATTCACTGGCTTTGAGTCAGATCTTGTATGACAACGGACAGGAACAGCTAGAGCTATCTAACATGTCAAGGAGAAGCGTTAATGGGAACTTGCTCTAATAAATACACCACCTTTACTGCACTGTCTATTTGTGCTTTAAGTTATTCAGCCTCAAGAGCTAAGGAGCCTTAACTCTTGAGCCAAAGCCCAGATGATTTCTCTAGGCTTTCACCAAGATCCTATAAAGCACTGGCTGCATTCCTCAGATGAGCCAGCAGGACCTGAGCTAGTGGGGAACCTAAACCCAGTACCAGTGAGGGACCAGCACAGCACGGCTAGAGATGGTCACTGCCAACATGGGAACTCGGAAAAGCGATTCAGAGCTCAGGCAACGAGCAAAGCAGCAAGAGAACGTGCCACACCACAAACCAGGATGGTCTCCACCAAGGCAGTAAAGAAGCCTTATTTTTGTTTGACATGCTGTTTGGACACTGCTTGGTGGAACTTTGCAATTGAAGCCCTCATCATCATTAAAAGCTACTTCTAAAGGACTGGATTGCTCAACCCCTTCAACAGACAACCCTCTGCTTCACCACGCAACTCAATGGCTTGAGATGCTTGGTAATTTATCATAGCATTAATGCTCTTCTGGTTGCTGTCTGGTATGTAACGCAGGTTGAAGCACAGCCATGCAGATGGAAGAGGCTTTCAAATTCCATCCCGTCTAAGCCCGCCAGCAGCCAGAGAAGGGGAAGGCATGTGGGTCTAATTCTCATCTTACTGACACTCCATCAATGTATCACCACCAACTTTGAAGGTATCAGGAAGATGAAAAATAAGCCCTTGAAATAAAACACGCTGCTCTGACAGAAGCCATTGCTTCATCATGCTATGGTCCTTATGAAGGCAAGTGCTTTTGTGCAACCTCCCGAAACAACAGCCCCTCATGAGCAGTGAAGATCTTTAGCAAAGCAGTGAACTGAGAGTACACAGTTACCTGAAAGACTGAGAGATACCGTGTGCACTAGGAATGGATACCCGTCTTTTCCCAGAACCAGCACACTAGCATTTAGAATATATTTTCACATTGAGGTTTTCATTAGAAATATTCCAAAAGAACAGAGACTTGGCAAGTCCAACTTGGCAGTTCTCACCCTAAAGTGTCCAAATCACAGGTAGCCAATGAACATCAATGTTTGCATTGCTAATGCCAGCAACACAGGCACATGCTAGCACACTCCTGCAACTTTGCACTTGAAAATCCAAGTTTCCCACCAATGCAAGACAGGGAGAGTGATACTTGCCCGCACTGTTGCAATACCTCAATCTTGCTCCCTCAAGTTGCAGACTTAGTCATGTTCCCCACAATCAGGCAACTCATTTCCACTGTCCCAAGCTCAGGACAACGGAAAAGAAAACCCAAGAAGAATGAAAAAAAAAAAAATCAAGGGCACAAAGCAAAGGAGATACACAAAGACCCACACTGGCAAAACTAAGGCTGCACACAGAAATACTCACATTAGGGCCCTGTTCGTACTAGTATCAATCGAGCTCTATTGGAGCAACACCAGCATAAAATTGCCATAAACCAGAGTGGATTTTGGACCATGAACATCAGCTGAACAGTATCCCTTGAAAGGGTAATATGTATTTACTGACATCCTTCCTCTCCCTTCAGTTAATGGCAGGACAGACCATTTAACCAGTGGTCTAAAGCTTTAGCTTGCATGACAGCAATTTATGCACCCTGGCAGGTAAGAATGACCCATTCAACTCTATCAACCTAAGTAAGTAGGAAAAAAGCCTCCTGACAGCATTTCTCTGCCCAGTTCTTGTCTGAGACAACTCCAACCATCATTCAGCCACAGCACGTCTAACCCGAATTGACCATGTCCCAGACACTTGCACACTGACTCCAAATAATCGCTTTCCTCCCTTCTCTCCCAGTGGGGCTTAGACTTAGCCACAAAACAGCACAGCATCAAAATACTGCTTAAGTTCCCAGTAGTTGTGCGTGCCTTGCTCAGGGGACTTTTTTTTTTTTCTTCTGATGCTAATTCCTTCCATTAGGTTGGTTCTCTGTCCCTGCCCTGGGCAGAAGCTGCCATAGCAGAAGGATGCACAAGGAAAATGCATCAGTACAAGTCAAGCACAAGCCTGCCTCTGGAGGGAGAGCATTTAAATAAAGAATGAACCTGAAATAGCTACCAGCTTCCCTGTAGCCAGCACTGTCTGTCAGCACAAATTCACCACAGGAGACCATAATGCAGGAGCAAAACATCTTCTGGCCCCATATTCAGGAGGGAGAAAGTGAGCAAAAACTGACCAGCGTGCCAGCCCAGAGACCAGCACAGGCCAGCATCAAAAAGACAGAAACAACAGAAGAGGCCACATCTTCCCCATCAGAACGGATCATCTGTGGTCTGTAGGAACAGGCTGGCAGGGAATGCCCATGCTGCCTCCTCTTCAGGGAGTTCAAATTCCATATATGCAGGCAAAACCAAACAGCAAGGTTATGCCACCCCTATTATATACAGCATCCATTAAAGACACAAGATTTGTGCAAGGTGCTGTACATACACCTGGGTTTTTTTTTTTCTAAAAAAAAAAAAAAAAAAAAAAAAAAAAAGGCAAGGCATTCTTCCTCCCAAATGTTTACCACTAGGCACAGTTTTCTACTTATCTCTCAAAACCCTACAACTCCACAGGCATTTTCTGAAAAAATGCTTTTAGCTCTGGACAGAAAAGGTTGCAAGGACAGACCCCAACTAATTGCCAGTTCGTTTCCACCTTGTTACCATTCCCTCCCATCTCCTGATCAGTTAGATCTGCAGATGAGAGCAGAGCAGAACCCAGGGAGGACACATGCTTTGAGAGCTCCAAATTCAGCACATGAACAACCACGTTCAACCTAAGGAACATGGTCTATAACTAAGGGCTGCCAAGATCCAACCACACCAGGCACAGAAAAAACCTTCACTCCTGACTCATACCAGAGGCCCATTGCCACTGTCCAAAGGCCATACCAAGGGAAGGAGAAGAAAGGGACCCGCAATCCCATATAAAGGGATCAGAACACATGAGCTACAGCAGGAGGGTGTAGAGAAGGAAAGGAGAAAAAGCAGGCAAAATCAGACCACGGCCCCAAATCATCTCTGGTTACATGGTACTTACATTTTATCTAGTTAAACAGTTATATACCTAATTCTATAGTTATCAGGTTACATATCCTTACACACATGTAAACATAGGCATAATATCATCTACATTTCTAAAACACATTTTTAATAAGCACACAGTGATTGAAATGGGATTTTAAAAGATGTAAAAAGCTCAGGAAGCTCCACTCTGTCCCCTCCCATCCTCCCCTCAGGTGCCCACATGCAGCTCATTTTGATAAATACAGGTATAGCAAGTTTTGTACTGATAAACCTGTTAGCTACCAAGGGCAATAAATGTTACAGACAACTCTCATAGGTAAGAATGCACAGCATTAGACAAGGTGTTTCCCCATGAGCTGTGAAACAGAAACACTGCATGCTTTCACACACATATCAACTCACTCCTGTGTCCTCACTCTTGCCTCTCGCCCTTGTCTCCACTAGGATGAGCACATGAAGAAATCTCTGCAGCTCATTCAGGCTCCAGTCTGAGAACAGCCTCCAGTAGCCAGTGACTTTCATGACTGTTAACCTTTGTCTTTGGGGAAGAAGATGAGAATCTCCCATTTTACAGAAGACAACATTCTCAAATGATCCAGTATTTTATTTTACCATCTAACATTTGATCTCATTCTTCAGTGCTGGAGTTAGACCTGCCTCTTTCCCATTTCTGTGAGTTTTCACTAAGACACCTTCTCCCCAACCCAGTTTATTGCCTGTTTCCAGTAGCACTACAGGAAGCACAAATAAAAAAGGAATTTAAAAAAAGCACAGAGAAAGCCAAGCGCCACCAGAACAAAACCTCAGCACAACTCAGAAAGGCAGGCTTTGTTACTGTAGCAAGTGAGGTAGGAACAAGTAATGATGATAATCTTAAATTAATTAAAAGCAAGGGAGGGTAGAATTGTGTCTGCAACAAAGAGATGCAGTACAAGCAAACTGAGAATGCTACACTGCCAGCTATGTTGCCTTTTGATTAAAGGAACAGAGTTCCCAGGCAGGCTAGCAAAAACCAACAGTGAACAATATTAATTAACTAAACTAAGGCCTCCTCAGTGCTGATGCTGTAGCTGTGTTTTAGGTTGCCTTCAAAACAAAACAAGTTTCAGCTTTGGATGCAACAGACCATGCTGTCTGTGAGTTAGCACGGGAGGGGTAACTTTGGAATCTGTTGACCAATTTGAACTGAATTCAACAGGGAAGAAAGGTCACAGAGATACCAAGTTCCTGTAAGCTCAGCTGGATGAAGCAGCAGGTCCCAAAATAATATCTGGCCTGAACCATAAGCCACCCAGTGTCCATTCTCATAACTGGCAGGGCTCCGGCTGATCAATGTATCGACCACAGCCAGCCCTCCGGCACACCTGGAATGTTCAGCCAAGTACACCATGTGCCGCTATTTACTCCTCCAAATGGGGAGCAGAATGAGGGATCATGACAGATGAAAGAAAACACTGAGAGACAGAAGAGTCCTGGAAGGGCAAGCAGTTAAGGGATAAGTGATGGCTAACTTCTGTTGCTTAACAAAATGACCAGGCATTTTACTCATTTTCTAATCCTTTGGAAAGCAGAGATCTCTCACAGGCCAGATAATCAAGTGTTCAGTGCGGCTACTGAGGCAGAGCCTCAAAAACACTCAGCAGAAATCATAATTCAGTGGGATGCCCTGGCCAGATCTTTCTCTACCACATTCCATAATCCACACTTTTCTGAAAGCCCTTCTGTTTAAGGCTCAGCTACCCAGAAAAGCCTGGCCAATGACAGTTGAACCACCTCTGTTATATCTCTGTAACACCTGATATAGACACTGTGACTGCATGGGGCTTTCTCCTGGTGTTGCTCCAATAGTTCCCAAAGCACACTTGGATAAAGATTCTCTCCCTTCTAAAATAACTGTTCTCTCAAGTAGCATGGCTATCATATTGGTTTGCAATCTCACTGTCTCATAGGCAAGCCTTTTTTCAGGCCAGATGGCAAATGTGGTTTTCAGAGACCTCCTGCCTGATATGCAGGTCTGCCTGCCTGCCTGCCTATCCCGCTGCACACTGTGAGCAAGGCTTCCCGTACACAAGGTCACCATGCAGGCTCACCAGCCTTGTGTCTTGCACCAGCCTTTCAATAGCCAAACAGAAGCAAAACCCTGTCCCACTGCAAACACAGAGTTCATGCCGGTTCAGATAGTAGGTCTGACTAGGAATGCAGGGCCTCAGCCCCAGATACCCTTCTGCATCCCCATCCACGCTCCCGCTATAGTGTCAAGTACTGACCAGGAACAAAGCTAGAAAGACACTATGGGTGGCAGAACAAGGACATTACCCTTCACACACTGCCCCAGCCCTCCACCTTGCAGAAGACTGACATGGGGAGACCCAGCCCAGGCCCCATTCAAGAGGGTAGGAGGAAGATTTAATTGCCCCGGCTCACTCAGGAGTCCTTCACCTGTCCCTGGTGTGGGGCAGAGACTTTTCCCCTTGCGTTGTGAAGCGTAATACAAAGGGTGGGGAAGCCACCTTAATGATTCGAAAAGCTAACAAGACCCTTGAACTTTGCATCCTACTACGTTATCCCATGACAAGATTGCACAAACAGGCACACAGACCTACATGTGCCCTGCTATGACTGTCATCCTAAATTATTTCAACCCATTACAAACAAGCCACATAATTCAGAGCCAACTCCCAACCCACTCAGCAGACAGATGTAATCCCTCTCCTGTCTCTGTATTTCCAACAGAAGCCCAAATTCATGGCTCCTACAGTCTCACCACGTCAATTCTCATTCAGCTCAAAAGAAGCTGCGATTTGAAATAACTCAATCTGGGAAGCCATGCTGGTAAAGGGATTAGAACAGCAGACAGAGATGCTCTTAAATAACTTTCAGTCAGAACTTTGCAGTGCTTTAACTTGATCAATCTGTTAATGATTTTAGCTGAGCACGTTCCACTTTTCAATTATTAATGAGAGTCCTGTTCTTCCCCTTCTTAGCTCCTCTTCTCACCTATTTTTCCTTTCTTTCATGCAATCTCTTCTAAAAAGAAAATACACCCAGCATCTGAGCTGTGGCAGATGAAGTAAAATAAGTCCTTTGTCATTAAGGAGCCACATCAGTAAGGGACAGGAGTCAGAAAACTTGCCTTCCAACTTCAGTTCTGATCAGCAGCACAACCCAGAAAAATCCCTCCTCTCTTGCATGCCTCAGTTTCTCAAATAAAAAAAAAAAGCGACTAATACTACTGACCTTCCTTTTAGTGACCTTTGAAATACACAGATGAAGTAGACAGCATAAGAGCTTTATAAGTACAGTCATATCTGTCACCCTGTAAGGACAAAATTGGCAGGGTTTGGGGGTAAAGGACCAGAAGCCTAGAATAGAGAAATGCCCACGAATACACAGTCATCTACCCCCCTACGCTGTGCAGAAAGAATTCGCCCCCCCAGTCTTCTGACAGAGGTGAGTAAGGACTGCAGACAAGTGGCCCTGTTTGCCTGCACCTGATGTATTGATCACAGCTGTGGGGGATTTTCCAGTCAGGCACAAACCACAGGGAAAGGATAACAACCAATTAGAGCTCCCACTCCTTCCTCCCTGCACCCATGAGGTCCTAAAGCACTTTTGGCAAGAGCTAAATAATCATGTTTTATACATTCTCTTCCACCCAACAGCTTTTGCAAATATCCATCCATTTTAAGCCTCAAAAACAGCCCTGCATGTGAGTTAACTCTTCCTTGTAGATGGGGAAGCCAAGGCATGGGGCAATGCACACCCCCATTAGGCACAACAGCAAGTCCAAAAATCATGAAGATGACCTGCATGCACAGCCTGCTCTCCTCTGGCACCCCAAGAAAGCACATCTGAACTTAGCCCATGCTTTTCTCTCTGCCTTGAAAGTCAGCCAGAGCTCTGCGCTCAAGCCCTCCACTCCACTAGCCCCTCACTGGAGTCCTCTACCAAATCCCCACAAGGGGCTCAACGCATTTCTGGAGCATATCAGCAGCATCACTGTCCACTGAAAATGTACCACCAGTACCCACTTGTTACAGAATGACCTAGTCTCTGAAGCAGTGCCAAAGCAGTTGCTTTTCAGATCCCAAGGCCTGTAGCCCATCATTGACCTAAGTGATTTGCTGTGGCTCAGTCCTAGGTTTTTCCAAGTCCCAAACATCCATTTTAGTCCCAAGGACACCAGTAAGTGCAACCACTTTTCCCAGGAAATGTTATTTTGTCCCACAGTGCAGTGGCTGGGATGAATTCCAGTCCCTTCTGTCCCCCCACACTCACAAGAAAGAAAAGGAGAGAGGAACAAAAACACTAAGGCTTGTGCAACATCCTCAAGTTGGTCAAAATATTGTGGAGTCCCAAGTGGCACGGACCTGTCAGGACAAGCGTATGCTCTGCAGATCAGGCATGGGGGAGAGAGGCAATGAAGCGCAACTCCCCTGCCCTCACCTACCAGCTATAACTGGTGTAGGAGAGGGAGAAGATTGACAGCAAAGTGGGTCTATCAACAGCTGTCCTCGGGGGCTAGTCCTGAAGACAAAACAAGGCATGGCACTCGAGGAGGTGGAGAGTACACATAGCTTCAGTCGGGAGCAGCCAGGATTCAGATTGCTGCTTCCTGGCACCATAAAGGTTAACATCATCCCTTCTCCCAACCCAGCAGCTCTGCCGGCAGTTGCTGGGGGGATGCTGGTGGTTTTACAGGCACCTGGCTTAGGCTGGGGGGGACTGGAACAGATGAGAGACCCCGGCACTGGGACTCCCATCTTCAGGAAAAAGCCTGGCAGCAATTAGAGATGACACAAAAGGGAGATAGTATCAGCTGCAGGGGGGGGGCAAAATGCTTTACCACGGCCGAGTGCATGCTGACTATTTTCCTCTCTTGCACAGGGAACCCCAGACAGCAGGAGTTTCACAGAGTCAATGACTCCAAGCGGGTTTTCATATCAATATTTCAGCAGCGTCTGTCTTTCCAGCGTGCATTCCCAGGCCCCAGCACCCCCTCCCCATCCGTTGCAGTATTTTCCTTCCTTTAGCAAATGCCCACGCTCCCTCTAGCGCCCAGCTCTGCTTTTCACACACCAGCAACCCGGCACCCTTTCCGACAGCCTGCACCCCAGGGTGTCCAAATCACGCTGGGGCTAATTAAAAGTGATGCTATTTTGGGCACAGAGGCTCTGTAGTGCTCTGCAGATCTGCCTGGCTAGCGTTTGTGTCGCATCTCTGAATATGAAGGGGAGAAAACAGAGTGACAGCCTCAGTGTCAGGGACCCTCCTCGAACAAGAGGGCTTTGCCACTCATTTCAGTGGGAGAGCAATCGGGTCTCCTTCAGGACAGAGAGGGAGGAGAAAAAGGGAGGTTTGATTATTCAGCATCAATCTTTTCTGATTTTTATTGTGTGCTGGGACTCTGCTGGCCATGAGGGCTGGGAATTAACCTTTAAATTTCCATAGCAGGTTATTTATCAAATATGTTTAACACCCACACAGCCACGCTCTTGAAACATGCAGCAAACTTCATTCAGTTCCCTCAGTCTCACAACACCCCATAAAGGCAGGAAAGGAAATACTGCCATGCCCTTCTTTTTGCACGGAGGAAATGTTAACAACGATGCTGCAGTTTTCCCTGGACATTACAGGGAAGTTAGGATTTGGGATTTTGTTTGCCTTGGATTCCTGCAGGGAGTTTAAGCAAACCAAGGAACTTGCATGCAAAAGCGTGGCTTCAGCAGAGCAGTATTTTCCAACTAAGGGTTATTTCAGCTTAAAAACCCTGTTGGGCTGCCAAGTATGTCACCAGATCAGTCTCCAGCATGCCTTACAGTGTAGGCCAAACTCCCACCTCCCAGAGCCAAGCAAGAGAGAGGGAAGGGCTGTGCACAAGAGAGAAGGAGGCTCATCCACCCACAGCACTGTGGCTGTAATTCAGAGAATGTAAAGGGCCCACAGGTCTCCTTGCTGTACTGCCCCATGTTTCCTCGCCTCTGTACTCATTTTTCATTCTTACCTTGCACTTTTCACTGCTGTAGGATACTGCAGGTTGCATTCTCAACTACAGTAAACGGGCCTAGATCAATCCTACATCAATTTACATCAAGGATCCAACTACTTTGCTGCTTTGGGGACTTCTGCATTTACAGTACTCAATGCTTTGCAGGGAACATGTAATTTAATTTACTGTCTTGATTAGAGGCAGGTTGGACTCCACACCTCCAAACACAGATTCTCACTGGAAGCTAAACTTGACCAGATCCCAGCCAGACCCAAGCCTTAACTCCATAACTGACAGATTTCCTTGCAATTGTCCTGGAACCAATTCCAACCATGAGCTCAGGCTTGTCTTTCAATCCTGAAACGAATCTGGATTTCTTTGAGTACTGACTCAGGCAAGCATGTAATGCTCTCCTCCATTCTATCGACAGACATCCAGGGAGCTTAAGGAGCATGACAGTATGGTATGACTTAAGTAAATTCTTGACTGTTTGCAAGACTGGCTTCCAGTATCCTTTAGTACAACCAACATTAAAGATCTTTTCTCCTTAACCTGTGCTTTGCCCGTTAGATGACACTGCTTTTGTATTTTTTCTAAAATCTCTACCATGAATCCAGCTATAAATTTGGAAACTCTCAGAAAGTTTCATCTTCCCACAGCTTTGCATTTAAGAAAATATTTGCCTCATCTCACCTCCCTTTTGGGAAAAATTTCTCCTGCCTAACATCAGTTATCCGCTCAAACCCATTTTCAAAATACTTTGTCATCTAATTGGATGAATGTTTTCCATAAAAAAATTAATTAAAGAATCACATAGCTGTTTCTGTTTGCATTTAAATCACTGTGAAAGCTTAGCCACAAATCCTAGGCCTCATCCCTGAGCATGAAAAAGTCTGAGTATTGAGGCCTGAAGGGAAACTGCTGACAGGCACCTAGAACAGGAGCAGTTCTGTTACTGAGCTCTGGGCTACACA
The DNA here is from genome assembly GCA_035582835.1 of Phoebastria nigripes. NCBI lineage: Eukaryota > Metazoa > Chordata > Aves > Procellariiformes > Diomedeidae > Phoebastria > Phoebastria nigripes. The sequence goes on from JAYKAV010002553.1 coordinate 705,118, forward strand.
AACATTGACAGCTTGCTGCGCTAGGCAGGGTAATGGCCCGGGGAATCTGCCAGCTTCACGGGATCCGCAAGCAACATCAAGGCCCATCCACTGGACATCGACCTGACTTTGCAATGAAATCAGTCCAGAGAGAAATAACCCGAAAAATATTTTTCAGACGCCTTCCTCCTGCTCTACTGACTCAACACAACCATAAAAGCAATTGCCATGCAAGAGTTTTGTTTTTATTTCCCCATCTTCTATTTGAGTGTTAATTAAAAATGGATTGGCAAAATCCTGGAGAAGGACTTCAGTGGCAAACTTCATTACTAAAGGTAGTGGAGAAGTGGAAATGCATCAAGACATTGTGACACAGCTGGCCTACCTTCAATGGCAATGAGACCACAACCTAGCCAAAAGCCATTTGAGAAAGAAACAGTCTAGAATAGCAATTAAAATATCTACCAAATGCAGTGCAATTAAATGATTGCTCTGTCACCATCTTGCACTCTAGGAGTAAACATTTTAAACTGAAATCCAACTGGATCGTTGGAGCAGCTACCAATGGATGACAACTAAATGCAGCATTGCCTGCCTAAAGATTCATTTATCTCCCCTTCCTCCCTTCCAAGCATAGCAGTCTGTTTGGAATTGCAAATATTGCCCACCTTGTTCTGCCCATCATACACTGCATTGCTAGGCATCTTAATGAAAAACTACCTGGCACACAGCAAGCCCATCAGCCTCCCCAGCTTGTAATTCACCATGGGAGTGAGTAATGTCTCAGCATCAAACCACCAGTACATTAGCAGATCACACCAGAACACTGCCAACAGCATTCAGAAGAATCATTCCCGGAAGAGACAGGCTTCACTGCAAGAACTTGTACAACCTGCTTTTCACTGCCAGCCCTCAGAGCTTGCACAGGGTAAAGGAATAGGATCAGTGGTAGCAGGAGGAAAAGAATCACAGAAGCCCATTCAGAGCAGGGTTGTCACCACCAGATCATGTCTACGTGAGTCTTGAAAATCTCCAAAGACAGAGATTCCCAAAACTTTCTGGTGCCTTGCTGCATCACTTTCTTTGAGAAGAAACTCTTCCTAATGTCCAATCTGACATATGTTGTGGCTGTTGCCGCATGTTATATCCTCTTCAACCAATAAGGTAAGCTGCATCTTCTTTCTAACTGTACTTCAGGTGGCTGTAGGCTACTGTAGTACTATTAGCCTCCTCTTTACCAGAGTCTTCTCCCAAAGACATCTCATATTCCCAGTCCTGGAATGAATCTTGCAACCATGTTAACTCTAGAGATGACGGCCACGGGCTGACTGGACCTCTGGACAAAACAGTGTAACATGGCTGACAAGGTAAAACAAGGTGCCAGTCCAGTCTCTCACCAGCTCTCATCCTGCCTTCCCCAACTTTCAGAGCCTGGATCATACTATAAGCATCAATGCAGTTGTGTGGTCTGCACAAGTAGCAGTTATATCACTTAGGGACACTATCCTTCTCCAGGTTTATCTTCTGCACTGCTGCACTGCCCCAAGATAAAAATATGCACTGCTGATATTTTTCCTATAGCATGAAAACTCCAACCCCTAGGATCATATAGGAACTTGGGCTGGCTGAAGCAACCTGCAATATTGCTCATGCCTTAGACAAATGCCCTCTCCTGCTCTTACTGTGGCATTACAGTGCATTTCCTCAACTTCATGTCTGAAGCTTGCCTCTGGTTACTAGAAAGGCAAGGGCATGTATACATGGGATAGCTAAAGCATGCTGTGATCATAAGCTGAGGCCTCTCCATAGATAATGGATTGAAAATGTTTTCTAGAGGTTAAAGGAAAGCTAAAAACGTGCATCTTTGCTTCTTATATAGAAAAAAACCACCCACAACATGACAGAATTTGTAGCACTTCCATCATGGAAAAAGCATAGACAGAATTAAGTACTTCCTATAAACAGCTACATTCATTAGAGTGACAACTCTGAAACCTAATGACAACAGTCCCCGTTTACCATTCCACTAGTGATGATATCAGGAGAGCAATCTGAGTAAGTGTGTTTTATCCACTGTAGCTTGTTGAAATCTCTTGAAAAAAATATTGTCAAGAAACAAGATAGCAAGATTTAAAGCTGTAACAGCATTAAAGGTGCTGCTACTTATTCCAGAAATCAGGGAGAGAGGAAGGAAGAAAAGATAGTCTGAGGAATCAGATCATCTTCACAGGAAGGTTGGAGAGACCATCTGGTAAGCAGAATGAGGAAAAACTTCATGCAAGAACATAACCATCTAGAGAGAGGGAAAACAAGTGTAGATGGTACAACTGCTCACCCAATGGCACATTTGTACACAGTATGTGTTCAGAGAGGAATGGCTTTGAAAAAAGAATGGTTTGCAGATCTTCTGGGAATAATAGTAGTTTTTACTAAATATTCTCCTTCCTTCAGAAATGCCTTAGCAAGAAAACATTTTATCTGATCTCTGCGAGGTCCCTCAAGAGCTTCAGTGACCTCTCTCAATAAACGCTTCTATTAGGGCAGACTGATACTTGAGGCCCAAGTACAAGTCTCCTTTTTCTAATATCAGACCCACCGAATTAAGCCAAGTCCCCTTCCCAAGAACACAGAGAACATAAACGTCATTTCTACACAGAATAGTATTTTTGCATTTTCCTAACAATTTCCGCTTGAAGATCTTCAGGTATTGTACAAAGCAGAAATGAATTCTGCTCCACACCACCACTTTGTGGTAGCTAAGTAGTACTATCCTCATTTAACATGGAAGAGGAGGTCCAGAGAGGTTAATTGTCTTTCCTAAGGTCATAGAAAAAAGCCTCTGGGCAGGACAAAGCAGAGAACTCAAATTCCCCGATCTCACCAGCCTTTTGCCTCTATCCTAATCCTGACCTCACTATCTGCAAATGGAGAAAACAAAAGTTTGTTGCCTGGAAGGGATTATTTTTTAATAAGTTAAATTGATATTTGAGGGACATGGGAGAAAAGGGGGATAGGAGACAGAGGGGGAGCTGCTCTTAAAATAATAATTAAAAAAAAAAACAGGAGGTTTTTAACATTCTAGGTAACAGTACATGCAGCAGCTGCAAAGATCTCCCTTTTGTGGACAGTCTGTAGATCTATACGTCCCAGCAAAAACCTGATTTTTTTTATTACTATGCTTTCCGCTTCTTTGCAAATCCATTCAGTTGTTCAGAATCCCCCACCACTAATGCCCAATTTGAAATATACTGCTTCATTGCATGAAATTTGATTGATCATGTTTTTAATAAATCATAAGAGACAAAAGCTTAAGTTTTGAAGTCTGTTCAGGTAACAGGGAATTGGTAAAAGCAAGCTGTACGCCTCTTTACTGCTTTGGTAGCCTGAAAACAATAGCATATAGACATGTCCTACCTGCTCTCCTAGGTCATCTGGCATAATCATGACACATGAGTTAATATCTTTTGTCCATTTCCAATACACCTTCCTGCTGCTTTACGCCTACTGTGACCTAAGAAAATATATGCTTTGAGGTGAGAGACTGTGAACCAATGTGGCTGGCAAAAAAAGCCACATGGTTTCCCTGAGTGACCTTGGGCAAATTACTTGATGTTCCTGTGCCACAGCCACCCCAATAGTAGAATTAGGTAAAAACTGAACTGCAGTAGAAAAACAGGCATTGGATTCAGCCTTCTCTGCTAATAAATGAAAGGACCCAGGTTCAAGCATTTAACTTTCCCTCTACAGTGTTCAAAAAAAATCCAATTAATCACTAAATGCAGTGTGTTTTCTCCAAGAGACTGGACAGAAAAAGTCTCCAGATGCTAAACCTCATATTAGAAAAATCACAAAAAGATAACACTGGTATTTATTAACATGTTTGCTTTTCTTTCCTACAAACACCACACTGGCAATGAACACCAGTCTTTTGCTTTTGCTTGTGCTTTTGAGTTGGAAGCTTTCAATGCATGGTATCTTGAGGTGCAAAATCTTAATGGAAAGTCGTGAACAACTGAGACGTTTTCCTTTATTACACTTCTCAGTCACCTGGAGTTAAAGAATAAAGGAAACTAGTTATTTAAATGGCATATTTCTATAAAAAAAACCAAGGAAGGAGGGAGAATTTTGTGAAAATCACTTTCTGATCTGCAGTTTAGAAAAAACAACCTTTCCTTCCCCTGCAAATGCGTACAGAATGAGTTTTCTCTCCTACTTTAACCAGAAATACTCAAAACTATTGGAAATCTATGCTGAGAAGGGATGGGGGGGATTTTAGCTTCTTTTGCTCAACACCCCTTGATTCAGCACCGAAATGAAACAAAAGAGAGGGCATATAGGCTGTTTTCTTCATTACGTGCCATGTTATATTAAAAATAAATAATCGTAGAGACAAGTGTAGTGCTAAAATATACCATGCAGCTGTTTTCTCTTGAATGTTTGCTTTCATCTTTAATGAGAGTGGAATTCATGTCTGGCAAACACAACTGCCTTTAAAAATTGGTTAAATCAAAGTAACATCTACACTGCTGTCAGAATTATTGCCTAAGTAATAATAAATAGAGAAAAAAATTTACAGTCAAAAAAATAAAGAGATGGTTGAATTGCACATTATGACACTATAGCTGATGCATAGATAGATAGACAATTTGCTTTTTAATGACTAATCAGTTCCATGAAGAATGTATCTGAAAATCCAGCCAATCTGTTTTATCCTGTTAATTGCTTTATGCCMATTTCCAATAGTGGCAAAACAATAAAAGAGGCATTTTCAAGGCAGTGACAAGCTATARTAGTCAGAATAATGGGAATATTGTCACCAGACATAAAGGTTTCCCGGAGTCCTTTAAATTACGCCTGTTCTCAGACTTTACATCAGAGGGGAAATAGTATTTCTGGTACCAAGTTAAAAGAAAATTGAAGTTCTGTCCACAGCCATCTGCCAGGTGTTGCAAAGCAGGGTGCGAGGGAGGGCCCTGCACTCTCATGGCACGATGGCGTGTGGGCTTTTGGGACACCCCTCACACGCACACACAGTCCCACAGACTTTCAGGGACACCTCTGCTACTCCTTATTACTGACTTCAGAGAAAGGGCTGGAGATGCCATCGATTTTTTTATAAACTTTTCATTGTGCTTGCACTACCTGCCTCCTCTCAGAGCCCCTTAATGTGCTGTGGGGCTTTCCACCCCTTAATGAATTAAAGGGATCTCTCTTGTCGCCAGCAATGCAGAGCGGGCTACAGGAGGGCTTTTCCACCACCACTGTACATCATTCATCCCCTTGCACAGAGGCAGCGAAGCGTGCCGAGGTGTATATTACATATGAAGAGACAGAGAGAAAGGGGACCCAGCTGTGCAGGCACATGGGACAGACTGGAGCGGGGAGACGGGGGTCTTCCCTGCACAAGGTAGAAGGCTCCGGCCCGGCGGCCCCTTTGGCGGCGGCGCTCCGATCGCGCTACCCCGGAGATCGCAGCTCTACCTTCGGGGGCGGGGGGAGAAAGGTGTTCCCATTCTCCTTCATCTTTTCCCAGGAAAACTTTTCTCTTTTTCTGCGGCCATCGCTCCGTGTCCCCCTCCCCCTGGCAATAAGAGCAAGGTGCCCGCCAAGCGCCCCTCTCCTCCCCGCACCCCCGGCCGCAGCCGCAAGCGCGGCACCCTCCCGCCTCGCGGGCGGGCACACGGCTCCCTCCCCGCCAAGCCGAGCCGGGTCGGGGCGATGGGGCGGTACTCACGCTGCTGTTGTGCCCGGACCAGTGCACCATGGCTTGGTTGTGCGCCGCATCCCCGGTGAGCGCGAAGGTGGTGGTGCTCAGCCGCAGCTCCTCTGCCCCTCGCAGCCGCGCCGCTCTACCCTCCGCCAGCGGCCCGCGGGGCTGAGCCCGGGCGCCGCGCTGCCCC
>JAYKAV010002553.1:711706-835164 GCA_035582835.1 Phoebastria nigripes
AAAAGTGCTTTTCAGTGAAACTGTTCACGTTCAAGGATTTGATCAAGTGAGAGGGTAACACCACACGGGGGGAGGAGCCCCGAGCCGTGCCAAGCCGCCGCCGCCGCTGAAATACACCACCGAGTCACCAGCCGCGCTGCGCCGCGCCGCCGGGGGCCGGGAGCGGGGCCGGGGGCGGGAGCGGGGCACCGCGCCGTACCGAATCAGCTGGAGCATCACCCAGCCTTTTCTCCTGATTTGGCATGTGTGCTCCTGCCTGAGACAAAGCAGCCGTCCTTCGCTGTTTCTCCTGATGTATATTTACATGTACTCGCATTTACAGCAGTGTAGGTATTCCTCACCCCGTATATATGCATGCGTATGTATGCACAAAGGCTGGATACGGGTGAGGGGCATAAGGCAACGCAGCTGGGATGAGTAGCTCCTGGGTCACTCCCCGTGTGTAACAGCGTACCCACGGACTCAGCCATCCAGCAGCACCGCTCCACAGCCGGCTCCGGGCATGTGGATGTGCCCGTCCCGAGCGGAGCCTCCCGGCCGTGGGAACCGGCGCGCGTGCGTGGGAATCCCAGCAACCATCCAGACAGGGAGGCTAGCACGATTTATTTGGGGGGCGAGTAACCAAGAAAGGGCAGTATCTGCAGGCAGCTCACTGCAGCATCATCTCGGGACTGTGTCGGGAGAAGGAGCGAGGGAGATGTGTTTCTTTAGGTCACGGCAGTGCAGCACTCCCGCTCTCATCGCAGGGATGCGACGTTTCCCCCGGCCAGGACACCTGCTTTCTGCTGGCAAAGCCCAAGGAGCCTTTGCAGCTTCAGCCCCCGGACAAGGTGTGGGGAATCGCACGGTGCGAAGGGGAGAGGGCAGGCTGCCGCCTCCCACGGCTGCGGGGCGTCCCCCACCCTCCCGGGGGTCACCCTTTTCATAGCCGTCCGTGCCTGTGCCACGTCCCTCCGGAGCGATTCATTGCAGCAACACGTCGGCACTTTCTCCTCAGATCAAACCCACGGTCGACGTTCCCCCGTTCTCCACCTCCCTTTGAAAAGTATCAATAATTAGCGTTATGTTAACCGTCCCACCCTCCCACTTACCACATCAGCCATTCTTTGCCGTCCAAGGACGGATCCACCAACTACACGGCTCTCCCCACGGCATCTCCCCCCCACCGCCAGTCCCAGAGCGGGGACGGCTCAACAGTTTCTCCCGCCTAACGCGGGTCTTCCATCCCGGCAGGGAGCGGAGGGAGAGAGGGACGGAGAAAGGATCGGTGACGGCTGTGCCCGCGCGGGGAGAGCGGAGGGGTTTCCTTGCCAGCCGATGCCCCGCGCTCAGCCACCTCCTGCTGCAAAAGCGCCTAACTCGGGCTGGGGGGTCTGTGCAGCCCGGCTGCCGCTGGGGAGAGCGAGAAGCCAGCTGGAGGAGGGAAGAGGGGACTGCAAACACCGCTGGCTGTTGCAAACGGTGGGAGCTGTCGCTAAATGGCTGTCCTGCAAGGAGTGAAAAGGGGGTCCGGGGTGTCAGCCGATTTGCAGAGAAAAGCGCTAACAGCTCCGGGTAGGCGGGGGGGGGGATTGAGCGAGCCGGTGCGCGGTGGGGGCCCCTACCCACGGGCACGGCCCTGCCCGTGAGCCGCAAATCCCGACGCAGAGAGGGAGAGCGGGAGGTGGGGGCAAAGGAAGCAAATAACCCACCCCCAACCCAACGGATGTTATTTCTMGCTTGGAATCGGCTCCTTTTCAAACTGCGCTGCCAAAATGTTTAGGAGATGACATTTCATTTGTGTGGGAGCAGTGACGTGGGCCTCAGCCAGAGCTGATCCATGAAACCGCGGGCGAGGGGATTGCACAAGTTACACACACCTGTGGCAGGCGCTGCTCTGCACGCACAGAGCCCGGCCAGCCCCGACACTGCACCCTCCTGCTGCTTGTAAAGGAACAACATGGTATGGGGAAGGGGCGGGACCTCAGCTGTCTCCCTAGATCGACTGCTGCAAGAATAGCGTCCCCAGGTATGTGGCATCAGCGGCACGCATGCCACCCCTGGATCTTGCTATTGCTATGCGCTGTGAAGGCACACATTGCCCACCAAATGTCATCCTCCTACAGTGAGGCTGCAGCTGTGACATGCAGAACTTGTCCTTATGTTATGATTAAAGTTTCTCCAATCCCTCTGGACCCAGCAGCAGCTCACTGCTGCATGTCCAGAACCCCTGTCACCACAAAGTAAAAGCTACCGTGGGGCTAGCAATTGTCACTGCTTAGCCATTGTGCAGTCCACCCAGTCCCATTTATCTTCTCAGCCTTGCTGGACATTGTTTAAGTCCTAGTCCTTGTTCACACCTGGATCAGCCATTCATTTGTGCAGCATCATCCCTGACTTCATGACCAAAGCCCCCCCACACCAAGAGAGGACTGGTGGACACATGTCCTTTCCCAAATCCTGCCAGCACAAGGCATTGCTTTGCGTCCACCACATCACTCTTTGCCACCACAAGAGCCCAGCTGTGCTGGACATGGCACAGAATGTGATGGGCTTCATGCACAGGTGTGTTCACCAACACTTCCTTTAGGGCAGTACTTTCACCACCCCAATGGCAGGTCTTTTCTACCCTGCAGACTAAAGAGCTATTACTTGCAACTAAAATCACCCTCTGTGAATATCATCCATACTCAGGGACAATCCCAGACATTCAGTTCATACTATGTCAGCAAGATTACCCCAAGCCCTCATTTCTCGGACAGATACCCACAGGAAGGGCTGGTGTTTCTAAAGAAAATCCTAAAATCCCTTCACCAGTGCCTGCTTATTACTGTTAAATAATAGGACGCACAGCTGAAATCCCACTGATGATGTGGGACTCTTAAAATCTCACCGCTCCGGGTCTCCCAGCCCTTAGCAGAGGCCTCAGTGCCAAAGAGGGAAGCAGCAATGCTCTCCAATCCCTTTCCTTCTCTAGAAGACAAAGGTAACGTGAGCAACACCCCCATCTCCTGCACGATTCGCGAACTGCGTGCCCATCACCAGCACACAGAAAAGGGGCTTTTCCAGTTCGTACCATTTCTGTTGCAGGAATATCAGGTTTGCTTCAAAACCTGGCCTCTTGCATGACACGGTGACAGTGAGGATGTCATTTGACAACCTAGATCTGCACAGTCTATATCCAAGAATAGAAATGGAATAGTCCAACACAGTATCCATTACAGACTGTTTTAATCCCTAGTCTAATCCATTACAATCTGCTTTAATCCCTACCCAGCTGCAAACATCCATTCAAAGAAGCAGGGGTTGGTGTTATATTCTGTTGGACCATGTTGATTTTTAATTGATGTAAGGCAACCATATGCCATAACACCAGGCAATGCAGTAGATTTCTAAGTAAGCAAGTAAGTAAACGTTCTGGAAGGCAAATTGTGGCACAAATATAAAGTAGCAGAACATGCCTCTAACCAAGGGGGAGCTGGGTTCAATTAAGGAGAGAAAGACAATTGAGCGAGTTATGTTTGTTTGGAGGGGATGATTTGGATGGAAGAAGTCTGATGACACTATCAAAAGAAAGAAACAAAAAGAGCCTGGCAATCATTTCATGCCAAAGCCTTCTAAAGCAATATTGATCATTTGGGGATTTCTTTTTTTTTTTTCCCCCCCTATTCTGTGACTTTCATTTGGAAAAAAAATTATGAAACCTAAGAGTTAACTCCTATAACACATATCAATAACTTCACCATCACTACCTCCACCTCTGGTTGTAGACCTGCCCCCCAGTACCCCCATCCCTTCTGTTTTCCCCAGCTGTGCCCATCATTGCTCCATGCCCCTCTCCTCCTGCGGGACTGCACACACCCCAGCCTCCCCGGAGGCCCAGAGTGTGTCTCCCAGTCACTATCACCCCAGGAAATTTCTGAGTGGGAGCTGTAACCTTACTTGCTGGAACCTGAAGGAAAGGGGGGGGAGTTGGGGAAGAGATCGTAAGAGGAAAATTTAGAGTGGGGAAAAAAAAGCAATGCCCCAGCTACACAGCACTCTCTTCACAGATATACACCCTCCCCTGAAGGTCTCCCGCACTACTCAAGCCCTCCCAGGGGAGGAAATCCCGCATGTACTAAGAGAAAAATCAATGCTTGCTTCAGTTAACTTTAACCTATTTATTATGTGTGAGACCAGTCACTGGAAAACAAAGCAGCTCTGTGATAATGCTGTCTTGTTTACTAAGGAAAGGCCTGAATCTACCTAAACAAAAATCATTAAAAGCTGAAGTGTCCCTATATCCTCAGACTAAATATCACCTGCAGGCAGGGCCCCCACCATTTCTGCTGGTACGGTACTACCCCCATTACAGGACAGATTTTCTCCTAGCACAGCCAGTCAGGGTGTGCAGCAGACAGTCTGCCTCTGAAGCACAGCAGGCCTGTGGCAGGGAGCCTTTAGCATTGCCAGACTCGCTGCAAAGCTCCTAAACAGGGGCTGCAAAAAAACACTGCGCAGATGCTGCGAGGGAATCTAGCTCCTGCACTAAACAATGAAGTGGGAGTCCAGCAGCCCAGCACACAAGCATGCAACATGGGTACCACATACCAGCATACCAAGGGAAGTGTTTTACACATCCTGCGTCATGGGACAGTGGTGGGACTATTTGATCACAGCTGATCTTGTAGCAGGGTTCTCACGAAGTAGTGGGTCCCCTCACAGCATCACAGCACCACGATCCTCTTTCTCAAGACCATCCACACAATGCCCCAGAGCAGGAGAGGGTGCCACAGGCCACACTGGAACTGCAGGAGGTAGAGTCTTAGCAGAGTGAAGAACCACTTCTGCGGCTCTCACCCTCAGGCTCAGAACTTCACAAGCGCGAGCAGATGCATTGCCACGTTTGGTGACCGGCCTGTCTGCATCCCTCCTTTTGACTTTTTCTGTCCAAACACCATGTCTGTGGGAGACAGAAGAGCCCCTTTCATTCAGGAATGCTCAGAAAGCTCCACTATCTTCACCCCTGCTAAGGCTGCCCAAAATGTGCACAACCTGCACAGCGCAGGTGAAGGACTTGGTGACACATGGAGAAGGCAGAGGTGTTTTGAATGCTCTGGGGAGGTTCTGCAGGTTTTAGATCATGCTCCTAGTTAATGTTGGGTTCTGGTGTTGGTCCTAAAGCCAAGATAAGAAAAATCCCCTTCCGCTGATAATCAGCATCATCAGGAATGCCAAAGAGCTTATCAGAATGGAATGAGTGCATGGATTTGCAGCATACACAAAGATAAGTTGTGCTGCACACAAGTTCACTGTGTTGAATTCACTGTATACTGCAGGTTGCATATATTTCTATCTTGGAGACCCCAGTCAGAAATACAGGATCCCGCCTCCCAGCTTTCAAATCATCCAGGACCACAGTAAGATCCTAGGTTTTCAGAAGAATTTGCCAAGTTTTTGAAAGTATGCTCCTTAGCATCACTTAGAAAGCTCTGGGTCAGGACATTCAAACCTGCAGCCCCTCTTTGTCTTCTTAATTCAAAGAGCTCGTCCAAAAATCTGGTCCAGCTGTGCCACATATAATGAAGAGAGGCATAATCATGGCTTAAAATGTTATAATATCCAAGAACATGCTATGAGTACTAAGATATCCCATTTGGAGAAAATCTGATTAAAAACAGGGAATGTGACTAATATTTACATTGTCATTGATTCAGAAAGAGTAAATGACCCTCATCTCCCTTCCTGTCCCAAGGTATGCCTCAGTCTCGCAGGTTCCATGGAGAAAAGGAATCCTCCTGACTATTAGAAATTTTGTGCACCTCTCATCAGCTCTCTATTTCTGGTTGTTAATGAAGCCTCATGTCTATGATTGTTCAGGAGTGGCTTTTGCCACTAAGAAGCAGAGCACAAATACTGCCTTGCTGTGCAAAGAGAGTCTTTGTGAACATGAAACTTCTCCTCTGCTTGTTCCACTCCTTCCCTAGGGCATAGGGGGATCTGGAAAGGCTCAGGTTTTCTCTTCAAGACACTCACAACAGGACAACAGTAGCTACAGCTACTGTGATTTTAGGGGCATGAAGCTGTTTGAACAGGGCAAGGTTTTGCACAAACAAACTTTTGGTAGAAGGAAAGCACAGTGCTAAATCTTGCCACCTCTTCCTGCTGGGTAAACACCCTTCAAACACCCTTCTTCTTGTGCCAAGAGAAGAGGTAGCCATCCTTAGTCACTGTGCCTGCTAGAAGCAACCAGTTACCGTCCAGTTCAGCCCTGCTGCCTGAGCTGTTCAGGTGACCCACGTTAACAGTCACCAGCCAATTAAAGCATTTCAGCTATTTCTTATTTTGACTGAGGAGGAGCCCAGCTGGCATATCTGAAGGTGCAGTAAAAAAGTAGTTGATGACTGTACTGTCAGAGCAGGACTTCTCCCTGTGACCCAAGCATACTTCGTATTTAAGCACAGGCTTTGAATTAGGGTTTAAAAACCACCAGATTTCACTAGTCACTAAGGTGAGACCATTTCAGAAGTGACTAGCATTTATACAGCCCTCAAAAATAGGGATCTTGAGAGGTCACATAATTCATTTACCTTTCTCTAAAACAGACTCAACTGCATTTAAACCAAAGCACAGTACAATGTGCAAATCACAGCTAAAATAATAGGATGACACTCAGTTAAAAGGGAGAGATTTTTGGAAGACATGAAATCAGCCAATGAAAGACAAATTGTGCTCTATCAGGCTCAAGCTGTCCCTCCTCACCCTGCATTGTGGTGGAAGGTCTACTGCCAGAGCCCATCTCTCCATCCTCTCAACAATCCCACTAAAAAGGTATCAACAGCTAGTGGCTCTAGATGAGAGAAAGAAATGGAAAATATCCCATATTCATCCTGTATCCTGATGGGACTCCTCAAGAGCCTTTACCCTCTCCTGCCCTGAACATCTCCTTAGGCTCCAAATTTCCAAGGCTTCACATGGCTTGTAGGCTCAACAAAGTCAGCTGCTCCCACTTCAGTTCAAAAAGATTAAATTTCCATGACTCCCAAGCACCTGCTGGTTGGGATCCTACTTGCATACCAATTATTGAAGAAACACCAAATATTATCAGGTGTAACTAAAGTTGTGTGGGGTGTGCAATATCACTTGTATTTTCCTGGACCCCACCAAGGGATGCTACCATCTGAGACCCACTGATTTTTGTTTGACACAGATTTCCCTTCTAGAAGAGTCCTAGGACTGTCTTATTGCAGAGATCACTGTTATGATCCAAAGACTGCAGCAGTGACATCCCTAAAGCCCATTAAGGAGTAATTAGCCCTTCAGGGCTGTAGTACCAGCTGTAAACCAAAGTCCCTATAAGGCCACAAGTCATACAACATAAACGGCAACTGAGGGGATAGCTTAGGTATGTGTCACTGACCGGAGATGACCATGCCTTCTCCAAGCATTCCCATGCAGCACAGTGCTAGCTCCCAGGGCAACCAGATAACGTCATCCTCAGCAATCCCAGTGGACTTACTTCCTCCCCTAGTCTGGGGGAGAAGCCCCCAGGGAAGAAATTCAAAGGACTTAGTAGCCTCAAATAAGGAGGGACACCAAACATCAGCCACATCCAGGTCCCCATAGGCTACTGGCAAAAGAAACAGCAACAACTCACAAATCCACAAGGATGGAAAACTTCCTTGATAGCCTCCAGCCAACCAGATACTGCACAGGAGACATTTTAGAAAACTCTCCTGTAGAAATCAGAAACGAGGCAGAAAAACGACACGAACTGCCTTTTCCCACCCTGCAGAGCACATACGAGAAGAATGAAGCAGCTGTGGTCAGTGACACAAAACCAGTTCTCTACAATTAAGACTTTGCTCTCACCCCAGGTACTTTTTCCACTTTGTATCCTCTTCCAGACAAATTTTTCCCTCTTCCACTCCCCCTTCCCCCAAGCTTGAGATAAACCTAGAAGGGGAAGGAGCTGTTTTTGTTTCTTCTCTACTCAAGCTAAATCCAAAACAATTTGTGTGTGTGTGTGTGCAAAGGTAGAATTTCCTTAGCAAGCTAGAGAGAAACAAGTCTGGCAGAGACCCCAGCTTTGATGGTGGGACTTCACAGGAGGATGTTCAACCTGGCACAGCTTGGTGCTGTTTTCTCTCCCACAACAAACACCACCTTTTAGGATTCTCACCTATGGCTATTTCCTTCCCTTCTTTTAAGAACAACCCCAAACAAGAAAGAAATTGAACTACAGCACTGAGGAAAGACTTTATACTAGTGAAACATGAAAGGAAGGGTGTATATTTAGTGGGGAAGAACAAAACAAAAATGAAGTATTAATATAAAGAAAAATAACACAGAACTACAGCAGCAAGCAGCTGGCTGTAGGCAGGTGTTTCTTACCAAGCCAGTCCTGGCAGTCCCCCAAACCTCCTGTGCACTGATTCAGCAACAACTTACTCCTAAAAGGAGCCAGGTTGAATCAAATCTCATGTAAATAGAGTTTGAAACATTCTGAAAGGGGGAGTCTCAGGCAAATTTATGCTCCCAACACCTCTAAGACAGGAAGTAGGACAAAACTAAGCGGCAGCTATTACAGCCTTTGCTAGACTGTCCTGGCTGATAGCTTCAACTCACAGGGGACTAACTGAAGTTTCACACAATCACAGAAATTAGAAAAAATAATACTGGCCCTATGAAGAGAACAACATGTAACCCACACACAGTGTAATGCATGCTCAGCAGTGGGCTGGTGAAGGCCAGGCATCGCTGCTGTATGCATTTCCATGATGCAAATGCCAATTACTAAGTTAATAATCATTTAAAGTCTAGCAATGCCTAGAGTTCCTATCAGGCTCCAGGAAAAGGCCTGCAAATGCAGCAAAGAGACAATCCCCACCCTGAAGTCTAGATTATGACTTGCAGACAACACACAAGTTCACTGCCTTCAGACAGAGTGCAAATGAGAACAGCTAAGGAGGCTGATCTTCACAAAATAAAAATGCTGCTGGGGCAAATCAGGGAGTTCATCTGGGGATGGAGGAGAAACAACCTGCACAGGTGTTTTGTGCAATGCAAAAGCATGCAGGAGGCCAATGGGTGCACAGGCGGAGGGGCCAAAACCCTTCACTCAAGAGAGCACCTGACCACAGCATTTGTCACTCCAAACACAGAGTATATTTATTCTATGTTCTACTAAGTGATTTAACAGCTGCTTTATTTTGGTGGTGGTTTAAACCTATTCCTCAGCTTTGTCACAGATGTCCAGGTTCCAGTGCAGCACCGCAGAGACCACTCTTGTCATTCTCCCTTTTCTGAATCTGTCCAACACCTGGCAATTTTAGTGGTAGTCTGGAGCTGAAGAGCAATCTCAAAAGGGTTAAAATTCAGGGACACAAATGAAAGTGCAATTAATAAGCCTGCTACATAAAAGATCCTCATGCTTATAATGCAATCGGCAAGGGCTGAACATTTTTCCTTGGGCTTACTCTACTCCATTATTGCAATAATGCATGGTAATATAGTTAGCATTGATTTGCCGCAAGGTACATGTACTACATCTGCAAGCTAACAGGGAAAAAGGAAGGAGTCTCTCTCCTTGAAAGGCTGGAATTACTTAATTATCTAAGGAAAATGACATGCAGATTTAACAGCACAGGGAAGGGCTAGGACTGACTTCCCCCATTCCCAAAGAATACAGAATAACTCTTCTCTGCTATGTGATCTCCATGCAAAGCAAATACTCCTGGTTTGTTATTCTTAATTACCCCGGCTCCTATCACTGGAATTCAGAGGTGTTGATACTTCACATCACCCCCAGCTATGCTTGCTATTCATAAATCGTACTGAGAGGAGTTGCCAGGAAAGGAGAGGAAATACTAAAGGAAACTCATAAGCATCTCTAAATAGRCAGCTGCTGTTCGAAGAGGCTGCAGTCCTCTGCACAGTCAGATGTAAACCAGTATTAGTGTTAGGAGACAGCAGGAGACATATGCCAAAAGTGGGCAGACAAGACAAGGAAACAATGCATTCAGACAGAAAAGGTAAAGGAAAGCAGATGGCCCAGGGGATTAAACTTTCATCTTCACATCCACAGGTTAGATCAGATCAGATGGTCTGCTAAAAGCTGAAAGGCACTATTATGATTATTAATCTGTAAGGGGTTGACTGTAGTCCAAACAGAGATAGAGGTGATAGTTCTAGTGGTCAAACCAGTACTGATTTTCCCTTCAGAACCTGGAGCTAATAATTTAAAACCTCTTTCCCAGTTTTCCATCTGTAAAATGGAGCTGAAATTGCCTCACCACTTCAAAGGCGAAGTTCTGAACAAGGTTTTGGCCGTCCCACGCCTCCTACCCCTTTATACAATTATACATTCCACAGAAAGCATTCACTCTCCTGCTCCTCACAATAACTGTGCTTAAACCATTGCTCCTTTTTAAGASGGGTGTCCTGAGTAAGGAATTGAGAAACATAAGCTTGATACCTGAGGGATTTATCTCAGCCCAGTTACTAGACTGGTGACCACACTTTGGTACTGACACCGCTCGCCTTCTGGCTGGCAACAGGACAACYCTGAATCAGATCTGGGTGAAAAAAGAGGCTAGGGGCACCTGGACCCCACTTTATCCAAAGATAGAAGATGCTCTCCATTCACAGCTTTTTGCTGACTCTTTTTTAAGATCATTTCAAAGTTACAAACAATTGACACTTGAAAGCAAGGTTTGTTGGAAAGGAATCATAGCTTCTCTAGATCACTCAGGGTACCTTGAGAAAAAGAGGAGCTTAAAGTCACACACACCCTTCATTTGGCCACACATCATTGCCAGTTCAGTTTTCTTATTTTGAGGAAAGGAAAGGTTCTCGCCCCTTTTCCTCCTTTCTACCTTTTGCAGTTTAACCCAGAGAAACTAAAGATTTCAGGGTTTTTTGTTCTTCTTCCATTGTGGAGTGTGCGTGTTTTCCCTTTCTTCACATGGCACCTTCTAAATACTTCTTCACCCCTGGAAGCTTGACAGTGTGGCAAAAGAAACAATGAAAGTAACACAGAAACAGAACAAGAAATCAGCTGGAAGTTATTCATTCCAGTCTTCTATCATATACTGAAGAAAAAAGGGACAAAATGGGGGTAGTTAAAATATGATCTTCAAACACCACTGATCTGAAATGCTGAAATACTGAGATTTCTGGTCTCAGTGAAAATCAGAGGGAGGAGAGACAAAAAAAATTCTCAAAGACCTTAACAGAGACAGTCGTTTCTTTAGATCTTTAAATTTTTCTTTAAAGAATTTTTAAACTGAATTTTTTGATTAAATCAAACAGATTAGAATTAGTGGATTGCTGTGTAAATTTTACAAATAGCAGGTTCAGCCTGACACTGTGCTTTCCACAAGTGGATTTCTTATTAATACCATAACAGGATTTCTTATTAATACCATTGCATTTTCATGTTGCAATTAACTTTCCCCAGCCCAGACAGAACAGAATATTTTTTATTCCTCTCTCTAGACTTTCCCCTATACTGCCATCATCACTGCATTACCAGCACAGGAGATTCAGAAGTACTTTAAACTGGCAACTAAAGAGTCTTCTCTGCCTAGGTCTCTCATTGAGGTCCACCTTTATCACACAAGTAGACACAGGAGGGAGCTCACACACCCCCATTCACACTGAGGTTACATCTCTCCCTGCAGCAACCGAAGTGATTTAATATCTCTAATTCTCAATTCCGGGTTCCTTTAAGTCTTGGACTTAGATTTCCACACCTGCTAGAATAGAGGTCTCCCTTTTTAGGTAGCAGAGCAACTGATATGTGTCCCCCTCCATACCAGAAACAGAAAATCTGCAGCAGTGTTGGCTGAGCTGAGACCAGAGGGATGAAATCTTTGCTCACTAGATTTGGCAGTCACAGGTGAGGCTGCACACACACCTGTAATCTAACACTGCTCTTAGTACTCCTGGCTGAACTTTCAGCTGTCTTTTATGTTTGCTGCTGGTCCTTTACTTCCTTCTCCATGCCAGACCTCACAAAGAAAGCCCTAGGAGTTTCTCTTCTTTAGCCTCCTCCTGTTCTGCCTAAGCTGGATGTCCATGAGTGCAGCAAAAGCCATCTCATGGGGAAGAAGGAGCAGGAGTTCCTTCTAGTCACAGGCTTTTTTTATTTGTGCAGCCACCTAAGCAAAGCTCTTGAACGTAATGCCCACTGACCCTTTATATTCCTTTCTACAACAGGTTTTTTTCCCCTTATTTTGGCTCTCTCCCATTGCCCTTCATAGGTATATTTCATAGAATCACAGAATGGTTTGTGTTGGAAGGGACCTTTGAAGATCATCTAGTCAACCCCCCTGCCATGGGCAGGGACATCTTTCACTAAATCAGATTGCTCAAAGCCCCATCCAACCTGATCTTGAACACTTCCAATGATGAGGCATCCACAACTTCTGTGGGCAACCTGTTCCTGTGTCTCACCACCCTCATAATAAAAAACTTCTTCCTTATGTTCAATATAAACCTACCCTCTTTCAGTTTAAAACCGTTGCCCTTTGTCCTGTCACTACAGGCCCTGGTAAAAAGTATCTCTCCATCTTTCTTATAAACGCCCTTTATATGTTGAAAGGCCGCAATAAGGTCTTCCTGTAGCCTTCTCTTCTCCAGGCTGAACAACCCTAACTCTCTCAGCCTGTCTTTATAGAAGAGGTGTTCCATCCCTCTGATCATTTTTGTGACCCTCCTCTGGACCTGCTCTAACAGGTCCATGTCTTTCTTGTGCTGAGGGCTCCAGAGCTGGACGCAGTACTGCAGGTGGGGTCTCAGAGAGCAGAGTAGAGGGGGATAATCACCTCCCTTGACCTGCTGGCCATGTTTCTTTTTATGCAGGCCAGGATATGATTGGCTTTCTGGGCTGCAAGCACACATTGCCGGATCATGTCCAGTTTTTCATCCACCAAAATAAAAATATTTGAATCTGGTACTTTAACCCAAGTTCACTTTCCTCATTAAAAATGGAGCGGGACATGGGAATCCAAAATAAATTCTTACAGGTACACAAAATTAATTCACTAAAGGGAGAATCTATGGACGTAGCCCTCACTGGCTGTTGTCACCTGTTTCCACATCACACACATTAGGTCAAGGAGCCCTAAAGGCTGCTTGCCATACAATTAAATAAAGCTTTTGGTCAAATCACCTTGAAGTCAAGCAACTGTGAGCAGACACTAAGATTAAGTGTTTGCTCTTTTGCCAGACTATGGCCAAAAAGAGCACATAATTTTATTTCAGCAGATACTTCTATGAAGAATGCAGTAGGCACTGGCAGTGTAGCCTATTATTCTAGGTTTTCCTTCTTTCTTTAACATTAGCAGTGTCAGGTAAATTTTGGAGAGAAAGCTAGTTCTGTTCTAACTTCTCCAGAAGAGGTTTTGGAGGATGTGGTTATTTACTGTATTTCTTTACAGTCCTCACACTATGAAACCCAACTTAGGCACTGCCAGAGCAGTAACAGTCTGTAACAGCCACAGCAGCAAGAATGAATCTGGATGTATTATTAGAAGATCCCAGCAGAAAGTGCATGTCCAAGAGGACATGATTAGATGTAAGGAAGCTTGCTGAACTTCTTCCTTCCTTTCCTAATTTCTACTTCTCACGATTGACACAGGGATGTGATTATTAGCAACCTTCTTGCAAACCAGTGCTGGGATGCTGCTGCTAGTTGTGCTCTTTCCAGCTAAACCCATACAGAAGCCCGTAACTGGTGCATTATCTTGCAGGCTTCTCATCATTTGCAATGTGAGATCTGTCTTCATTTGAGGGGAAAAAAGCCTGGCTTCATTTAATTTTTAATTTCTCCATTTTCCTTGTACCTACCGGCACAATTTTTGTAAGAGGCCTGTTTTTMTGCATTTTGATGGTGTACTTTACACCCCTGGAGAGAACAGACATTCTACATTACCATCTGAGCGGACTCAGCAGGGTATCAGAGAGTGCAGATTTCTCAGGGTCTGCTTCTCTGCCTCATTCATTACTGAACAAATACCTCCAGAATGAAAGTGTGAGTTAGCAACCCCAACTGCTCAGAATATACCTTGCCATGAGAGGAGCCAAAAGAACATGTGTGACATTCTTATCCCCTTCTTCCAGCAGACCCCAGAGGGTTTTGCAAACTATATCACTCTTGAAGAGGAATGCAGGTCATACATTGATTTTTTTAATGATTTAAAGGATATCAAGTTATGCTCAGCCAGGCAACTGAGATAGTATCAATGGCAAAGGGAACTAAAAAGCCCAGGATCCTTCATGCTGCTCTGCCTTCTGACACAGGCATGGTCAGGTTTTCTGCACCTTTAATTCATTTCACTCACTGCCCTGAGCAGAGGTCTAAAACTTACTTATTTCTGACAGGGACTGCACTTCATCTCAAAGGGGAGTTTCTCCTTATTTATATGCTCCCTTTCCCAACTCTGCTGCCTCAGAAGATAAGTCTTATTCATTCTTAGGCCTGCAAATTGGCTTTCCACGTATTCTACAACCCTCCTCATCTTGCGTGGTGCATTGATCTATTCCTGCCGAGACTAAAGGACATAGGTGCCCRCAGGACTAGCATTAATTCTGTTTTGCATAGCAACCAATTACAAGGGTGTACTCAGAGAAAGTATGATCAGTAATTCCTTGCCAATATCTCCCAACAGATGCAATATTAAAGCCTGGATCGTTACAATATTCTCACTAACAAAAGGGTCTCATACTTGAAGTTGCCAAGGATCTTTTTTAAATATCTGAGCACCACTGTTTAAATACAAGCTCCAACCCAAGCCTTGAGACACTGAAGACTCAAACACCCAGAGTACAATGTGAAAATCAAGCCATTTCACAACCACTTATTAACATTGCATGCATGGCTGTGGCAGTATAAACTTTCTCTACTGTACCGCAACTTCCCTCCCACACAAACCCACCTCCAGCCCCTTTCCCGCCCTTGTTCACAGGGAGAAACTCTGAAGTACTCTTCCAGAGACAACACATTCAGACATGCAAGCTACCTTGAATCCTAGGTGTGCAAACCCCTGACAAACCCAGCAGAGACTGAAGCAGTCCATTTCCTTGTAGAATGCTCATTGCATTTGCCCCCTGCCACCACTCCCCACCCCTCCACCCCCCCCCCAGTTTGGATTGTCACCACAACAGTTGCATCATAAAAGCAGTTATCTCACAGCTACAGCAGTAGGGATATATCTGCTATCTAACTTTGACTGTTTTCCTTCTTATAGGGAAGACATAATGCCAGGAAACCCAAGGACAGTGAAGAGGAGAGGCAACATTTTTACTAGTTAGTCTGTCTTGCCATTTTGCATTGGAGAAGGTGCAAAGAGGAGGTATGTCTTTAAACATACTGGTGACTAGAACCGTAAAACTGTTTATCTGGTGCTCCTTTCCTCTTCCTTCCCCTCCCCAAGATTTTCTTTTAAACACAGCAATAGATTTTATCCCCAGATGTCATCTACTGTTTCCTAGCTATTTTTTGTTTTTCTGTGTTTTGTTTCTCTAGAAAAGGAAATAAAGCTGAGTATTTTCAGCTAAACTACATTTGTTGTTGAGTGTTTTGCACTCTTTTTAGCAGGCAGGGTAAATGTTTGTTAGAAAACATATTTTGACAAAGGAGAAAAGTAATTTCTAGCTAGTTCTAGCTGTAAGAAAGGTGAGAGCTCTACATGGCTCACTGAGTCTGTAACTGTATCAGAGATTTAAAAGGTGCCAATTTAAGATCTAATCCCAAAGCCCTTGCATGAGTGGTCCCATTAAAGGGAGAATGAATTTACTCTTTGCCCTCATAGATTTATACTGGTTGTCAATATAAGCAAATGAGAATGAAAGAAACTTGGAACCAAAGCCTGTTCTAAGTTGCACCACTTCAAAGAAACTCTCCAGGAGTCAAAGGATGGGCTTTTAATTAACGTTGGCGACATACGGAATCAAGTCAGGCAGATACAGTTTTTATGTTAACAAAGGTGGTATCATTTTATACACTCTAATATCTCTGAATGATGTAATACATTTCAAAGACAAAAGTTAGGATGTGTCCTTCGTAATGCACTCATAGTAACTGCTAGGTATGGATTCACCCTTCATTAGTTGCCGAGGTTTTATCAAACCACTTCTCTAAGCGACTCTACCTGAAYGTTGCATTTTGTAATTATCCCTGTATCTCAGTCATCTCTGTGTGTAAGCATCAAGGCAATGATTGATCGATTCTCAATATTCCATCACTTATGATATTTCCAAAGTAAACAACTCCTTCTCCATTGGGAAATAATATCTACGCTAAATCAAATTGTGAAGTACTACAAGAAAGCTAGCCTCCTCCATATTTATCTTAAACCACTTATGATAGATCAAGGCATTGTGTTTCCAGATCTAATGAGACCTGTGTGCTCTGAAGCAACTCTTTAATTGATAAGTGAGGAGATGAACTACCTGGTTTGTATCATGGAGAAAAAATTATGTACAACAGCTTGTTTTCAACCCAGTTAGAGTGTGGAGGAATTCTTGACTGACACTTTGAGTGTCAAGAGGTGCACTGCCTGAATGGGTCTCACCACTCCTTGGGCACCTGGCTCAGAAAATCCTCTGCATGTTGTGTATTTGGAAAAATTGAAGCCAAATCATCAGTTTCTCTAGTTCTCCCATATGCTAAAGCTTCTTAAATCCACTGTAAAGCCTCCTTAATATGGACATAAATTACAGTCATACTATGACACCCTAAACAATGCACAGGAAACCGGTCTATGTGAAAATAAGACCTGCTGAGTGACTATCTCTTGTGAAAATCTGATTATTGGTGACAAGAGGAGATAGGAACAGAATGGAAATTGCCTCTGAATCTTACAAAATGTACCGGTGTGGGCAGAGCAAGACGCTGACAATATTTCATTTAGATGTAATGTAAACCTAGCTTCCACATAATACAATCCCGATCTAAAGGCTGTCATGTTAGAGTGCATATTGTATCCATATTTCCAGTCAAGTTTGTTCCTTACTCATAAATAACAATGTTGAGATAAGACTAGTGAATCCCAGAGGAGTAAGCACAGAGTTATGCTTGAAATAGACCAACAAATCCACCAGAGAATAAGATCCCACTGCCCACCTACTCAGTCCATGAGTACAAAAGTGAATTAAGCTCAGGGTCAATCTTATTCCAGCCAACATACACCTCGGTCCTGCAAACCAGCCCACCCCTCAGTTTAGCATCACTCAGTCCAATGGAATGAAAAGAGAGCTTCTTCCCTCCACAATCACTCCCCCAACGTCACTACCCATTAACTACTCTGAGCATTTCCAGATTTCCTATTTCCTCATTGGTTTCAATCCTACATCACAAAATGGCAAAGGTCCTTTTGAGCTAACCTCAGAAAAGGGATCTTAGCCCACAATGGGGTTTTCAACAGCTCTTGGCAGTGGTCTAAATTCAATTTTTTTGAGCAACAGTAAAAATTTTCACCAAGAGCATCAAGAGCAAAATTAGGTGCTTCAGATAACCCTACTTCAACTCTGTAACAGCATTTTTCTCTGCACTGCACTTTGCAGTCCTTTTTGCACTACAGATGCCATGTATATTACAAATCATAGGCAGACGAGAATCCTACAGCATTTCTTTTGAACCCTTTTTCTCCCTCCACCAAAATACAAAGACAGCTGAAGAGCACAAAGATGTTTATTCTCCCAGAAAAAGCAGCAGTGCTTTTTTTGACTAACACTGGCTTGGCACATGAACTCTGATTAACTCCTGTCATGTTAAGTCACATTGTTTGCAAACTGCCCCCATTTGCCTCCCTCAGCCCCTCCACCAAACAACAAAAAAACCCACGTATTCAAGGGAAAAAGGCAGGATCAGAAAAGGAAAAAATAAGAGGAATTTCATTCTCACTTTCTGAAAGGCACATGTTTCTTCAGAGGCAGAGATGACAAGGCTTTCATAATGTTTGCTGACCTGAAAAAAAATTGTATTTCCAGAAGTATGAAGGAAATCTGCTCCATTAATTCATTTGCATTTTATCCCCCACAACACTAGGAACATAACCCTTTCTGTCTCCCCCGTCAGATGACATTCCACATCACAGCTAGGCTGAGGCCACTGTCATGCCCCATTAAGCATTAGTGGACTTTTCTCAGCCAATTCAAGTATTTAAAAACCCCCTAGAAAACACATTAATCAAACAGATCTGCAGTTGTGTAAAATCAAAGTTTTCAAACGTACCATATTTAATAAGAAATGGACTGTCAAGCATCTTCAACATGCCAAATTGGCATAGCTCATTGAATCTCCTGGCTTATGAATAACACGTAGAAGCACAGCCCCTTTGATATGCCTACTTTTTCCTTGTTTTTGTCTCCTTAAAAAAAATTCAAAGCTAAAATCTAAATACAGAAGCAACCAGCAAAATTTAGTACAGAAAACTAATATATATATTCACGTGCCCCATAAAATGTATGGCTCCCATTTTAAAACAAAGGTGACAAATACTTGTGCAATTTAGAAAATGGACCACTTTTCATGATCTAGCAAAGACACACGCAGCATGCTGTGTTCCAATTACAAACTAAATGGCATGCATTCACTGGCAAATGGGAAACGGAAAATGATTTGCTTTGAATGCCCTGCATCATGAGAGAGAATTTCAAGTGGCACAGTACAGAAAACATCTTCAGCATGCATTTAATCCGCACAGATCAATGCTTGAGGCTTTGCACATGAATTAGTGACCAGCACAACATCAAATACCCCTGTCCCATGCCACGATAATAGCATTACCCAGCCCCACAATAAAACATTAATTCATTCATAAGCCTCTAGTTGCTCTGTGTTTTTGGTTGCTGGAAGCTCCCAGGAAGATCTGTCACTTCTGAACTCATGTGTGTGTAATACGCATTGGAAGAGCCCTAGATAAGAGGCAGCAGAGAGTGTCAGACTCTGATCCCTGCAGTATGGGGAGGGTAGAAGAGAGCAACTTTAAGCCAATAGCACAGGAAAGGCAATGGGGCCAGCATCTGTTCCTGGGAGGTCAAGAGCTACTAGAACACTGTTCCCTGATTCATTTCTGGCTTACGCCACTCTAACTCCAAGAGTTGCAAGAGAGTTRTCCCCAAAAACCAGCTTCACTAAAATCAAGGCAGTTACTCAAAATTTACACCAGGACCTGAATCTGTCAAGGCACATCTAATGTGTGTGGAAGTAAGAACATATGTAATTACAGGAAAGGCAAACAAGGAAAAATAAGAGCTTGACTAGGTGAATAACCAAGAGAAAGCAGCACTCAAGTTGCGTTCATACTCTCCTACTTCCATGCAAATGAAACAATCCTGAATRTTTGCCTGAATGTGAGGGGGGGAAATGCCATTCATCACAATTACCCCTCATCCAACACAAGCTTCACAGCTCATCTTCCTGCAGCGTGGTTAGCAAAGTTGGTGAAACAAATAGAATATGTATCCTGCAGCTTATGTTTCAAACACAAAAAGGTGTGCCCACCAGCAAGGGAATTGGTTTAGCAAATCCAAACCCCTGCAACCAGGAAAAACATGCACAGAGAAGAAAAAGAAAAACACTACAGCTTTAAAAATCCCTGCAGAGTCAGGATGGCCCCGAGACAAAAAGAAGGTGCTGGAATAACTCCACTGTCCTTTCTTGTCATCATTTGAACTGAGTACAGGAAGGGCCTGAGGCAGAGCTAGCAGCCAGGAGCACATGCTCACCAGCATAAACCGAGGAGAGATCCTGCAGAGGTGGACAGCTTGTGCAGAGATGTGGGGACCTCACCACACCAGCAGTTCAATGCAACCCTTAGGTGTGAGGGCGAGAGATTGCTCACTGGACTGATGAATATGGGCACAGACAGAAGATAATTTGGGGGTGCTCTCTGGTTCCATGTCTCCTTTCATTGACATCACTGGAGTATGGAGTCTGCCAAATGAGATCAAGCCACCAGGACTTCTGCTCACCATTTTGCCCCTAAATAAAGGCCAGTATCAGCTACATCATAAGGAAATACATTCCCTCCCCCACCAAAGCTCCAAAGTTGTGCATCACTTTTAAGTGGAAGAATGGAGTGTCACGGGGGTGAGAATCAAACAATACGTGATGCCAAACGTTGAAAAATTCAGCTTTGTATTATTACATACATTAAGGGTGATGGTATGTATTCCTTCAAAGCCCAGTCTCCCCCAGGTTCTGAAAGCAAAGTCCCAGACCTCCCTACCTGCTTTCACAGAAATGGCAAATCTCAGAAAAAAACCCCAAAGATATCAAGGGGGCAACATCAGTGCGAACCCAAGAAAGCCTCAGTCTTTTCCCTAGACTGTGTTTTTCATCCATTTTGTGTTACAGCACAGTACAAATTGCAGAGCTAAAGAAACTCTTGATTCCAAACATAAAAGCCCAGAGTAACAAGGCTGTGGTCTGAAGGATCACTGCTTTGTGTTTCTCATACTTAGACAACTCTTGCTTTGTTCTGCGCAGAGAAGGAAACTGTCCACCCTGCTCAGATCACATCCTCCTGAATAGATGAGCACCCAACATATCAAAGTGGCTTCCCTCAACACGCTCCCTGAATTTTTAGTTATTTGAAAAGAACAACAGCAAACAAAAGCTCAATTGTGAGTGCATCCTGAACTCCCAATCGTCTAGAAAAGACCTTCCTTCATTCACTGCTTAAGCTTTTTTTATTGCTGCCAGCTACACTGCAGTGCTCCAGGGTAAGTCACAAAATTCTCCATTCTTTTGAGACAGGAATAGTTCAGCTTAGAGAAGAAGCCATTGTCTATGTGACTAGATACATGTACCTGATATCTGCATTAGCTTTGGGCAATAGGAAACCAAGTTAAGAGAGAAGAATAAGGAGAACTTCCTTGTAATACACCCACATCCACAGGATTTGGTTTAGTAGTTCTGGCAAGAACTCATTAGCAGAGGTACTGCAACAGCACTGAAAGATTGCAACCACATCTGGGAGTCTGTCATATTGGATGTGGTACAGAGATTGTCACTGCCAAAAACTGTCTTCATGCTAAGCACATAATACAAAGGGTAGGAAGAGAAATGAATAATTTGCAGCCACCAAATCAGGACTGTCTTAACAGAGCTGGAGGGCAAATGCAGCTTTATATTGCATACAGGTATCAGGTGCCATGCACACTACTCAAGGACCTAGTCCCATGCATCCATGCTTAAAGAGCTTCATATTAGCATGGCACATGAACCAGCATGTCRGGGTGGAATAAGCATCACACATCACAGTCTTCATCTTACCCTGCTTTCCACTATCCCATGTGTCTGATACCAGACCACACAGAACAAGAGTTAAACTCTTTCGTCAGACCAGAAAGAGGTACGAATTCCCAGCCACCCAAACACAAAACCCCACTCTTTAATAATAATGTCCTGTAGACCAGTTTCTGAGCCAACTTCAATACTGTCAGGAAGGTTTGTGGTGGGAGGATCATACTTCTCAGGTTGACCCCTTTGATTGTGACCCCTGGAGCACAATCAGGCAAACTAAGGATCATACACTGTAAAGGCAGGGGATGTGAGGAGCTTTGCACCTCTATGTCAGGTCTACATCTGCAGCTCCCAGTGCCTGTGGTAGCAGGGTAGGCAGACTCTAGCAGCAGCAGGGTGGGGACGCTGGGCAAAGCGGTTTTCCACCATAGCAACTGTTTCTATAACAGCATTTTCGGAAACTGTGTACCTTAGGAGGATGTTATATCTCCTAGTAAGGAGGTAAAGGGAATATAACAGGAACCAAATAAGCCTACTTACATGTTCAAAGGCAGAGAATTACAGCCTATAGCTCTGATACAAAATGGCAACTCCAAGCCTCCAGCTGCCTTTTCTTCCCAGATGTTAGCAGTTGTCTTCTATAAGCATGCACCACCGTGGCTTGCTATCAGTCATCAGCAAAGGCTGGAGAGGCGGTGGATCTACAAAGAAAGCAGAGATGCTAGGACCAGGACTTATGTCATTTCCCCCACTTTCCTGAGGTCAAGGACCAGCATCAGCATTATAGTCTACTAGGAAGTCCGAAGGKGGAAGATGAATGATTAGTTTATGTAATTAATAACAATTTGATTTAATTTTACTATTACATTTATTGATAATTGCTTGCCCTACAGTTTAAAACCAGCTGTAGATCAAGCCAAGGGTAAATGCATACAATTGCCTCTGCGCCAGCCTGCCTGCTGCATGCAGCAGCATGTCCCAATCACAGCTGCCACAAAACCGCAGCCTGCCAGCCGGAGCTGCAACAGCGACAGAAGACAGGACACTCTACAAGGACAATTTTCCTTGCCCCGTCTCAGAGACTGCTCAGATTTCAGGCTCTACCATGGCTTTCCATCTTCCAGAGCAGGCTCCCTAGCTGCTGCTCAGGGCTCCCTGTACTTCAGGCTTCTTGGTTACTCACAGTGTGCTACTTGGAGAAGCTTGATTGCCACATTTCCGCCTTTTTATGTGAAATTTTGGTAAAAAATGGAGCTCGTTTGGGAAAAATGTATTTTCAAAATTTCAAATAAAATGCATATTTTCACTTCAAATTTGTAATCATTGGCAGTTTGTTTTACCCATAAAGAAGACTCAAAACTAAGCTATGTGTGTTTAAAAATGCAATAATTTTATAACAAGTTTTTCTGATTGCCTCCATTTTTTTCCACTTCTTGCAGTCTGTTTCTATTTACGCAAAGAATAAGGAAAACATGGAAGTTGCTGACTCCTCCTACCCCTCTCAGAAGGTTTTAAGAAAATATTTTTCAAAAGATAATGAGAACTTACTTAAAAGCTTTTATAAAAAACAACATTTTATTTATGTTTTTTTAGAAGCAACTAAAAATTTCACAAGCAAATTTGAAGAAAACAACCATTCAGCAAAAAGTTTTCCATCAGAGAATTTTGACTAGCAGCCACTGAAGTCTGACAGTCAGGATGCTGTGTAGACATGAACTTATCTTAAGTTAACTCAAAAGCACCCGAGTTCCTCCCCAGACATGTCTTTACTGCTGCGCTATATGTAGCTTGAGGCTCAAGAAGTTTGGTGTTGAGGCAATTTGACAACACACATGCATATCTTAAGAAGTTTTTTGAATCTACAAGGCATAGTAGGGGCTACTTATTATTACACTGCAATGTCAATCTTCCTCAGCAACTGTCAGGATAACTTTTTTTTCCTCTTTTTTTTTTGCATTCTGAGAAACAACTCATTGCCTTGTTACTGGCTTCTTTGCAATAATGGCCGTGTCTTTAGGAACAAGTGATACACAGTGAGGTGCTGGCAGACAATGGTGGGAAGATTAATTTAACTGCTTGAGTCCTAAGATGGATTTTCATGTCTGCGTGGAGCAAGATTTATGACTAAGATACCTTGTGATTGGAGATAACATGCAAAAATACGGCCAGATCTCCTGGGTAATTTCCAGCAACCAGAGTGGCTATGTGCAGAGGTCATCTGCTTTCCAAATCTTGCGTTTACATACTTCATGTTTTGCACTGTCTCACGTTAGGCAGCGACGTGTTTTCTTCCATGCTGAGGTCAGGCATCTTCATCACTCCTTCTCAATCTCTCAATCTTTACTTTCACTTCATACCTCCAGTAGCCTTCTCTCTTTTTACCTTATGCTGCCTTCCTTTCTTCAAACAGCCAAGACATGCACACGTCCCTTGTCTCCTAAGGACTAGGGCTTGTATCCTAGGAAACATGGAAGCACTTAACCCCTACTTAAATTCATGGGAGTTTGGCACCTACTTAGGTTGATGACTATGGCCTCACTCCATCTTCGAAGCCTTCATTGCTAAGCACGTATTGTATACCCAGAGTTCGTATGCCTTTTGTCTCTGAATAGGCCTGTTTAGACCAGACTGTAAACTCTTGCAGCCATAGAGGCTGCTAAGTACATTGGAAATCACAGTGTATGCACTTAAACAGTGCCGCACCGTTACATAATGTGTCGAAGGCTTATGTGGATGGCAGGATGTAGTCAGTAAATTGTAGTCTAGTGGTGGCTGTTCTGTATACAAAGCCATTTCTATTCTGGACGTATCAAGAGTTCTACCACTAGTGTTTGTTGGATGCTTCYATCTCCCTCATATGAGTTTTACTATAAGCTAATAGTAGTCATTGTGATGAAAAAAAGACTTACTCAGTTTTGCCAGCACAAGGGACAGACGTAGAAGAATGACAAATTTGCTGCCACCTATGGCTTCACTGAAAGACTCTGGTGGGCAACATACACTAAGCAAACAACCACACAAAGATGACAGTAAATACCAGTTTTCATCAGTAAACCTCAAAGCATGTTTCAAAGGAAAACACTTTTCAGCATTATTAGCTCAATTTTGTAGAAGGGAAGAGGATGTGAGATGCTTTACACAAGGTCACCCATCAGGGTGGTGAGAAACCTGGGCAAAAAATCAGAAATAGCTCAGATCTTCCCAGTCTCCATCCAGTGATGAAGCTGCTAGGCTGCAACCCTTCACATACACAGGAAGGCAGCGAAGGTAGATTTGATCCACTGCGAAATTCTGCACAGCATATTAGTGTGGACAAGTCCAAGCATCCGTCCTGGCCTTTTCTTTTAGTTTACCCTCAATATGGTAGTGTTCATCAGGAAGTACCAGGATTGCAAAGGCTGCAAGTAGAGGTATGCCAGAGGGCATAACCTAGAGCAAAATGGGACAGAAGTGAGCTAGGGAAAACTGCTGTCTTGGAGGCTCTCCCAGAAAGAGCAGTAAAGATACGTAATTTGAAGGATCAGAGAACAGATGCAACGAAACATTTCCTGAATGGCAATCATGTAGCGGAGAGGATAAGATAACTTCTAGCAGTAGGGGCATAGTGGAGAGATGGGTTGTCCGCAGGAATAGCTGTGCTAAGTATGGAGTGCAGGAACAGATGGTAGGACTCCACCAAAACCAGAGCTCTTCCTTAGTATGAGCAGTCATTTCTTGTCCCACTAATGGGATTACTGGTCATCAATGTTGTTGTTGTCCTGGATCCAGAGGTGTCCTGGATCATCCTTCATTTTGATGAACCTCATCCTCCCCAGATGGACTTGAATTGCAGCCCAGGGCAGCACACAAAAACACACTATGAGTCTCCTCATGAAAGCAAATGGCACCCTGAGTGGAGCAAGAGGGTAGCTGAAAGAGGCTTTCTTCTCTGCTGAACATACTTTCTTCCATCAATGCCAAGCCAACAGTATAGCTTTCACCTACATGAGCTGCTAGTGAAGTGTGAAGCCCCAGGCTTCCTGGTCAGTGCCAGTTTCTCATCTGGCATTTATCATGCATGCTGTGATCAATGTATCCAGATGGGAACTCTTCCACTGGCGAGCCACTCTCACTGAGTGACAAACACATAGATAAATTAGGAGGATGAGTAGTCCACAGATTAAAGCAGCCATATTAGTGACATTGCAGCTCCCAACTTTTCCTTGCAGGTGTCTACAACAGATTCTGTTGAGTTAAGCTGATGGGCATTTACAAAATTACAGCTATTTAATTTCTGAATCTACTTGCCAAGGGGAGGGAAGAAGACAAGAGTCTGATGTGGCTACAGAAGCCAGTTATCATATGTAGATTTATTGTACATTGGTTACTCTGTTGCTGCTGCCTGTCTACATGCTTTTACCTTGTGGTAAGTATGGGGTAGTTTATCCCACAGTGAAAACAGATTTGATGTTCTATAAATCCACATCTTATCTAACCCCAGTGTGACTTGCTTACACTGAGGGAAGGGGAAGGGGAAAGAGGGAGGGAACTACCAGCACTGCAGCCAATCATTTCTAGTCTTTCTCTTTTTAAATCAAAATCAAATAATATCCTGTGCTAGCTCAGAGTCCACAGAAGCATCTTTATCAACCAGGGCAGTACTCAGTGGGACTATATGCATAGTCATAATTTGCAATCCAAGGACAGCATTTCAGCAGCTATGACAAATTTTGAAGTGAAACTGTCATACAAGAAAAATGAAATTATGTACACTGCAGCCACAACTCCCCATCTTAGGCTGCTAGAATTCCCTGTATCGATCTACATAATATAATATTTCATCTCTGTCCTCCCATGCTTGCTTGAGCAATGAGACAGTTGTCATTGCATGTGGACTGTGTAAGGCACTGTACAGATATCAAGCAGTAAAGTACCCTTACAATCTAAAGCCAAAGACAACAAATGAACATGGAAAGGTTACAGGGGAAAGAGCCTAAACATGACAGTACTGGGGAATAACTGATGACATGAGTATTTCACATCAGCTTTCTTCACAAATATGCCTTTGTTTAAATAATCTRGCTGGTCAGCAATAAAGGTTGCAAATGGAAATAATGCTGTGTGTCTGCCTACCTTTTCAATTCATAGGGAATTCTTGTCTGCTACAGCTTTTCCCTATGGGGATGATTTTTTTACTCTGTGTCTGTACTCTTTTGCTGTGGAATGCCCCAGTCTGAGCCCTCTTAACTTGGCAAATATGACTTCATCATCCAACATGATCAAGTCAAAAAGATTTTCCAAATAAAATAAGCATTGGCCCAATATTTGCAGGTTTGGACCAGCCCTGGAACACAGATAGAGATGAATACATCCATCTCTGTTATACCCATGAGTGTAAATCAGCACAACTCCCTTGACTTCAGCAAACCTCTCCCAATTTATGCCAGCTGAGGATCCAGGTCACAGTCTGCTACCGTGGCATCAGGAGCAACCAAACAGAATTCTTGCATACAGAAAAGAATGAACTGGTGTTCCTCCTTGGCTGGTCCCACTCTGTCAGATTAATGCATGGATTGATGGGACACGAGGACGAGGACACTCACATTTCACTTTCAAAGAAAAACACAAGAGAAAAAACTTCCCAGAACAACCAGGCTGGCAGTGGAAGCCTACCAGACATCAAGGTTTTAAGGCAATTCTGCTGCACTGCTGGTGGGACGCTTGCAGGGAAACTCAGTATGTTTTGCTGTATGCTCATCGTGTTGGACAGCTCATGTCTCTCCTCAAATATTTATGTCCATCTTGTCCTCTTTTAGCACACAGACGGCTTCTCTGGTTGTACTGAATTTGGCATTTTGTATGAAATGGTCTCCCCTGTCACTGGATCTCACATAAGTATGAGTCTTTATCCTTCTTCCATAAGTAGGCTATTTTATTTAGGTGCAAAATATTCCAGGCTCACATAAGCTTCTCTGGGTCAGTACACATTTCTCTTCCAAACAACCATATTTCTTCATCTTACCTGGAGAAATAAAGAGAATGAACAAAGTTACCAGGGCCAGAGAACTCAGGAACTTGACTCCGTAGCAGATTTGGTAACTACTTTTTAAACTGAAGGTGGAAGGATTACTCAGATCATGTAACCCCAGAAAGGAGAGAAAGGCTCATAGGGAAGGGTTCTGGATACAGCTGGATGAACAGGTACTACAGGAAGGACACAAGAAGCAACGGTGAGCCCCAGGATTGGGTAGCACAGAAACACAAAACAAGAATTGTCCAAAATCAAACTGGATTAGATTTGGCAAAAGAAATGGAAACCAAGGACTTCATAGAAAGGGTTGTTTCATGTTTGAAAGGAAAGCAAGAAAGGAAGAAATGAGTCCACAACAAATGTGAGGTAAAGATTTACAGTGATTGAGATAGGACCTCAAAACAGAATAAGTAGTCTACCTCAGTTTTTCTTAAAGATGATAATAATGAAAATAGGGTCAAAACAATGTTTGGAAATACACATACAGGAGAGGAAATTACCAGTTCCATGGAAAAGAAGTAAAACTCCACCTGTTCTGCTTGTGCCAGTCAGAGAGATCAGGCAATCCACATGTGACTCCACAGACCTGGCTCCAAGGACTTTTAATTGGTTTCTTGATTATCTAACTGCTAGAAGGAGATTTAAAAAATTGTATCTAGGTAGCTACAGGCCAGTTATTTTGGCCTCACCCATATGCAGGATTTTACAATCTTTTCTGAAGAAAAAAAAAAAATCCAAGACAGAGATAAATTGAAGGCAGACTTTCCCAAAGCTAGATCTAGAATATTACAGTAACTGTGTTTGATAAGGTAACCACTTCCTCTGCAAAGGAACTGGAGTAAATCTCATCTACCTGGACTCCAAGTAAAGCAGCTGCTATGGTGCTAAATTGGAAGTTGTTAGTCAAGATGGAAAAAAAGGAGGTTAGGTCAGGAATTGCAAGAACTGCTGACAGGGGAAACGGCAATAGGTAGCACTGAACAGGGAAATACGAAGATGGAGGGAATTTTTACTAATAGATTCCCATAAGGACCAATCTTGCTCAGTGTTTCCGCTTACGAAATTACACTTAAAAAGTAACAGAAATTGGCCAATGGCAGGAATGGAGGAATCATCGTGAGTACACTGGAGGATCACAGTCAAGGCAAGCAGTTAAAGGCTAATAAGAATTGTGGCTTTAAGCCAGACACTAATCAAAAGAAAAGACAGAACATGTTGTATTAGTTGCTCAGCAGATGAAACCAACAAAATACGGGAATGGGAAAAAAACATCACTGTAACACACGAGGTGCCTTCTTTCCAGTAAGAGAGAAAGCTGTTAGACCGTTACAAGAACTCTCCCCTGGGATAAAGCAGACAGTTCCTGTCACCTATACTCACAAAGATCTACTAAGATCAGAAGTGGTACAAAATAGGGTAACAGTATGATCAGGAAGAGAAAAATCTATCCCTCCAAGTGAACCTAGTTTAGAAAAACAAAAGGGAAAAGGGATATGATTGTTCTCTGTACAAATCTTAGGTGATTAACACTAAGGAAAGAATTAACATGCACTGACATTTAAGCTGGGGAATAAAGAAAGATTTCTAACCCCAAGTGTTGGACTATGGAACAACTTTTTGGTAGCAGTGATCCTTAGCTTGTTTTAAAGTGAGTTTAATCAGTTAGTGAAACAGATAATGCTTTTGACAGCACAGAYGTGGACTTCTTGACACAGAAGATGCATTCCACGCCTTTCCTTTCATGTTTCTGGACTCCTAAGCATTAACTGAATCCATGTTTCCACCTGCTGGCTTGAAACATTTGTTCAATAACGATATTCTTCAAACATTTATCATTGTCATCTGTTCATTAAGCACTGAATATGGGATTACAGCTCTACCAAATAAAGAACATATTTAGGCACTTTCCCATCTAAACAGAATGCTCTTTCATCCTTTTATGTAAGTTTCCTTCTCCCAAAAGGAAACTCAAAACACTTAAATGCCACGCACTGCTTTAGTGCAAGAAGATTTACCAATTATAGCATGCAGCTCCTCTAGGGCGAAATGTGTCAGCTGTTTTAACAGCACACAATAGACATGCATAACAGACAAAAGCATATCCTACTGAAAGTGCAAAGGAGAATTTCTGGTAGACAGCCTGGGACTACACTAAACTTGGACTCTGGCCAGGACTTCACGTCTAACGCCAACAAATGGTCCCATACTGCCTCTGAAGCATCAGGGAACTTTGTTTTAGGTGACATCCAAATGAGGCTCTCTAGTGGCCCAGACAGCAGGATGGCACATAAATGGTCTTTAAAAAAAATCTGATAAATGAGCATTAGGACCTAGGACCACTGTGAGGCAGGATAAGGATATTTTTCCCAGTTTACAGATAAACCAAGGCTCACTGTGTCTAAGTGACTTCCCCACAGTAGCAAAGAAAGTCTGTGATGGATTGAACCCCAGTTTATACCCCAGTTGTTCCTCCTTTAGCTGTTCACGAAGCTGCCCATTGTTGTGAAGAATAAATATGAGGTTTATCCACGGGAGTGAAAACTTCCCATACTTATAACGGATCTCTACACAAAAACCCAGACTAACTGCTTGGGTTTCAACAACATCTATTTCACCATCTCTAGTATCTGAAGCACTCAAGTAGCCTGTCCTTTTAAAAAAAGCTGCCTCTATGCATTAGTTTCCATGTGAGCCTTGAGATTCATTTGTCTATGTACTATCTAAACACAATAGATTTACTTTTATTCCTAACTATGCTACCACAAATAGTGAATGTATTTTGTCCTCCAGAATAGCCAAAATAAAATTTTGCACTTTCATGGCTTTACCCATCAAAAGAGCTCCAAATGCTTCACAAACACTGATGCATCGGAGGGGTCCATCAATCAGACCTACTCCATGACAACAATGTATATAGACTGTGACTGAAGTCTTCCCATGGTCTCATGAGGGGAGCACTATTTTCAACCTTGTTTTAGAGCTGGGGTAAGAAAGATCCAAGAAATTTACTGCAGAACTTAGAGCTGAACTTAGATTACTCAAGTCATATGCAAAACCTCTAACTACTGGACCAGCCTTCCCTTCACTGTAAAATAAAAGAATAGAATAGATAGCAACGTGCTCAGGTGACAGTGTTATACTTACCTCTCTAAATTGCATATTTCTTTAACTAAAAGCTTCAGATTATTGGAAACATCGATGTTCCCCAATGTCCTTTCATAGCCCAACTCCTCCTCTCCCCTCTACTCCACTTCCAAATCCCACTGCATTTGAAAATGTCATTGTTCACTTGGTGACACATCCCAGCCATGTGGGGTGGCAGCTGAGTCATCTCCCTGCTGTGAACGAGGTGTGATGGTGACAAGCACCTTACAACTGCACAATCCTTTTTTGGGCACATTGTGTTGGAGGCTGCTCTCCCAGTTCTATACAAAGGGATGGGTGGGAGGAACAAATCAGGGTAGAAGAACTCCACACACATAAAGGAGAATGGAGGGATTGGAGGTGGTCCTAGCAATCAAATTACATCTTCAAGCACAATCAAAAACTAAAGGGCACCTAGAGAACCAGGCACAAAGACTAAAAAAACAGGAATGAATCAGAGACTCATTTGGGTTGACATTCTGCTGATGTCTACTGTAGGCACTGAATTAAGGCGCTCTACATCATCTCTTGAAGCATCTATGTCTCTCCACAGACTCCATGGAGATACTGGGATGTAGCATCACATCTTTGGCACTGATGCCGGCTTAAAATGTTCCCCTCTTTCCCCAACTAATTATACCTCTTCCAGTTCTTGAGGAGGTTCACCTTCTTATGAGGTATGCTAATAAGGCTGTTCATGGGGCTCTCCTGAAAACTGGACAAGTAAATTATCCTGATTAAAAACATCCCTTTTGTGAGGGAGAAAAAGAGTAAGAAATCCCACCAGCCAGCTTCACTGTTCAAGACAACGGACCATTATCTGAGATCCAAGTTTCACAGATTGCCTACAATTCCCAAACAAGTTTCTGTTTGACTATGCCCTCATACCCATATCAGAGAATGTTTTACAAGGCAGATGATCATACAGCATCCAGGATAATTACTACTACCTAAAGAGCAATGGACAAGCCTTGAAGAATCAGACTGTTTAGTCTAAACTGGACTTTAATGGGTAGGTGGGAAAAAAGATCTTCCAAACAGGTGACAGCAGGTTATCCCCAAGTACCCTACTTACATGTGACATGCATGAATTTGCCTTGAATCCTTGAAGCCCTAAGCCCTGTGTGCTGTTGTGTATGAGGGAACCTGCACCTGTGGTACAAGCTCTGGTGCTGAACATCCGTCACCAGAACTCATCTCCTGCATTGCTACCCCGCATGACCCCCCAGTCCACCTGGAATAGGGAAACCTTGCAACATGTCTCTACTCATTAGCTCCTTCTTCTTAAAAGCCTGTCAATTACCTCATCAATTAATTGGCAGAAAAGCTCAGTGAGGGAGCATTAAATCTACACTCCAGTAAACCTGGACCTGCAAGAGAGGTTTCAAGACATGTAGCCAAAAGCAGGCTTGATTTCACCTCCGCAGGAATGACTGTTTCTACCCAAGTGTGTGGCACTTGGATCCTCATGATATTATTATTCTCTGCCACTTTCCTTGTTCAGGTGTGCTCTGCATTCACGTTGTACCTGCACACCATGGGGAAAAAAATGTTAAATACATTGTCCCTTGCCTATACTTTCCAGAAGGCTTTTTTAATTAAGGGCTTCCGTTGGTAGTATATCTCAATTTGCTGTAGGCCAAACACAGAGGCTGGTGAATCTTGCCTTGAGAAGCAGAGTTATACTTTCTGCTCAGGCGGTAGCAGTCTGTGCTTTGAGACCAAACACATGGGGCAGTCCACATAGCTATGCACTGCAGGAAACTCACTGGATGAAGAGCCACATCATAACTAGATTTAACATGTACCCACATCACACCTGTAGCTTTGCTGTAAATATGTTCTGTCCTGTCCCTGTTTGTGCTACACAGGGAGCAGGTCATAACAGTGCACATTAACATGATTTCATGCATCTCTGAAAACCACTTGTCAGCTGCCCAAAGACTTGTCACTGGGTTCAAGGACCTTCCTCTATCCCACATTTGCACCTCTCAATTGGTTATGAGGTCTTCTTTATTAGTAGGAAAATGTGGAGCCACCTGTTCCACCAAAAACCAGAAAACTAACATGTCTAGATCCTTCCCTCTCAAGGATAGATTTCCTTATGAAGATTGGCCTGAGCAAGATGGCAGATCAGCTATGTACATCTACTTCGTAATCCCCTAATTGCTGCTTTATAATGCTCAGAAGTCTGGCAGTTTTGTTTCCTAGATTTGAAATGATGGTTTTATTCAAAATATTGTCCAGACAGTGTGGTACCTGGTTAACCAAAGAAACAAACTTGGGACTTAACACTGAATGGTAACCTTCTTGCACATTTATTTGTACCTGCTTTCTCTGAATTAGGAAGTATGTAAGAAGGCTGAATGTTCCAGATGGCATAATGATGTCGCAGAAATAATATTCCCTGAAAACTTCTGGAAAAACTTTGATTTTCTTTTCAGCCTGCACCATGAAAGATGTATTTCCTCCCACCAATTGGTTCACCAGGTTACTGGACCTTTTATCAGCTCAAGTTATGACTATCTAAAAAGAATCAGAGTAACTACAAGCAATGCTAGAGCATTACTGAGGACTAAGGACAGGAGGCTTTCTCTGTTCTGTTAGTGTTCACCACTAAATTACAGGCCCATTTACTATTTCATGATGACCTGAAGACCCTTATCAGATGAAACTAAACATCAGTTATTCTTCTCTTCTATGCTCTACTTCAAGTCAGCTCAGAATCAATTTCAAATGCTTTTAAAGTAAACCCTGTACAGGAATCATTTATCATCACTTTCTTGCAACTTGAGTTGAGCAATTCTTACTGTGGAGGCCATACTAAATATCTGCAATGGGTTTGACCTCACAGGATACATCCTTTATGTAGTCTTTGTCCAGTTCATCCTCCGGGGGGGGGGGGGAATAAAAAAAAGTATAAGAGCAAAAAGGCGAATTCAGTGCATTGAAGAGCATTCTCCCTGGATTAATTGTCTTGGCTGCACAAAAGCAGAGATATCCTATTTCTGGGGCTTCTGTAAGAATCCCAGCTTAACAGTTGACCCTTTCATACAGCCTAGTTACATGAAAGTGCTGCTCCATCATTCACACATCACTTCCTCAACCTTTGGCTGAAGTAACTGGAAAGGGATCAATGACAAAGATAAAACCTGAAAAATCAGACATGTATTCCCAGAAGCCCCAGGAGTTACATTTTACTTGTATTTAAAAAGCCTTGAGAAATGTTAACCATGAGTCAATACAGTGAAAGAAATACAGCTGGACTGCACCTTGCTCCCAGGAGCAGGCAGACAAGGGCACAATGCTCATGCAGTAAGAAGAGATCCGCAGTAAAGTTAATGCCTCTCTCAAGCTTGCAGCAGGCCACAGTGTAATTGTGAACCCGGCATGCTGTGTGAACTGTTGTAATCTGGCTAAAAGCAGTCACTTAATTCTACATGCATCAGTGCATTTGGCACCACTGAAGACAGAGCATGGTAATAAGCATCAAAGGAGCAACAATTCCAGCAGCCAGCTTCCTTTAAAGCCAGAGTCACAGTCCTGGAGAACTGCCCACATGCAGGTCGCATGCAAGCAAGTCAGCAGACACAGCAGCAAGCCTGCATGAGAGATTGCACAGCAGGAGAGGGACACAGTGGATTCCCAGCCTTCCACCATCCCAGCCAAACCAGAGGACCCAACTCAAGCCTATAAGCTTGATAGCAGGCCATTATTGACAGCAGTAGCAGTTTTGTTGCCCTCCTGCAGCTGCATGGTTATAGGCGCCCAGATGCTGCCTCCTTGTCAAGAAACTGTAACTATAAGCTTTCAAACCAAAAGTAAGGAACAGACAGAAGCCTGGAGAATGCCAAGGAGAATTGCATTGGCTGCAGGCAATGGGACTGCAATGCATCCTCACTAACCACTCTGTTTTGATGCAGTCCTCATAATACCCCCTTTAATGGGAGCATGGACTGTGGGGCTGAACCTAGAACACGGGAGTTTTATTTAAAAGGTGCAGACTGTTGCTCACAGAGACCCAAGCTGAGGGTTACAGGTCTGGTACTGTTCACCAGGACCCCTTCCTACTCTCTCCTCCCAGCCAGAAACAACCGTGTCAGCACAGTACAGATATGCAGCAGTGTGCTGCAGCTCCCAAGAAAGTGAGGCTCTCCTGGAGCCATGTGAGGTTGAGTGTAGCATTCCCCACAGAGCCTGGACGCTGACCTGCGTACATCACAAGAGCTGTTCTTCCAGGAGCCCCACCACTGTCCTACAGCACTAAGATAAGTGAGCCACTCCAGAGTGACCAGCTGCTAGGAGACAAATAGCAGACAACTGCATACTCAGCCCCARCATCTGTGCACAGTGCTGCCTCCATCCCAAAGCATTCTGTCCGGGGCTGAAACAGCTGAAGGTCAAAATGCCCTGCCATAATGCTTAGTGGAGCTAAGGTGGCCACTCCACACACAGGATCC
Organism: Phoebastria nigripes; assembly: GCA_035582835.1. Classification (NCBI taxonomy): domain Eukaryota; kingdom Metazoa; phylum Chordata; class Aves; order Procellariiformes; family Diomedeidae; genus Phoebastria; species Phoebastria nigripes. The sequence continues at coordinate 746,541 of JAYKAV010002553.1, forward strand.
CTGCACGTGTTGGGAGAAGATGACATTAAGTCCTGTGGCACCTTTATATGGACAAACATTACTGAAGAATCACCAGATCCCCAGCAGCACCTGCCAGAGGACCCAGATTCATTGTATTTCAAACCTCTATGTAGGGTCATCCCCAGTCCTCAGGAATTAGTCTTCAGTGATTGCAGCCTTATAGTCAGCCCTCTTAAAAGGCTTCTTAATTTTCTGCTCTTTTTGTGTCACGTACCTAATCAAACCTGATAAGTTTATTCTATAGTTCCTTCTGCACCCACCGTCCCCCTTCAAGATAATTTTTAAATGAATTTTTTCCAGCATCTGCTCCTTCCTGTTTCTGTATCACTACTGTAAATGGGATTTTTCTTCTCGACATCAAGAGAAACAAAACAGGGCTTCCTAAGACAGTTTTCTGGCTGATTACACAGAAGTAGTGCAGTAGTCATAAGCAACAGATAAATAGCTTTAGCACATCCTAGTTTCACTTCTTTAGGCTGTAGAACAACATAAATATGTTAATACACCCGGATCTGTGCTGCTCCTTGCCCTGCAGAGCTCCACAGCAGCCTTGACTCTCAGCTGCAAACGCGTACACACACCTTGGTGGAAAGGGTTCCTGTTCTGCTTTCCCAAGGACTGCTGCGCACCTGGCACCAATGCAACAGCCACATGACACTCTTAACACACCCTGGGCCACCACTAAACCGCATGAGGCCAACGGAGGCGGTGGCAGCTGGGGAGACGTCCCTCAGGGGGTGCCGCAGCCATTCCAACAGCCGCGCGGCAGTTGGAGGGGGGTGAGGGCAGTAATGTGGCCCAGGTCACTGGGATCTGAACAGGACTGGCCATAAAGAATATTCTTTAGTTGTCTGCCTTCCCATCCAGATCATGCCTTCTTCAAGGCATAATCCCTCCCTGCACACACCCACTCACTGAATTTTTTTCTTTTCCTTAAAAAAACAAAACAAAACAAAAACCCCAAAAAAACTGCTCTGGTGCTTCCTTGTGTTCATGTTTAGGTAGCAAGCAACAAGAAGCTGGAAGAAACCCAGTCAGGTCAAAAAGAAACTTTTGCAAAGGGGTTCAGGCAGGCAGTACTTAAAGAATAATTTCCTGAACACAAAATGTCTTCATTTGCTGGTGGCACAGAAACCATAGATTTTACACATCGCAAAAGCACACAAACTACAGTCCTGGTCAAAGGGGCAGGGATGGATGGAAGGATGAAGAGATAAACAGGAGGATGGAAGGGTGAAGAGAGGTTCAGTGGAAGCAGAGACCTGGTCTGGTTTTGGCAGGTTCAAAAATCTGCTGTAGAATATTTCATATGATAATGTTATACATGTGTGTATAGAGATACGTATTTCTTTCCTATGTGACCATTATGGAATTGTCATAAAATAAAGCGTTTATCAGTAAGTGATTCTTCTGGAGAATAATTTACAGTTACGTGTATGAGTCATCTACTAAACTGCAGTTGCATCTAGACCTCCATTTCTGTGCTAGTTCATAAGATTTTCATGCGGTAGCACAGTTTTGCTTGTATTCCTACAACTGCAGGCAAATGTTTAAATATTTTACAAATAGAAATCCATTTTGAATGAATTTTTTAAGCCAAGATGTAATGTTTCCACTCCTATTTGCTTTGAAGAGTTTCATACCGTTAAAGAATGCCCCAGCTGGGGCTTGAACTGAGAAAGCAATGGCTCTTTCAGCTGTTACAGATACAGACGAATTCTGCACTGAATGCATGTGATCACTTTTGAGATTCTGGTTACACTGGAAACACTTAATTACAAACATATTTCCATTTTATATTCCCTTACTAGCTGCTTTCCAACTTCACAGAATTCCCAACATGTCCTCACACAAATCTGAGCAATTCAGAGGTGTGCACCATATCTGTATGAGAACCAGAGTCTTAATGAGGTGCCTGAAAGGAAGGAGCTGGCTGGCAGACATTAAGCTATTTTCTATATAGATTTTGTATCCATGTCCTTTACCTGGTGAATGGCTACACAAGTCTGAACTAGGAGTTTCCTCGAAAACACAGTCCAAAACTAAGAAATTGACAGGTAGTTTGAGAATGAAAAATATACCCTGGAAAATGGATCAAGTTGCATATTCCTCAAACTGTACAAGGCAACAAAACAGGAGAAGAACTGCTAAGCCAGGCCAAGTCCTGCACACTGTTTGAAATAATTCAGGTAGAAACTTCTTAGAAACTGCTGAAGTAAACAGAAAGGAAGCCTTTGAGATTTACAGTCTTCAGCCCTTGCATTTTCCACTCTTTCCTCAGCCCCTTGCCAGAAAGAATCCCCACTAAATAAGAGGTTGTCCTCATCCTGAAGTCCTTTGAGCACTTTCAATTCCTGACTTTTGCAGGGACATAGAATTTTAGCAAAGCCCTTGAGGTCTCCTGTGTTCTGTAGTACTTTGCCATTCAAAAAAATTGGGTATTTAGTACCAAAAGTGTGTGACAGTGAACTGGAGTCTTTGTGGAGATGTGCTGGGAAGGAAGAGTGGGTCTTCCATCATCCTTGAAGAGCACATAGCTATAACATGTTTGCCATGACTAGAAGCAACTGGATTTGATGACTATTCAGCCACGTGTTCCTAAGTTAGCATTAAGATTCACAGTATGAGAAAAGGATACACAAGTCTGCCAGTTTGCTACAGAATTCCCCTCTGGTATCCGAAACATTTTTACTTTCAAGATCCAACTTCCACAGAATAATTTATATTCTTTCTTTCTTATGTGCTTCCTTGCAAACACTGAAATCAGTCATGTCTAGAAACCATCAGATCCAAATAGGAGAGGATTATGCAACAGCATGTCATTAGTGAATCAATATTGGCTGACCAGGCCATCTGCTTGTCAAGGTTGCATTGATTTCTTTAAGGCCATATTGTTGCAGCTGGCCTGCCTAGCAGATCCATCCRTGTTGCAGTGTCTACAGCTGAGGAGGAGATGGTTTTCCAGTGCCATAGACTGACTTAACAGTAACAACAAAAACCTGTAGAGCAAACAGTATGTTGTTGAGCAAAGAGGGTTTCTGGGATTCTGCTTTACTCATTGTACAAGTGCACTGTTGCCCATACACAGCTACATTCACTCTAGGAGCATTCTACCAGTACATAGTATAATTAAGGAGCTCTGACACACCTATAGACTCACCTCATTGCTTGCTAGGCTGCAGGATGCTTGGTAGCTTTTTCCCCCATTACAAGTTTCCACTCTTTATCTGAACCACCATTGCCCTCTACGTGTTGTGCCCAACTTCAGCAAACCCCACTGCTACAGTAGCTCCTGCTTCCTCTGGCTGGACACACACAGCTGCTGAGACACCTCATAAAATCCTCTATTCTGAAAGCACAAGAAGCTACATGCACCTGGCACACAATAACCATATCATTCTTAATGGGAAACTGAAGAGTAGCACGTCTCTAGGGTATGATCATAAAAGTTTCAGCTTTGACCATCAAGAAGTGGTGCTTATTATCTATTGGGTACACAGTGCAAAGTAAAATAGGACCAATTTAATAGAGTCAGGATTGTTCACCACTGGGAGTATCACCTTTTACTTTTAAGCCAGGGAGTGATTAAAACTTGTCCTCCTAATCTTTTATGGCATGCCATTTATGAGATGCACTGAAGAAAAACTGTTCAGAAGATAATTATATGAAGGATAATAAGCAGAAAGTTCTATATTTATTAATAGATCTTAGTGGTGAGTTGCAGAATACAAGCACATAGCCTGGCAGCAAAGACCAGGCCCAGCAAGAGTTGGGAATAAGAGCCATTTCACACAGGAATGTTATGTCCCAGGCTCAAGAGTGGTGTCAGATATTCCAGCAGTATCTCACCAAAAAGAGCCACAGAGCCAAATCAGGGTGCGACATGGGAGACAGATTGTTATTTCTAGGCAGAGTACGGGCTGGCGGCATGCAGAAGAACTCTGTGTGCCAAGCAAAACTAGTTAGACAACTGTCTCTGCATTTTGAGTGTGAACATGTTGCTTTTCTTCTGCTTGGATGATTTTTTTTTTTTTTTTTTTTTTAAAAAAAATAAATGCTCTCCCTAACCTAGGGTAATGTAGCCCAATTCTCAGTGCTGTTAATAAAAGAGCTCCCACTAAACACAAAATTTAATTTAAAAAAAAAAAAAGTCACATAGGTAAAAACACAGCAAAAATTGGCCGAGGGAGAAGCCTGCTGTAGGACTGTAGGAAATTTGAAGCAATCAGAGAACACAAACCAGGTTGCTTATCCTGCCAACATAAAGATAAAGGAGGAAAATGATGAACTAGTTCCCCTGGTTAACACCTGATTAACAGTTGTATCGCTATAAAGCAATGATGAACAATTGAAATGGAGAGATAGAGTCCTCATTGAAATAACACAGATGAGGAAGAAAAGATTAAAAAAATTATGACTAGTTAACACCAGCTTATTCCATTCCCCAATCAAGTGAGGAGGGAACCGAAAAGCACTCTGAGAAGAGAGTTTGGAGAAACAGTTCTCAGAATAAGACAAGTGAGAAATCCCTTTCTGCTCTATATGAGAACCTCAAGAGTCAAACGCTGACTTTTTTTTTTTTTAAACAACTCTTTTCAAAACCCATGAGTTGATTATGTGCACAGCCTGGTCCATCTTGGGTGTCAGTTGTAAAGTGAATATATAGGGATGAATAAAATTCTTGTAATGACATCTGCTGCTGAAGCACAAGCACCTCTTAAAAGATTAGCAGGGCCAAATTTTTGGAAGAGGTTGGGCCTCACTTTCATTGCATCCATTGAACATTGTGAGTAGTCTATAAATACCACCAAAGCCAGTGCTCCCATCATCTACATAGTGCCTTAGTTGAATTAACTGACTAACTGCTTAGACCATAACTAAAACCCTATCTTTAAGAGGAAGGTTTAGTCATGTGTGTAACATATTTCCACTAAGTCCTTCCTGTCTCCTAGCTTCCCACCATTTCCAGCAATACAACTCACAAAAGCAAACTCATCGCTGTCTGGTGCGTTACTCCAAGGGTGGAAGAGTCAGTCTAACAGTCCAGTGAGGACCCCTCTGGAGGAAGGCAGCCAGAGCAGCACAGTAAAAGACTGCTGTGGCAAAGAAGGGACCTCCCAATTAATCAGTGTTGAGAGCTAGCCTGTTTATTATCTCTCAGGTTAAAGCAGTGCTGCAACATGTTCTACTTTTAGCAAAATGAACTGAATTCTAGTGCTTAATTCAGAGTAAACCAGTAAAAGCATACAGACCAACCTGCTCCCACATACATCTCCTGGGACAACAGCCAGGGTTGACTTTCATGTCATCCCAGCAAGCAGAGGCTCTCAGGAATTCAGTTTAATTTATTGTAACACCTCTGCAGCAAATGCATTGCAGCAACCCAAGCATCAAGCAAAGGCAGCTACAGTAAACCCCAATATCTCCACTCTAAGTGCACAGTCCAATATCAATATATCTGGAGAAGAAAATTCCCTGGTTCTGAAAGTAATCTCCGCATACAGACCTTACTCCAGGCAGTACAGGTTAATGGTATTAACTCACCCACCCATATGCCCTCTGACATGCTCATTACAATTTGGAAATCTCTTAGGGAGTGCCTGGCCACCTGATCCTCCCACCCACCCTACTGCTTTTGAATTAACTGGTCATTTTCAAATCAGTTTCATGAACCAGTGGAGGCTTCAGAGATACGAACTCCCTCAAAAGAGTTTCAGTACAAGTAATGGGACAGAAGAGAGATCCCCAAATTAATGTCTCCTCCTGGGAAGGGTTTTCTATTAGACATCAGAAAATTCAGCCCTTCCTCTCCCTGGCCCCAGTCATGGACTGAAAAGGCAGTAAGAGAGAGTCACAGCCACCACACTGGAAAGCAGACTTCATACCTTCTGCTGCTCCTGGTACAACTTCTTGAAAGTTAAGACACCTTCTGTGAAAGTGATTTCAAAGGTGCAACTTCAGCCTGGGGTTTGGGTACACACAGAAATGAGCACACACACAAACACATATGGGCTTCTCATTACAAGCTACCTGGTTTGTGAATCTGGAAGATAGGTGGGCAGGTATCACTCCACTATTGTTTCCAAGGGCTTTGCAGGCATGAATTTACAGGCTGGGTTTTTTTGAAAGCATCATCATCCCAATAGAGCAGCTTCTGGGAAAGGTCAGGCTAACAATTTGTATAGCAGTTACAGCGGAAAGCCGCACCTGATGGAGACAAAAAGAGAAAGGTGCGCTAAACTCAGAGCAGTTTTAATTGTACATGTTTAAAAACAGCAAGGCAACATCTTGCACCAAAAGCTCTCTGTGGCTGGCAGCTGGTGCCAGCTCTGCCATTGACATCTTAAGTGTTTTGGGGCAATTACTTCTCCTTTGTGAACCTCCCTTTTTCCGATCTGTAAGATGGAAAACAGGAACCAAAGCTGGTTGCTGACACAAACACGTTCAGGTTCCCAGTTATTAGCCCATCAGCCAAGGACTTGAGAGATCGAGTTTTACCTCCTTGCTGTAACATGGGCTTCTTGTAAGCTGGTCACACAGGCCCCTGTTCATACTACCTCCTCTGGCACCGAAGAAATTCTTGGAGTTCTACTGTGGTGTCTAAAATTGAAAGAATGATGAACGAGAAGCTACTGTAGGGCTTAATTTAGGTATTGTAATTTAGGGATCTTTCCACTGACTGGTAGCTAGGAGTTTTCCAAGCTAATCCCTCTGCCATATAGCAAGATGCCGATGACTTGAGTATATTAATGATTGAAGCTAGCAGGAATACAGAGAGAGAAATGACTCTGTGAAAAACATAAAATTCATTAAGATTAAGATCACACAGTATTTGTTAATGTTCCATATGTAATTTATTATAATAATCCTTAGTTCTCAACTAATGCTTTCTTTATAAAGGGTTAATATGATTATCTCTGAAATGAAGATGGGGAAAATTATGGCATAGACAGGAGGCCAGCAATAGGTTAGGGAACAGAAGCCAGATTTTATCTGGTATCTTTGCTATGGGCTTTAACCACTAGCAAACTGTAGCTGAGCCATGGACAGCACAAGCCTATTATGAACATGAACATTGTATGTTACAGCTGGCTACACACACCTCTGGAGAAGGTCCTATTGATCTGCTGGAGAGGAAGATAAAATTTTAATAACCATTTAATTAAAACAAATTGTTTATGAACTGTTTACAAATGGACACTTAAAGTGTGACTAAAAATAAGTGCAAGAAAATATATTTCTGTCCAATTTTGGAGTGGAGAGACATCTGTAATAAGTGCTATCAGCTAGCAAAATATAAAATTAAAAATCCAACAAAGATGATTCTCTCTTCTGTTAAAGTTGGGAGCAGTTTGTGGTATTTTATTTGCACATAACTTTATTGGTTTATTATCTGTTAAATTGCCTGGGAATTTTATGTAAAATAGATCCAAAAAAAGTCCATCAGATGATTTCTACAGACTTCTAGAAGTAGCACAGAGTGTACTCACTTGCAAAATGCTGTCTGTCCATTGATCACAGGTGAACAACGTTAACCAGTCCCAAACTGGTCCTCCATGAATGGCTGTTTTCAAACTATTTGGGGTATTTCTCCTGAGCACAACAGAAACAGTTATGCATCTCAGAGAGCAGAAAGAGTTAATTCATGTTGGTAAAAATATTCCAAGATCCCCAGAAAAATCAAACCAGTTAAACCCACCAGGCCGTGCATAAAATCAGCTCTGTGGCTTTGCTGCATGTGCAGTAAGTAGCAAAACAGAGGCCTAGGAAGCCAGGTTTTTAACTGAAGGGTGTTTTACCCAGGTCTGTTTTACTTGGCACTGTGGAGGACTAAGAGCAAGCAGAATCTCAGCTGCACAAACAACCCCGAACTGAAGGATGCTGAAGCCTTCAACTAACAGAGAAATTTTTAACTACTCTGAAGTGATGGAAAGAGTTCACCATAGCAGTGTCTGAGGACAACTTCCACTGGACCTTACAGCAGGGTCCAAAACAAAGACCTTAATTTCTATAGCATAAGCTGCCTGATTCTGTAGGTCAAGCATTAGCACAGCCTTCTACAGTCAAAGGCAAATCAGAGGTGGTTGTTTATTGCCTGAATTAAAACTCTTTTGCTGGGGAGGAGACATGCAGAAATTTGACCAGTACCCTTTATCATTTATTAACTTCACTCAGTCTCATGACCTTTTTCTGTCATTCCAGACAGAACATACAGCCAGATGTAGCCTTCCCATCAATCAGTGCCAAACAAGTGAGAAAAGTGTTAGTCGTCTGTATCCACACCTCTTTTTTATCATAGATCTATTGAGCTAGAAGAAATACCACACTACAAATACATAGCATATTCATCACAATTTCCACCTTTATCATGGGTTTTTATCACTGCTGTTAAGGAAAAAGAAAATCTTTGTTGAAAAATTTATACTGGAAGAATTTAGCATTGGAGAAAAATAGTCATGTCATCTCACAACAGCAGAAAGCCTATTCAGAATGGAAGAATTTCTTGCATTGTACCCTCTCTTCACCCCAGAACTACCTGATTTAACAGCTTCCAAAAGCAGCAGGGAATTTGCTGCTTTAAATTGCTTTCCATGTACTCCTGTAGATCACTCCTACACACGCTCAGCTGAGCAAAGGTGAAACCTGTCCCAAGGGAAGGTAGCTCTAGCCTTGAAATAGGGCAATTATGCTGCAGAGTGAATGAATAGTCGCCTTTAGCGGAAGATTGAGTGAAGCTTCCCAAGAGCACCAGGGTCATTGTGTCACATCAGGTCTGCCAGTTAAAGAGGAGACAGTTTTGTTTTTCGAACGTGACTTGCTCTGGTGAAGCAGTTCACGGGCTTCTGTATGAACTTGCCATGTTCTGAACATTCACCAGGCTAGAAATGTCCTCAAATGACAGAGCAGGCTGGATCCTCGTGTCATAAATCAGATAAACGCAGGGACTCTCAAAAAGTTACAGCAGTTTAGGATATGGCCCTTGTAAGATGCCTGAGGCCACTTCAATCCTGCACACAGACCAGAGTCCTGCTATAGGTACCCCAGCAGTGGCAAGTATAGGATTTCAGCCCTTCTACTTTAAACTGTTAGCTGCTGGCATTCAAATTCACAAAGCGACCCCCTTGAGTGCTGGGATGTGCAGAACAAGGGAAACCCAGCCAAGCAGCCCTGCTACTATTAGGTGGACAGCTGGGCCAAGTATCTACCTCATACACTGAACACTCTCGTTTCACAGTGCTGTCTTTCAGCAGTCATAAGGGGACCACCCTTTCAAAGAACAGAGCGGGAAGGTAGGGATGAAGAGTTTAATACATCTCAATAAATTCATTCCTTTCCTGAGCAAGCTGTCAGAAATCAATCAGCAGTCAGCAACAGCTCTAACTGTATAATTTAATCTCAGGGCTCCTTCATAGCTCATATGACAACAGAACTCTGTCCTGTGTTCTGCTGGGGACCATGTATTATTCAGCACATTGTGACAAAAAGCAGGGGCACAATAAAAATGGATGAGACAAAGCGTATTCTGAGAGGGAAGAAAAAGAGTATTTTTTATATGCTGCCTAAACAAAGCCTTAGAAATAAATTCATTTTCTACATGCCAAGGTCCAAATACGGTTATATTTGAGATCCATTGTCCTGCTGCTATCTTGTTTTGATCTATAGGCTCTCACATCACTTTCCAGGTGACTGGTTTGGTAGCTTTCTTCCATTTGGGTGGAATGAGGGAACCATGAAACGTTCCTTTGTTTAGYGAGAGTGAAAGATAGGGAAGTCATGACTTGGAAACTAGACTGACTGTATATCCATGCATGGGAGGTTCATGCCAAAAAGATGTACGCCAAAAAGAAAGAGGGAGCTTTGGGGCAGACTGCTAACTGAAAGAAAGGCTTGCATACAGCCACTGTGGATGAATGCAATTATATCAGGAAAGTGTTTGGTCCCACCAGCATTTTCTTCACCTAACCTAAACAATCATTAAGACCTCAAATACTGACTAAACACTGAGCAAATCAGGAACTAGCAATCCAGGTATAGCCCAACCTGAAATAAGTAAACATATCATGAGACCTACAGGACTCAAATTGGACTAGCTAAGTTCCCCCAACACCTGTATTTTTGTGCTGTGTTTAACAAAGGCTTACTGAATTTAAAAATGGAATTTTTTTCCCCCTCTTTCAAGGAAAATGTTTAAATCGCTGATCATGACGTCTATGTCAAGAAACTGGATATTTCATTTCTGATGAGCATCAGCCTAGTTTATTTTAAAAAATTAGAGCAGGAGGACAGGTAAAACAACGTACAATACATGGAAGCTACCCAGCAGGTCACTGAGGCTGAGATTTTCAAAGGTGCCCATGAAAAGATATTTAAATTGTACTGGAATTTGGCACTTCAACCTTGAGGCAAAATTTGCTTAGCAAGTCACATAGACTTTTAACTACACAGGGCCAGCCCTATTGAGTTATGCCAAGCTGACAAGTGTCAGCATGGTTTCCTACGGCCAGCAATATCACAGCCGTCATATTGCTAAGAACTGTATTAGGTTCTGCTTTATTCTGATAGAGAGCCTGCCATTTCAGAGCAGAAACATCCAGGCTCCATTCCTCCACTAACAGGAGTTTCCAAGTGAGCAACCTATACAGCAAGGAAACATAGGAAATGGTGAAAAGTGAGTGACCAACATTTGTTACAGCTTCTTTAAATGTTTTGCCCATTCCAGTTTGAGACCGTATTAATCCTATAAAACATCAAGCTGTGGGCAATGAAAATGAAACAGAGGAGCCCAGAAAACTCCTGTGGAATCTGGCTGAAAAACTGGCAAATCACAGCCCAACATTACAAGAGAAAACAGAGGCACAAAGTGATAGTATGATAGAGTCAATATGGCACTGCAATCAGTAAGTCAGCAAGCAGGCCAGACCTCAGYCCTTGTGCTCTGATCAAGCAGTGTCTCTGGCTCGCAGTTGGCAGAGTGGGAAAAACACAGCAGCATGCAGCACAAATGTTTGATTATCCTTCTTAAAATGTTCAGTTCAAATTCCAGCCTTGTTCCATACAGACACATTTCAGGGGCACATCCTCCCATTACCAGGAGCAAAGGAAACAGAGCTTTGAAGGTGACCAAAAATAAACTGCCTGTTAGAGAGGGAGAGATCATTATATCTTTTCAAAAAACCAAGACATTAGGGGCTTTATTTCACTTCATTTGATGTCTAGTATTTGATGTCAACACTTCAGAAAAAAACAACGAAAGTTGTTTTTTTTTCTTTCTCTATATAATTCATTATTTTCCTTGCAGCTAGTGGCATTATAAGGGTCTCATCAATTGCAGGAAACAAAGTATGTTTCTGTCACAAAGTTTGTTTCTGTTGTGAAGACGGGAAGCATGGGGTTCTTTGTAGAAGCTGTAAGTATTTGGTGAAAAAAGACATAGGGATCTCTATACCAAAGACTGTCTTAAACAGCACGTGTGTTTCATGTGCATTGTCCAACCCTTTAAATGTCAAAAATCCCACACCGTTTTGTTAAAAAGAGAAACATGCCATGCACTACTAATTGAGTAAATCAATACACAGAGAAGACCATGAAGGGAACGAAATGTTTTTGACACATGCATGCAGTTGTTTTCAACGTGCATAAGAGGAACAAAAACTGCTTGCCCTTTATGATTTAATTAAGACAACCTTAGGAACACAGGGTGAAAGACCTTTCCTCTGCAGCCTCCTCACCATTCTGCTCTTAACTCCCTGCTGTCTGACCATTAGTAGCGGTCAAAAGCCTGTGAACACAAAACGAGTCATTGCAGTCTCTCAGAAGGGATTCAACCACCAGATGGGTTCCCACCAAGCTCCAGAGACAGCCTCAGAAATTCATGAAGAGAAATATGTAATGGGTTGTTGCCATAACAGGGGCTTGTTATGAAGTGTATTTATAGGGTTCAATCACATGAGCTATCTGAAGTCTTTGGTAATTTTTTCATTTACAAGTTTCTACATTTTCTTGGAGGTTTTAAAGCCTCCTTTGTCTCTAGAAAAGCCTTCCAAGGAGATTTTTACAAGACTTTTGCAGTCAAAGRACTAACAAAGGCAGCAGTTTAGGCTGAAATCTTTCTCCAGAACCTTCCTCTGGGCTGATGAGCACCCATGAAATAGCCTAAGACAACTTGCTTTGAAAACACTGTAAGGAGCTCCATGGAAGCATGGCTTTTGAAGCCAGTGAGACTTGCTCTTTCCCAGAGCTTTTCTTGTAATGTAAATCTCACTCTGCTGCAATGCAAAGATGAGCAATCTCGTCCGTCAGCTGGAGCTTTGGGCCTCTGTTGAGTAGCTCTTGGTGCGGTGCTTTTCTGACCTGTTTATGCCTCTCTGGAGGTCAGGCAGCGAAGGGCCATCCCTGTGAACTGCTGTGTTAGCAAACAGAAGAGTGCATGTATGATGCATTATGTGATCTACAACTAGTTTCTCAGTCCCCACTAGAACCATTTCCAGGGATTCATATTCCCTAAGCATGGCACTGGCTTAGATTAATCTAATACCTTGGAGGTCTCAACCTGCTTTCCTCATGCAACCTAATTTTTAAAGGCAGCCTAGTGTGGACTGACAAGAAGCCATTTCAGTCTTCCAAGGACTTTCATCCTCACCTGTGATCTTCTGCTTACTGCCAGCTCTGAGATCCCAGGCTGGGACTGAAAGCGAAAGTAGTCTTAAGGCAAATTATAGCAACCATAGGCTGAGCTCAGCTAAGGCTTGCCTGACTGTCCCTACAGCTAGACAGATAAGGAAATGAGGAATAAAATAATAATAGGGGATTTTCTTCCAGTCAGAAAATGAGATTAAGAGACCTGAAGCCTGTGAAGTGGTATATGACCAAATCAACAAGATACACTATGGAAACCAGGGGAGCTAGCTGTGACACAAAGCTAGAGTGAGGTAAGACCAAGATGAAACCTTCTCTTCTTCTCACCCTTCATAATTTGGGGTCTGCAGGAGGCCAGATGTTTAGAGCCCAGTCCTGCTCTCAGTGCTGATTTAAGTATTACTTGATCTATGAAAACCTGTAGAGCATTACCTACAAAAGAAGAGACTCTGCCCCCGTCAACTTCTGGAGTCCTGTTGTTGACATCTCTGCACATATAATACTCATTAGTGCCCTGACACTTGTCTATAAGCTGTTTGCACTCCCATTCAGAGTTCCTGTGGCTGCCAAGGAGGAACATCATCCTCTTGCAATTATTTACCCCTTCCCCTAAGCCAAACTCCGAGGTGTTTCCTTTTAAGGACAGAATTTTTAGGGCATTATTCAATACACGAAGGTTAACACCAAAACTTCCACATCCTTCTCTCTTTACTGCATAGGCAATCCTATTGCTTGCTACAATTCAGGCAGAGTATGACTCTTTGTAGCTGAAGGCAACAAAGTTTGTTATTGTCCTGAATGCAACTTGATCCTGAAGAGACCAGAAGTGACACTTGTTGAGTGGTAATTTTCTGTCCACCATTTTGAAGGAGAAAGGTAATCTAACTCCTCTTTGCTTCAAGAGAATTATATAGGAAGCAGTATGGAACATTCATGAATGTGGTCAAGATCTGAACCCAAAACTCTGTTTTCTGGCCAAAGATCTGAGACACAAAGCATGATTTCAATTCTCCACATGCTAGGAGATTACAGATGGAAAGCTTAAATGACTAGTCAAGCATCACAGAAAACCAGTGGCAAAACCATTTACACTCATTCTCACTTCTGCATGACACCAAAGAAGAAACTATCTTGTTGACCTGATGCAGCTCATGGTATCCGTCAAGCACCTGGTTCTCTTGCCACTTCATTTATGCAATGATTTGGTGTCATGATCTCAGAGTGAAATCCTAAAAGGCCCCTTAAGCTTTTCATTTCTATGACTTCAGAGACTAATACAGTCCCAACTTCACTTTTAACTCCCTGACTTTTCGTGACTATGAGTAATATTAGAAAATCTCATACGCTCCATGATCTTAGGAGCCTTGGGCTGAGAATGCTGGCCTGGAAGTCCTTAAGGCAAGGGTAAATCAAACTGTGTGATTTTCTTAAACTGAACTTTTCTAAGCATGAAGTCTTCCCTCTCTCTACATATATATTTCAGAACTGTGCTAAGCTCTTCTTGATAAGAAAAGACTCAGGAAGTGAATCAACAATAGTTTTCCAGTGTAGTCAAAGTTACCCGGAAGACAGTACTAGCTGACAGAAAAGATCAAACTGCCCTAAGAACTATGATGAGTTAACCCAGCTACTCTTTAAATACTTAAGCACTTTCATCTCTGCTTGTGTAATTAAAAATTAGCATTTAATGTCTCTTTAGATCACTCTAAAATAAAGACTTAATAAATCAGACAAATTAAAAGTCAGGCATAATTTCAACAGTGTAATGTGAGTAACATGTGTCGTGTCTTCTGTAGAGGTCAGCTGATTAACATCTCAATGTAACATGTTCCAGCAACGTGCCTCTTAGTATTAACCTTGCCATAACACGAGTGAGCAAAAAAAATCACTGAGGAGAAGACCCAAATATTCCAATATTCTCACATCCCGGGATACAGTATGAAATGAGAGGTAATCAAAGAATTACAGAAGATACATCCAGCAAAAGACCTTGTCTAATCTATTTCTATACCCTCAGGAATGACCACTTTGATCTAAACCAATCCCAATAGATTTCTTAAGGGTGTTAAAAATCACATCCTTCAAATTGTTTAGAGACAGGTCTTCTTCCAAAGCTTTTGGAAGTGAAAAGTTAGATCAGAGCCCTTTAAAGAACTGTCCCTCCTGTAAGATTTCCAACATTTTATACTTCCAGTGAAGGTTGGCATCTTGAAATAAGAGCTTTCTTCACAGCTGAGAGTCAGAATTTAGTGCATTCAGTTCATGACCTTGGAGAAGTCCCTTACTCCACCCTCTTTTTCTTTTATAGAATAGTTTCAGTGGTTCATAAAGACTCAGAGGTTTGACCGGTATTGGAAACTTCATATGAAAGAGTGTAAGAGTGAATGATTCCTCTGTTCACGACAAACATTTCTTCTTATTTTTTTCAGTGAGGTTCGTTAGAAACTTCCCTTGTACCATCCCTAACTTCCCCATATAAACAGAAAYATTCGGCACTGAACAAATGCCTAAGAAGAGTAACAGACAGGAAAGTAACAGACAGACAGCCCTCACCGCAGTGCTGGGGATACAAAGTGCACAATGCCATTTTGTACCATTCAAGAACACAATCCTTAATTTGTAAAACTATTCAGTGTACTACAGTCTTATTTCTATTCTCCTTACTCTCTGGGAGCCAAATGGCTTCTTCCATACTGAGTGCTAGCATAGAGGGAAAATTAATTTAGCTGCTTTTGAGCAAGACCAAGTATTCTTCATCCTAATTGGGCACAGTTCAAAAAGTTGCAAAAGGCTTCACAATAAAGCTTTCTCCTATTACCTCCTCTCTGGTCCCAGTGAATTCAGTGCTTGGATTTCGCCCCTTCCTTTTATTTTATTTGACAATCAAAATGAGAAGTAGGAGGAGCCCAGGTTAAAATTTTAAGGAGGTGTCTCTTATCAAACACTGCTGTGCGGTGTCTCTGAAGGCCTCCAGAGTTTAGGAGCCGGCACCCTGAGGATAAGAAATGACTATGAACAATGCTGTGTTTTACATACTAAATTGTTCCAGGAAGCCTACCGAGAAGAAAATGGATTTCATCTCCCTTTCTTTAGTACACTTTAAGGTTTGCCACAGAGTATATTGTGCTTGCAGCCATGTCAGTATGTACTTTGATCTAACTGGATCTCACAAGCTAAGCAGGGTTAAAACTAGAGCGCGGCAGGAATTTTTGAGTCAAAACCTGTATTTCACAGGAAATTGTCAATTCAAATGTTTTTTCTTTTCAGAAGAAACTTATCTTGACAAGACTGGGATTTCTGTTCAGTATCTAGACATGGATGTGCATGCAATCCAACACACCTCATAACCTACCAGTGGGGGAACGTGTGGGAAATCTGTGCTGAGGTCTCTTCTGTGTCCATTTCAGACCTGGACCTTTGTCATCTTTGTTGCAGGTAAATACTTCAACTACAGGCCTGTGGAATCAGCATGGGGATTGCCTAATTCTTCATACAAAGGAAAGAGGCTGAGAAGCAGAGATATGGAAACTATGTCCTCACAAGCACATCATATATGGGGGACACTGAAGCCAAGATCCTTGTGGCAGCTGAAGCCTTTGACCTAAAGCCTCACAGGCTCTGGTCACATGCTCTGCAATGATTTGCAGGGGGGAACTTTCTTGCCTGCACATTACACGCGCCTCCTTCCACTAGGTTACACTGGTCATTCTGTCACCAATATATCCAGAAAGTTCTCAAAGCACAAAGCTTTTGAATTTTCCAGAAATGTAGTGGGATGAAGAAACTACCTAATCAACTTCAACCAGAAACTATCCACCAACTTCAATCATAGCTGCTTCTAGTAACACTGGAGATTCTGAAGGTATTTTAATGGCTCCTAAACCAACTATTCGGCAGGAAAAATGAATTGTACTGGAGACGTTGCCCTTTGATTGAGAGCTAAAAGTCAAGATCATTAATCTGATAATCAAAACAGCAGTGCACTGATTGAAAGAAGCAAGGCATAAGCCTTCCTCTTCCAAACAGATTTTAACCCTCTGAACCACAGGTCTCCTAAGTTTCCTCCAATTTTGACTAGTTATTTCATAGCCTTGACTCCCAGAGTTAAATCTGTGTGATGGAGTCACTCACTGTTCAGCTGCTGCCACATTCAACACTATCAGATTTACATTAGCTCATGTCGGGTGTATTTCGGGGGGCAGGGAGGGGTGCAGGAATTCAAACACAACAGATTCTCAAAAAAATTTTTGTAGGAAAAAAACATATTTTTAGTGGGAATAGTTTTATGCAAACCAGAGAGCCAGGAAAATAAAAAACACTTCGTTTTAAAACAATTGCTGGAGCAATCCTTCCTTTTTTTCAAAATCTGAAATTTTTTCTGAAACTTAGCACTTCTCAGGTTGCATTTTAATGTTTGATTTTTCACTGGCTCTAGTTAGTACATCTATCTGCAAAATGCTGTGGGATTATTTGAGAGGAAAAACTTATGCATATGAAATAATTTTTATGTATGTACTTATTAAAGAGGCAAATTCTAAAGTCACTTCCAGCATGTCAATGCTATTTCTTCTAGAGCATAAATTAATCTAATGTTAAAAAACATCTTTGCTATTCTATGATCATGAATCACTTTCTATATGTTCAAACTTTAGAAATACATATATACTGTACTTGAAGTATTACATTTAGACTTAATTGTAAGCTTCAAAATTCAAAAAAGCTGCTTTAGGAAAAAATGGGTGAACTGATTTGGAAACTATAAGCATCACTACCCACCATTGTTAGCTGCCATGGTATGTGGAATTAGAGATTTTCTCAAAAAACATTTAAAGCCACCCATTAAAGGTAACAGAAAGAGGCTTCAGCAAAACTTACACTCTAACTTTCTTTTTCTGGTTAACCATGGAATGCCCTTTCCAAACTGTTTTCAGCAGCAGGAGACATCTAAAGGCTGAGTAACATACTGCAAGCAAACATGTAATTCCATTCAACAGTCCACTCCTTGAACACAAAACAATAAGTATGCTTCAGATTATTAGGCACAGAGTTACATTACTAAACCTGTTGAGGTTTGGAAGCACTCAGGACAATCAATACCTTTTTATCTATATTCTTTGATTTGAAAATTCCTGAATTGGGGAGTTAGTTGGAAGAAAATCTGATTTCAGTTCCTTGTGTCTGGTTCTACTTGTTTCATTCCCRTTTTTGCCAAATCTAGAAACACTGACGTGTCTAGAGGGAAACTATTTTTAGAGAGTCAGTAATTATGAAGATAGGAGAGGCTCATACAGGCATCTAATTGATGACATATCTGAGGTACTGTAAACATCCATRGAAGCACTCTTACATCACAGAAAGGGTGAGATTATCTAGCACAGTTTAGACTGCAATGAAAGGAGATCAAAATGAATTGCATTATTTTTCTTTTGACCCAGCAATCAGGGACAGTTGCTGCAGCTCAGCTGATGTGCAGTGACTCAGCACAGTAGCCTGAGGGAGGACCCGTACCTCACAGCTGCATCACAGGTGGTGTAAATCAGCATGTTGGAGCAATCCTCACATCATCAGCACKGCACTAGCACAAGGCAGCTGAAAATCCAACCTCCATCCTGCAGATCTGGACCTGATCTCTGGTCCTACAAATATGTCCAGGCTGCTAACCTCCCTGGGCAGAGCGACTGCCAGATAAGTCAGCAGCAGCTTCTGTTTCAGAACCCTCACACTGTCTGTGTGCAAACACAGCCCATATGAACTAACTGAAGTTACAACCACCATCCATCTCCAAGCTACATAAATCTCACCAGCAGTTCATAAAACAGCAAATACTGGGGCCAGCTGTGAAATTCTGTCTCCCAGTTCAGATAGTCATTGTGCCGTTTAACRTCAAATAACCAACTTTTCACTGAAATAACCAATTTACATAGCACTCTTCCCTGYGAGAGAGAAGGTGAACAGCATCCCTCCACTCCTCCAGCTTTTGCTGCTGGATAATTATTCATTTGCAGTTTATCAGCTAATTATACACGTGCCTTGGCATTTGAAGATGTAGGAGCACACTTTATTTAATGGCTAGTAATTACACAGGGCTCCTCTGATCCCTCTGCTCTAACAGGAAGGCTTTTCTGTGTTCATCTTCATGCTGTCAACTCTAGAGGTTAAAGATCCCTGGACGGCTGGTTGTTATCTTGTTGTACRCAAAAGGCAGGCTTATACTTCATGTAATGATACAGGCCTCCCTAATAATTCTCTGTTAATGCTACAAATTATTTCCTTCAGAGCTGAATGCTGACCTCGGTTTGTTCAGAGTGTGTGTGAAAGCAGCTTTTGTTTTCATGTCTAGGTTAAAAATTACCAGGTGTGCAAAAGGCAATATGAAGACCAATTCACCGTTAATTTGTCCGTGGGAACAGGCCAATACATAGGCCTTGCACTTCAGTTCAACATCTATGCAACCTGCTGCTGCAGTTCTCAGCCTAGGTATGCAGCACCACCAGGATGTCCCCGTGAGACAAGGCGTGAGGCTCAAAATATGTCAGTGTGGCAGACATACAGATATGGTGAGATGCAAAGAATTCTTCTTAACTTGGCACAGATGGTTGAGTAGCACAGCTGGAGGGAATGAGACTTCAGGCAGGAATGCTGCCAGAGAGGGGAAATATTGACAACAGTTACAGTTGTGGAGAACAGGTTTTGAATTTGTTGCCATCAGTGTTTGCAAAGGAAATCTAAGCCTTAGGATTATGCTCAGATAATTGAGTATGAGACTTAACTGTGGCCCATTTCATCATGGGAATGCTAGAAAAGATGAGGTGAATCAGCAAGTGGCATGGAGGCAGCACACATAAATTTGGGTTCTTTAAATTCCCAAATGGACATCATTGTTCTGGAAGTTTTTCAAGCCCTGCCACTCATTCCTCTAATTCTAAGGCCACATTATTTCTGAATGAGGGCATCCATGTGAGCTTAGGAGGCTAATTTATTCCATTAGTTGATACCCTGTACCTCCCCTGGATTTACTTCTGTAGACAGGCTCTGTCCCAGCTATTTATTACTAAAGAACCTTTAAAGTTTCCAGCCTCCAAACACTAGAAAGAGGTATTTACATACACCTTTAATAAGTGGGGACTTCAGAGGCTGTGATATCCAAATCAAACACTCGCATCTCTAACCCCTCTTTAGAGTTTTGCTACTGAACACCTCTGATTTTYGTAATGGATTAACTCTAGAGCAGAGTAGAAACTTGAACCTACCACTCTTATCCCAGCTGGTAGTCAAACCATTTGCCCATCTGTGATCTATGCTAGCTGAATCAATCAACCTACATGAATGGCAAATGATCTGCTAAACTTTTTATGATGGAAGCATTTCTTTTTCACTTGAGGCAAACAACCTTTTGGAAACCATCCTAAGTCAGAAAGACTGCAACAGCATCTAATATAATGAGTTAATACATATAGTTTAAGAACAAAAAAAAAAAAAAAAAAAAAAAGGAAAGAAAAAAGTGGCTTTCAAAAGTAATGGGATCAAAAATAGATAATGCACCCCAACTTTCTAGTTACTCTGATTTTGAACCTGTGAGAATTGTAATTTCAAGCTCCTCTGTGCGTCTGTGATTTACTTTTTTTTTATTTTTGCCAAATGAAACAAAAGCCAAAACATTTGTATAAGTAACCCATTCTGGGTGCTTTATAACTGACAATTAGATAGTAAGAAACCACAGCACACAACCTATGAAAGAGGATTCTTTTTGAAATTGTGCAAAATGAGCAAAAGACTGAATTAAATGCTATGCTGTTTTAAAGGTGTTGTAATAAACAGCACTGGAACAATGTGTGTTTATAGCTTTACATTGTGGTTAAGATTATGAAATATGCAAAATGTTTAAATACCTAGAAATATAGTTTTTTACTAACAGAGCAGATCTGTAAATTCTGTTATTTGGAGCAGAGACTGGAAAAACTTTTTCCCCCTCATTATCTGGCAAATGACTTACAAGTTGAAGCAACTCTGGAGGGGAACCAGAAAAAAGGAAACTCAGAATTGTGCTGGTTTTGGCTGGGGTAGAGTTAATTTTCTTCATAGTAGCTAGTATGGGGCTATGTTTTGGATTTGTGCTGAAAACAGTGTTGATAATATACAGGGATGTTTTCGTTATTGCTGAGCAGTGCTTACACAGAGTCAAGGCCTTTTCTGCTTCTCACCCCACCCCACCAGCGAGCAGGATGGGGGTGCACAAGAAGCTGGGAGRGGACACAGCYRGGACAGCTGACTCCAACTGACCAAAGGGATATTCCATACCATATGATGTCATGCTCAGCATATAAAGCTGGGGGAAGAAGCGGGGGGACGTTTGGAGCRATGGCATTTTGTCTTCCCAAGTAACYGTTACRCRTGATGGAGCCCTGCTTTCCTGGAGATGGMTGCACACCTGCCTGCCGATGGGAAGGAGTGAATGAATTCCTTGTCTTGCTTTGCTTGTGTGCGTGGCTTTTGCTTTACCTATTAAACTGTCTTTATCTCAACCCATGAGTTTTCGCACTTTTACCGTTCCGGTTCTCTCCCCCATCCCACCGGGGGGGGAGTGACTGAGGTTCTGTGTGGTGCTTAGTTGCCAGCTGGGGTTAAACCACAACAAGAATGTAAACCTTCCAGACCTGAGTCTGAACTGTGTTGAATCCCTTCCTATCACTAGAAACATTTTGAAAATTATTTGACTCACTGAAAAAACAAAGTACAACACAGCATTCAGCCCTAAGCACAGGGTGACAGRAGGCTTTTAAGCGTCTCATCTCTCCTATTTTAATACATTTGCCCTCATTAGTAAGGTGTGCATCACACCACCCTTTGTTACTGGTCTAGAATAATCACTTATTGTTCCTACCAAAGAGGTGAACAGCAGATGTTTCTGCTCAGGTGGTAAAAATTCCAGATGTTACATGAACACTCTTGGGTCTTATACAAGTAAGTACCTAGCTAATAGGTCCTGTGCTGGTGGATAGCACTTATGATATATCAAATAGTGCAGGGGTTTGTAGGTCCAATAAAAATTATTGTTCTGCATCTGTATTGTTTCCTTCATTTAACTATGCATCAGTTCTACTGAAAACGCTCGCCTCCTTTCACATCCACCTTTATCTGTTCCTGCTGCTAAACCWGTGGCACCAGTCTTTACCTGAGACCAGCCAAGCTTGCAAATACACCTTCTTTGAGAAAGAGACTGACTGTTTTCTCAGAAAACCAGGAGAGGCCCGACTGTAGACACTGTGAGGGGATGAGACAAATGAGAATTCATGTAGTCTCTTGATTCCCAGAGTTATCGGATCAGGTAGCTCTGCTCTGGAGAAACAGGTAGAATCATAGAATCATTTAGGTTGGAAAACACCTTTAAGATCATCAAGTCCAACCATTAACTTAACACTGCCAAGTCCACCACTAAACCGTGTCCCTAAGCGCCACATCTACACATCTTTTAAATACCTCCAGGGATGGTGACTCCACCACTTCCCTGGGCAGCCTGTTCCAATGCTTGATAACCCTTTCAGTGAAGAAATTTTTCCTAATATCCAATCTAAACCTCCCCTGGCACAACTTGAGGCCRTTTCCTCTTGTTATATCACTTGTTAGTAGTATCAGAGACCTCAAATTGCATAGTAAATACATCCTTTGATACAGCATGTTAAGGACAGGGGAAGACAGCATTCAAAGCAAAGCTGTAATAGGCCAGCATTAGTTTACYAGCTTTTGTATTGGATCCCAATGATGAGCAGAGATGTTTCACAGTAGCTCAAAGTTCACTGTGAAGGAAAAAGCAATTTCTGGTATAGATTATAAAGAATCCTACTCTGCTTTCACTTACTTGATCTGTAACTTTGGGGCTTTTCCATACTTAAAATGATGTTATCAGAAATAAGGCCACAGAGAAAAAAATATAGGGAAAGCTATATACACACATATTCAAGGAAATAACAACATAGAAAAAGGGAAGGGCTGCAGCACTTCATGGCAGCAGAGCTTGCTTGAAGCTCAGAAACAGGAGAAATGTCAGGCCCTGTTCCAGATCTCTTGCTCTAGAGGAAGCRGGGAGGAGGGGATGATCTAAAGAGAAGCAAGTGGATGAGTCTTTTCTGGGTAAACAGCAGAAATAYCACCTTTCCTGGAGGATTTTGGTTACTCAAAACAGTACAATAGGACACAGAGAATCTAAGTTCTTTGTGATGGTGACAAGCCTTTATTTTAAAAGGTGAAGAAAACTATAGGAAGTAGGTGGGCATTTAGATTTGATTCCAATAAGGAGAAACKGTTAAGGACTGAAAGGTGGAAGGCAATGCAGGTGGAAGTGATCATAAGACAGCAGAGGAAGGGAAAGGAGACCAGGAGAATGAGGACAATGGACTTCAAAAAAAGAAGGAGAAGGAAAGGGAGAAAAAAAAAAGGCAGCAGACTTCAACACATTCAGAACTGTGAGGCATAGTCTCTTCGGAAAATAATCTAAGGTAGAGAGGAATGCAGGAGATCTGGTAGTGCTGAAAGGGACTGTATCAAAAGCACAATAGCAGTCTACCCCAGTACAGAGGAAAGATAGTGAACATGGCTGGAAACCAATATGGTTACATTAGGAGCACTTTAAAGACYGAACAATCAAAAAGCAACTGTATAGAAAGTGGGAACAAGGACAGGCAACTAAGAAAGAGTATAAAGGAATAGCATAAGCATGCAGGGATAAATCAGAAAGGCTAAGGCATAAGATGAATTACAACTAACAAGGACATAAAGGCAACAAAGAAGGCTCTATAAATACATTAAAAGTAAGAGGAGAGCAAAGAAAAGCATAAGCCTGTCAGTTGATGGAGAAGAGCAAATCTGATGACACTGAGAATGCAATATTATCTCTGCCACAGCCTCCAGAAAAGAAAGGTTTGTTGTGACCCAATACTTAACACAATTAATTCTAATAAGGAGATGAGAGAGGTGGCCAGAATAGGGAACAAGTTGAAGACTGTTTAGATGAGTTAGGGCTTCCTTGCCCAGGGATATAAAAATGCAGGAAATTCAGGTGTGAATTTACCCCTGTGACCCTGCACCAGCCAGCACCTGCTTTAAAACTGATGCACATCTGTATCCGCAGAATAAGTAGGCAGGGGCATTGTACTGTTCCAGAAGCTGGCTGGCGTCTGACCTTGACAATGAGGTGGTGGTGACAGACCCAGGGTATTTCTAGAGGCAAGAGAAGGAATATATTCACACCGGCAAATTTCAGCACTCTTAAGAGATAATTTCTTTTTTCTTTTTGGCCAATTCCTTGAATCTGTTCAGCTGAGAAATATGCAGAGGACCCGGGTCAGAGCCCCACAGCTACCAGCTCTGTGCAAATGGGCAATGCCAGCTTTGCTCTGCCACCTTCCATGGAGGCTGGCCCTTCAAAAAAATACAAGCAAGWGTTCCTACAATCAGAAACACAATGCCTTGGTGTTATGGGATGTTACTCAACAGTTTCCGCTGTTCAGTTAAGGTACAGACAAYCTCTTATGCTCCAAGTTCTTGTCATCTCTCTCCTGGCTGACCAGGATGTGTCCCTGCCTACCGTCCTCCATGTGCCACAGACCAGATCAAGTGCGTGCTCTCAGGACTCCAAGTTTTAACTGTCCTCTATTAATAACACAGATTCTTCTTTCTGCAACACAAAGTGACTCCGCAGCATTTTCTGGTAAGGGAAATTATAGCTTGGCATCTGTTCTTTTCACTGCCAGAACCAGATTGCTCATCTTATTATATCTTACAAAATTGCTCAAGACCTGCAAGGAGAAAATTGATTTTCAATATGGCCTTCTTTTGTTTTAATAGGCACACTTAAGATCATGAAAAGCACTGTACCAGCTCCAAACACACCGCAGCTCTTTTGCGGGGACAGCCATCATAAGGGCATTAGGAAATAAAACCAAGGAGCTTCAAAACATAACATCCCAACACCGATCGATACGAAGAAGAAGATCTGCTTGATCAAGAAGCTCTGTGCAATGCTGTCCCATTTCAGCTCAGCTGGGAACAAGTCTACCACTTAACCTCAAGCGATGAGTGAGCACAGCAGAGAACATCCTCATACCACAAGAAGTGGAAGACATTTTGTAGCTATTCGCTTCTCCTGTAATCTCTCCATTTACAGGTGGACTAACTCCCAAAGCCAGCATTTCCAGCTGAGCTAACACAGTACCAGAGACACTGAAGAACAGCCTTCGCACTTTTTAAAACATGGCACAATGGCACAGGTTCAAAAGAGGAAGCACCCTGACAGCTAGGATTGATACTCCTATTCACTATCACCCATGTTAAGGGGTGGTAGGACCACACAGCCAGGAAGAGCTGTATATCTGCATTTAACTCTGCTCTCTGCTGAACAGAAGTTGTGCTAAATCAATAGAGAAGATCATTCCTGACTTTTATCCTGTTGCCACACCTTGCCAGCAAGATAAAGGTGACAACCACCTGCTGGGTTGCACATGGCTTTCCTAAGCCTCATACTATGAATCAACAATAGAAATAAAACTGTAAGAGGTAAGGACCTGTGGAAAATGACATACCCTTGCAGGTAATGTGCCTTCTACAAAAAGTTCACAGAGCACRTGAATGTCTCCATTCCTAGAAGTCATTTGAATTTCTTTATAGGGGAGTCCRGCTGCTGTGTTTGCCAAATGGCAGCCAGAGAATAGGTATTATTAATAAATAGCCATTATCCATATGGTACTCATATGATTTACTTGCATCTCATGTACTATTGCCCCTGCACCACAAACCTACACAGCTTGAAGACACAACCTATAGCTGGCCATGCCCCAGAAGCATTTCCAAGAGACAGCACCTCCACGCAGACCCAGGAGCTGTAGACAAGCTCAGAACAGAGTCCAGCTCCAGCATACAATGATCAGCTTTTGGCTGCTGCTGAGASCACCAAAATACAAAAACCAGGAGAAGGAAAATGATCTGACTTCTGAGTCAAACTGCCCCACCCCTCTTAGGCTTAGAGTTCTGATTTAGTCTCTTTACATGTCCCCGTTCCCCATTCCTGCTCAGTCAGGCCTTAGCAGAATCCCAGAAGGGAGAACCACAAACCTGCTATGAGGTTCTAAAAGAAAATATTAACACCAAAATTGATATATTCACATCGAGGAACTGACTGCAATAAACCTGCCTAGAGAGACCCTTTCTGTTACCTCCCTGCGTCCCCCAGTTCAGCAGGTACATTCAGCTCACCGACACCCATGATTAATAATGTTGCATCCTAGTTGTTGTACAGCAGCTAAGCACAGAGAGTTTTCCTCCCTGTGCTCGAGCATCACAGCAGCAGCACAGAGGATGCTTTCACCTCCAAAGGCGGGGGGAGGAACAGCTAGAACAACCTCAGTAAAGCAGATGGGTCAGGGCGAGAAGCACTTTAGCCTATGGAGATGCAGTCTCTATTCAACAGGCGCATTGTGCACCTTAGCTAGTTAATGTTACTGGGCTGGTTTGATACATAAATCATGCATTAGCACTTTTGTTCTCTGTCCACAGGGCACACATAACTAACCGACATGGTGCAGAATTTGCTTTGGCTCAATAGCAGAGCTGCTATTCTRAGGGCGTTCATTAAGTGGAAGTGGCCGAGGGAAACAGCACAGCACAGTGGATATTTCCCTTCTAATTGCCAATGAATATCTGCTAAAAGCCMTCTTACTTTTTTCCTCACTTTTAGCAGCTGGACACTGAATAAATGGGTGTTCAGAACCTTTCCAGATTTATTAAAGTAACTTTTTTCATTCCTCACCAGGACCTCTTTCCTCGATTTCCCTCCCAGTTACTTGGAGATAACAAAAACTGGGATTGCTGCCCACAGCCAGGACTATGCACCATTCCTCTCCAAGTGACTCTAGTCCATTTTTTTCAGAAGACATTGTTATTTTCTAATCTTCCAACATTTGATATTAACGGATCACTCATTCACCAGTTTCACCTCCCTCCATCACTGGCCTTCACTGGCTAAAAACCCCACTACTACTTCTCTCAAGGGACTCCAAGACCTGCACTAGTCTTCACAAGTGCAATCACATCCCTTCCCATACATGCATAAATCCTGTGTTGCACTGAACAAGCTAGGGATGCAGCTGCAGAAATCTCCTTTCAGCATAAAGTTTGTGCTCTATATGTCAATGAACTTAAGTTTAGCCTGAACTATAGGCAGAAAATCAGTGGTCCTACTCCACTGCCATTTCCTTCTGGTAATTTTACAACTGGGTAATACTGAACAGAACATGTAGTAATGAAACGTAAAACATAAGGGGAGTTATAGGAGCTGCAGCTTCAAGTGGCATTTGCCAAGGTTGTGCTGGCCAAGTTAAAAGCAGTAAATGCAATCTGCTAGGAAGCTCCAAGGGAACAGACACCTGTAAGCAACGTGAGAAGAGAAATTGAAATTGAGAATTGAAAATAAGATAAGAAAGAGACTAGGGTTGAGCTGAGTTCAGGCACACAGAAAATACTGGGACCAATTCAAACCAAGGCTCAGCCTGTGTAACCCCACCCAAGGTTAGAGGGACTGATGATGCTCAGAAGTTCAGAGACCAGATCTGAAGACTCTGAAAAGAAATCATGAAATCCAGAGATCACCTCTGTCAATTGAGGCAGTTTTCATTGAATGCCCTGGGAAATCCACCATTTATACCTGGGGGGGGGGGGGGAACTACAGCAATTAAAATTGTTTTAAAAAGTCAAATTTTGATTGCAGGAAGGTAATCTGGAAACAGTCTGAGAGTCTGAATTAGGATGAGTCATGCATATTTTATTTCCTTCTTCAAATGCAAATGCATGTCTAATGT
This sequence comes from Phoebastria nigripes, assembly GCA_035582835.1. Taxonomy (NCBI): domain Eukaryota; kingdom Metazoa; phylum Chordata; class Aves; order Procellariiformes; family Diomedeidae; genus Phoebastria; species Phoebastria nigripes. The sequence continues at coordinate 774,044 of JAYKAV010002553.1, forward strand.
ATTTAAAGTTTCGTCTATTGCCAGGCTGCTTTACCAGCAGAYGTACAAAGGGAAAGGGATGACAAGGAAACTACAGCAAGACAGTTTTCTCAGCACTTGAAATCCTGAGTATAGCAGCACAGCAGATGCAGCAACGATCCACATATCCTAAATGGTACAGAAAGAGGCAAAGGGAAGAGTAAACAGTCAAGGAGAATGGGAATAAAAAAGGATGCCCTTCATCATTGCTGGGATGAAATGAGATAGGTGCAAGACCCATCTGTATTTGTGTCTTGCTGTGTTTACCTCCAACCACCTTGTTGTTYTCTCAGTGCAGGGCAGGTTCTGGTCTCTTGAGTACCTTGAGCATCCTGAAGTTTCCTCCAATGCATGGAAAGTATTTTCCAGGCACCAAGAATACCAAAACACAGCCATCGTGTCCTTCCTCTTTCCTTGATCATGTGCCYGATTCCTAGGTGGGACATTTGGGAAGTTAAGCAGCACAGGAAACTTGGTAGATGGAAAATACATGGGGAAGGGAGAAGGATGTTCACAAAGCTTCCCATCTGTTTTGCCTCACCAGATAGCCCAAAACCATGAGATCTGATGTAAAAACAATCTGTCTGCCTATTTGTGCCTTGAAAAAGCCCCAAGGAGCATGCAGAAAGAGTAGATTGGCACAACCCAGCCAATAGATGTAGGAGTGACAATGAATTACCATAGCTTTGTAAGAATAGCTTGCTTTGGGCCAGGTCTCAGAAGAATATCCTGTCTGAGAGACAGAAACAACTCAATGCATTATAGGGAAAGCAGAAAGCAAGTTTCAGTTTGGGACTTTCCAAGCCCCGCACCCATTCTATCTCCTACAGCACCAAAGCTTTCTCACGGCCAAGAGTTCTAGAAGACCAAATCACTGGAAGTAAATGAGTATTTCCAGTAACACTACTCCTTTCACCTAGTCTTATTCTTAATGACTAGAAGCTGCTGCTCACAGAACAGTAGGCATGAGAGATGGAAGGAAACCAAAGGACCAATTAGGTCATTAATCCATCAAGTTGACAGAAGATTGGTCCTTAGAGCATGTTTCTTACTGTTTCATCCAGTTTACTTTTTAAACAACCCCAGCAACAGAGAGTCTATCACTTCCCTTGAGGAAATTACCCACAGCTTGTTAAAGATCTCTCACCAGGACAATTTCAATTCTTTCCAGCCTACAGTTTCCACTTTTCTTAAATTTTATGCTACTGCTCTCAGCAACCTTTTGTGGCCTGCTTTGTAGGCCATTCCCCAGCACGCATTCTGCATGTGCRCATGCATCCTTCCTTATCCTCTAGCCATGTAAACTATATTCAGCATTTTCATCCTTTCCAAAGGCATCTTCTTCCAGCCCTTTCCCCCTTGGGGAAAAGTGGTAGCTTCTTTTGGGAGGTTTTTTCCCTGAACTTTCCTCCCACTTGTYTCTATGTTCTGCTGTCCCACTGCATTTGAAAAGATTAGACTGGCACATTGATCTGCTGAAAGAAACAGGACAAAAAACCCACAGCAGACTATGGAATKATATCAATTGCACCAAATTCCTTCCAGGGGGGAAAATATAACACAGACATTTTTCTTCTCTGGTGAAGCAATGGGATGGGAGATTGGCTGGCTGTTCACTCCTCTGTTGGAAAGAGCTGTCCTTTGAATGCACCTTTACCTGTCTAGCAGAAGGATCAGGCTAACCTCTGGTACAGAGAAAGAAGGCGAGCATGAGCACAGAAAAAAACACTTCCAGGCAAGCATGTTCCATATTGACACCATTACTACATCCAGCCATAGCAGAGGTTTGGATCTCAAAGCACCACTCCTGTCTCTGGGTCAGGTCTCAACCTCCCCATGTGCTGAAATAGAGAGCAGCTGCAGTAATCGCTTGTGGGACAGCTGACAGCAGTCAGGGCCTGGGCTGCCCTTTGCTAGATGCCAAAATGCACAGCCAAAGACTGGCTACACACTGGAGGAATCAATGGAGACAGAGTCCCTTCCAATCTGAGGGCTGGAAATCAGAGAGGAACTGAAGATGAGAGGTATCACACACCAGAGCCCCAAAATGGAATAAGCAAAAACATCTTGTAAGAACTGTTTAAGTGGGATATAAAGAGTAATTTCTTAGTGTGGCATCTAACGGAGTTGCTGCCTGTAATTACAGGCAGAGGAGTGCCACAGACAGCACAGCACGGCTGCTGGATATCCCCAGGCGGAGGTTCCTAAGGTAGCCAGTTCTTCTCAAGGCAATTACCTGTTGACTTGCCCAAGTAGAAACACTGCAAAACACACTACAAATTACTCCAACCTCACTGAAGCCAGAAGCTTGTGCAGATTTATATCTGATGAAGGCCTGGCCAGGAGAGCACAGGCACACAGGTCATTCCCACAGCCCCACTGACTTCAGAGGGACTGGCGTGCACCAGTCAGAGCACATCTGGGCAAGCATGAGTAGGATAATGGACTCATGCTGCTGTGTCTGTCCACTGCAGGCCACTTTGTTCAACTGGTGGGGAAAAGAAGACAGAGGCACATTTCGTGCGACTGGAGAGCCACAGGCTACTAGGAAAGTCCAGAGGAGGTTCAGCCTCAGGTAGTGACTGAGCTTTCTGCTGAGGGTAAATAACCACTGCCTCCTTCTCTGCTCCTAGTTGAACAGGAGTTTGGGATCATGAGCAACAGAAATCTACTCCTGACTACGCCACCTCTGTCTCTTCCTCCAACGGATGGAAGAGATTTCATTAATCCATTTTTACACCACACCATCATAATCTCTCTTGACTTTCAATGGCTTTGAGCTACAACCACACACCTTGAAGAGCTGAGCTTTTTGCATGCCTGAGAAACTCAACTTTAAACTGATTATTGAAATATCCAAGCTGCTAATGCAATGACTGCCAGCTGAAGCCTCACTCTCTTCACTACTTAATCTTCACTTACAGCATTAGAATTCATTTGTTCTTTCCCACTGCACTCCCTGTTCCCAGTTGTGTATTCCCCAAGCGCTTGCACACACCCCTCTTCCCACCTCCACTGAGCACACTGCTTACAGGATTTCTGGAAATGGATCATTCAGGGGACAGCTTATTTGTTTCAAGCAATAAACCAAAGCAAACAAAAGGAACAATTCAATTACTATTTACTTGAGGACAAAACTAGAGCATCTTGTATAACTTTGTGTGCAGCAGAAGGTGAATTTCCTATTTAATTCTTCTTTGCTTTCTCTTTTGGATTCCTAAGCAATAGTAAGTAGTAATCAGCTCTCCATTCTGACAGAAGCGATTGCATTTTAGAAGTAAGCTGTCCCAACAAAAGTTTAAGTAGAAAGCATAAACATCAAGATGCAGCTACCATGCCCAACAAGGGGGATAGAGCTGTTTCCCAACTCATCACCACCTGTGGCTTCAAGCAGTAGACTTACCTGAGCTGTGAGCCCAGCATCCAAGTGAGAAATCCCCACACCTCTGCCATGCCAGACAAGCCCTTCCCCCAAGCTGCCGCCAGCTTCTTCCGTTCTCAGCCCAACCAAGAGACAGAAGGAAAAGGAACTCAGAGATCTCAAGCCAAAAGCATCCTCTACATTGCTAACCCCTTGCTCCCCCTCCACGTTGCAAATTTGAAGGATCTTTTCCTTTGCAGCTGTTTCCACTCTCTCCTGAGAGCCAGTGAAGCAAGAGCAGACAGCTGCGGCCTTTCTGCAGAAAAGGGCATTTGCTGCTTGCTTGCCAGCTGAGGGACAATGTCCAGCCCCCTGAGGAAGGCAGATATCGTCTCCTCTGCGTGACATTCACACAGTGCTTTGGAACGCAACTATGTAAATGTAAGACAATCAGGGGGTATTGTTCAAATCCTGTAAACCCATCTGAAGCCAAGAGGGTAATGCCAGTTTACACCATTCAAGTATCTAGGTCTGTGTAATTAACAATTAGAGATGAAGCACAGGGACTGTAAGCAATAAGGCCAGGTTTACTCAGGTCTGCGGCCAGCACTTAAGCACAGTTTTACTGAAAAGCAAAATTCTCTCAGAAGAAAACAAAATTCAAACACTTGAAGGGATCATCTGACACTGCATTTGTCATTGCAATGGCTAGAAAATTATCCAACCTATTGAACAGCATGTATGATCTTTGCAGGTGGGTCAGAAAAAGCCTAAGGCACAGAACAGCAGGTACAGTAGAGGTCACACAGTACTAAGGTGTGGGCACTGAGGCCAGCAGAAGCAGTGAACACACATGGGTTTGAGGACACTRCTTGGCAAAGTGGCATTTTCTACTTTTCTTCCACTGAAGCCGTGGGAACACTAACACTGCAACACTSTCCTGCCTTCCCCACCCCAGTTAAGTCCCAGTTAAAAGAGCTGGCAGAGGTGATTTACCAAACCCCCATGTGCAAYACAATCAGATGGTTAGAAACACCCTGAGTCCTGAATTCCAACTACTGTATCTTCTTATGCTTTTGCCTGACAGATCAAAGAGCTTCTTTCACACATTTCCTCTTATGCAACACGATCCACTGGCCTAAGACATTTTCCTTTATTAATAAATACTGCAACAATACCCTGAAAGTCACAGGTAAAAAGTGCTAGCGCTCCACAGGGCAATGCTTGTGAAATACTCCAGCACTTTTGTCCGGGGCTTTCCATGCAGCTCCCTGTTTAATGAGTCCATCACCAGGTTTAATGACCTGCCAGAGCTTTAGAAACACTCTGCCCTCCTCATCAATGATTCACAYGCAGTCTTAAAACTGTGCACAGATTAAAGAGGCTGCTGCTCCCCCACCTCKCTTCAACCCAAAGCGGTTTTAAATATTTCATCTCACCACAGAACTCCTCTGTACACATCCCAAAGGCACTCTGAGAAGCTCTCGCTGGGAGTTCGGCTTTACCAGGCAGAGGGCCTGCTGCCACCACRAGAAAGCTGTCACTGCCAGGCCTGCCCACATCCTTTATTTACTTTCTTTAATGAGTCCTGCATGACCCCGGCTGTCACGAGTGGCGACAGGGGTTTCTGAGGTGGTTGGTGCTTTCTATTTATGGAAAAGCAGATGAAAACCCTGATTGCAGGGACAGAACAAAGCAGTACCTGATCCACAATTACTGGGGTCAGCTGGATCCTTCCTTCAGCTTCAAGGGAAATAGTCATGACCCTCTTTTCCTGTCAGCTCCGGTGGGATTTAAAGGGGACCAACAAATGCAGAAACATAGGCAGGATCTTGCACTTCCCAGATAAGCATGTCGAGGATGACCAGTCTTCTAGGATACCCAGAACACTTTATAGCTCTTACTGCGAAGCAACCCTGATGTGACAGATCTCATGGTCCAGACAGCCACAGAGACTTCCCTCCCTGCACAAAGCAAGACTGTGCCTTGTGATATAGTCCTTATGAATGCATTCTTGGTCCCTGGGGAAGGAGAGCAAAGCAGCCCAGGGGAGACGGAAGAAGACCTAGAGCCGCCACTCAGCTTTGCCACCAATGGCAGGATGCTGCTGATACTGGTCTCAGCCACCGCTTTGCCATCTCCCAGACGGGAATGCTACCATCAGATCTCACTGTCCAAGGCATTTTGGGATTTACAGATCCCTTGTACAGTACAAGCTATTACATTACTAGGAACAGCCATATTTATGCGATACTGTGGCCGTGCATGCCACACACTTCTAGCAGGCAGAGCTCTGCCCAACATGCTGGACTTTGTTATAGATGCAACTTCTCCACAGTTTCTCTAGGCAGATTCCTGCAGCTTAATATTGTTTTTCCAGGTATTCATTTATATATATATGGCATTTTAGGATTATATGCTAAATAATCWAGTTGAAGATGTCCCTGCCCACAGCAGGGGGGTTGGACTAGATGACCTTTAAAGGTCCCTTCCAACCCAAACTATTCTATTCTATTCTATTCTATWMACAAAGAAATCATTAAAAAGATCAGGAAACATAATAGTGAGAGAATCACTTATTACGCACATCATCATACACCCTCTCACCTGTTGTTTTACTTCGCTCTTACCCTCCTTTCACCAGCAGTGCACAACAGCTTGCCTGCTGGCACTCACAGGTAGTGTCCCCCCAGCACTGAGATTGTTGATAGGTCACTAATTTAATGGGAAATCCATTTTCCAGCAATTTGGCTAGCTCCACAGAGAGACAAATAACATTCTGTGGATAAATAACTTGTAATTTTTGATTGGCAAATCATTTATGCACTTTTTTTTTTTTTAAAGTTAATCAACCAGCTCTGAACACGGAAAGAGAAGGACAAATCCAGGGAAACAGACATGCAGAGAGATAAATGCACACGCACACAGACACAAAATTTCCTTTGTAGCTGCTTCAGCAGCTCTGGATTTCTGCCCTCCTTCTGGTGTGTTTCTCACCTAGAGGCCTTGGAACAGGCAGGGAGCAGGTTGCAGCCACCTGAACACCTATGCCCATATCTTTGCTTTCCTTTACAGAGGAGTCAGTTTGATTTCATAGCCTGTAGGAAGTGGCAACCAGCCTGCATCTCTCCAGTGTTTTACAAAGGGAATTTATTGGCAGTGGAAGGTGCCTGCTGAAAGCATGAGGMATCAGACCCTGTCCTCACAATAGGGGTACAGGACATGCTGTCCATCCACCCTGACTGATGGGGACAACCTCAATTTCCATGTCCATTCAACCCCAGGAGTGTTTGGAAAGGAGACCTTCATCACAAAGAGTTGAACTGGGACCACATAGGTTATAGAATCACAGAATCATAGAATAGTTTGGGTTGGAAGGGACCTTTAAAGGTCATCTAATCCAACCCCCCTGCCACGGGCAGGGACATCTTCAACTAGATCAGGTTGCTCAGAGCCCCGTCCAACCTGACCTTGAATGTTTCCAGGGACGGGGCATCTACCACCTCTCTGGGCAACCTGTGCCAGTGTTTCACCACCCTCAGTGTAAAAAATTTCTTCCTTATATCTACTCTAAATCTACCCTCTTTTAGTTTAAAACCATTCCCCCTTGTCCTGTCGCAACAGGCCCTGCTAAAGAGTCTGTCCCCATCTTTCTTATAAGCCCCCTTGAAGTACTGATAGGCTGCAATAAGGTCTCCCCAAAGCCTTCTCTTCTCCAGGCTGAACAACCCCAACTCTCTCAGCCTTTCTTCATAGGAGAGGCGTTCCATCCCCCTGATCATTTTTGTGACCCTTCTCTGGACCTGCTCCAACAGGTCCATGTCTTTCTTGTGCCGAGGGCTCCAGAGCTGGACGCAGTACTGCAGGTGGGGTCTCACCAGAGCAGAGTAGAGGGGCAGAATCACCTCCCTCGACCTGCTGGCCACGCTTCTTTTGATGCAGCCCAGGRTACGGTTGGCCTTCTGGGCTGCGAGCGCACATTGCTGGCTCATGTCCAGCTTTTCATCCACCAGTACCCCCAAGTCCTTCTTGGCAAGGCTGCTCTCAATCCCTTCATCCCCTAGCCTGTATTGATACCAGGGGTTGCCCTGACCCAGGTGCAGGACCTTGCCCTTGGCCTTGTTGAATCTCACGAGGTTCACACAGGCCCACTTCTCGAGGTTGCAGAAAGGCTTTAAACCATAGTGACTTTTGCTCCTGAATGCATGAGATCCAGCAGCATAGGGCCACAAGATCTATCTGCTCATCACAACCAGACAGTTCATTTTCTCTATTTTCAGATAAATTGTGATGGGAACAGGGAAGATCTMAAAAACTTTCTGGTTTTCACCCACCTGAGTATTAATGAGGGGCTAAAAACCTGAGAGCCCAAATTCCCCAGTCCTTCTGTCAGTACATGTCCCCTGGTTTCTGGATCTCCAGCAGTCCAGCCTCTACCAGCTGGGTGGTCCATGGCTAACAGCCACACTCAGKCTCCACATGCCTGTGGCATGGCATAGGAAAGGTTCCTCAACAGATCATCCTGGGGCCCTCCGGAGAATTCCTGACCTCTGGATTTTTATTTAAACCAACTTAAACATTTAGGTCCTCCATGGTGCAGAACAGTGTGCACCCGCACAGCTTCCTTTACAGCGCCTGCCCATGGTCAGAACYGTGTGTGAGGGACCAGACAATCCCCCTACACCGCCAGGGACAGTACAGCTGGTAGCACTTGGTCATGTCATTTCCTTGTCCTCATTTCTTCTCTCACCCCATAATGGGAAATGAGGCCAAAAATCCTCAACAGGTGAATGGGGTCACATCAGTCCACAGCAGATATGGCCAAATCATGGAAAGTTTTGTTTGTTGGCTGTCCTGGTTTCGACTGGGATAGAGTTAATTTTCTTCCTAGTGCTGTGTTTTGGATTTAGTATGAMAAGAATGTTGATAASACACTGATGTTTTTAGTTGTTGCTAAGTAGTCTACTAGTCAAGGACTTTTCAGCTTCCCATGCTCTGCCAGGTGCACAAGAAGCTGGGAGGGAGCAYAGCCTGGACAGCTAGCCCAACTGGCCAAYGGGGTATTCCATACCATGTGACGTCATGCTCAATATATAAATAGGAGGCGTGGTCCAGGAAGTAGCGATCGCGGCTTGGGTATCGCTCAGCGGGTGGTGAGCAATTGCATTGTGCMTCACTCATTTTGTATATTCTATCATTATTATTATTATTATTATCATCATTATTTTCCCTTCCTTTTCCGTTTTATTAAACTGTCTTTATCTCAATCCACAAATTTTACTTTTTTTTTTTTCGATTCTYTCCCCCATCCCACTGAGGGGAGGGGGGAGTGAGCAAGCGGCTGTGTGGTGTTTGGCTGCCGGCCAGGTTAAACCACAACATTGGCATACTCAGAAAATGAAGCCTTGCATTCTGCTTTGTATTTCAGGCTTTACTACATGAGGAAAGAATGATGAGCTCTGTGGGCCTGCAAAGGGTAGCCCTGCCTGAGAGAGACGACAAAGATCCCTTTACTTAGCGCAAAACCAAACAAAAGTGAGCAATAAAACACTGCAGAAAATGAGCAGGTAAGTACTTGCATTTTATCTTCAGTCGATATCTTTTCAGCATGGCTGATCTCTGAAATCTGATTTTGTGTTGTACTGCAAATCCATACCCCCTGGGAAGCTTGCATCCCTCTTGCTGAGCATTAGCTCTCACTTCATTTGTCCACACAATSTCTACACAGCTGTCATCTCGACATCCAAGCAAGCTTAAACAAAAACATAATCTCTCCGTAAAGCACACCTCTATACTCGAATAGCTGTTGCTCTCAGGTGTCCCATTCCATGAAATCCATCATCAAACCACTTTGCCTTCCTCAGTGAAGGGAGGATGTTCAGAGAAGAGACCTCTGTAGTGCATCACAGGTTCAATTTACTGGGGCTCATTGCCTTTCCCTGGCTCACTTTAATCTTTTCTGGGGATGAGAGGGCCATGGCATAGGTCCTTGGCCAGARCCGCTGCAGCAGCCATGGAAGGATTCATTGTAAATCCTCACTGTACAACAAAGCCATCACGCTAGGATGTGGCAAGAGAGAGCTTTCGGTTAAAGGGTTGTGAGATGAACAACCAGACCTTGAGGAGGATGCAGGAACCAGATGATGGGGCAATAAATATCTATTGCAATAATGTCAATTCACTCCCTCTTTCTTTCATATCCCTTCCTGTCTAGTGACTCAAGATATTAAAGAAAAGTGAACTGATCGATGCAGTTCAGCTGCTGCTCAAGCCGCATCCAGAAAACAGCGTTTCCCCATTACCCTCTGTCAGCTCCAGCTATCTTACTATGATCGGTGCAGGGTGAATGACCACATTTCTGTATAACCCCTGTCCAGAAATCCCTGCAGTTTAACCACAGCACCAAAGTGTTACACCAAAGGAAAAGATGCAGGTGCTGAGGCTGTTTTCAAACCACCTTCCACCTAACTGTCTCCAGTACAGCTCAGACAGAGAGCCATTACCACAGCCCTCCCTAGGGATTCTCACTGGAGTAATGGTGTTAAAGCCTGGGCACCACACTAAACTACCAGGGGCATCAGGGCTCCTAAAGCAAAGAGATGTCAGGTACTCACTGTGCTACTAAAAACCTTATGCACTCGGCCAGTTTGAGTTATATAAAAATCACGCTTGACAAATCATGAGGATCAAAGGAGCATCTCCATCCCTAACAGGAGCAGGGTGAACTTTAAGAAGTTTTATCAGGGTTTAATTTATCCCAGGTTATATAAAATTGTCGCAGTAGTCTCAAAGATGTGAAACATGGGTATGAGAGGGCAATTGTGTTAGTTAATTACATGGTGGAGTTAAGGTTAGCGGAACCAAACCCAAGCTGGTGTGAATCATCTCAGTTCCACTGGAGGGAACAGTTACATTATTTACTCCAGATGAAAATCTRTTTCAGTAAGTTGAACAGAACAAGAAAGGGCTATAAACAGAAGCAGACTTATAAAACAGTAAAACACCATTTTCTGTCCTTAAAGTAAATCTCTCTCCCACACTGGATTTCAAACCTGAGGGCAATGTCAGGTGAAAAGCAAGGCTCCCTATTTGCTGACTTACACAAAAAAAAGGACGTAGCCTGATGAGGCCTGTCAGATATAACCCACTTGCCCCATCAGGAAGCATGGCTCATAGATCGATGGGCCCAGCCCCACCGCAGTCCATCGTTTAAGTCCTTTCTCCAGATCCAAAGCCAGCTCCAAGGACTGCAGCACAGGTATGGGATTTGGGAGGCCTAGGCACCATCCTTGCTTCAACTACAGCTACTCTTCAGCAAGGCTTTYAGGTTTTCTTAACCAGTCAACCCTCAGGACTGCTTTGCACTTACACCAATGAATATCTGTGGGAAAAACATCCTCAGCTGAGATCCAGGGACTGGACCCCATGACACTGGGTGCTTCCCTCCTGGCCACCCCTCTCTCATCTTCCTGCTCTGGCTCTCTTCATTGCATCGCTGGAAACCCCCTGCCGTGAGGTCTCTGCCGCAGTGAACCAGGATCAAGACCAGACTTGCAACTCCTTATTCCTGATACGCAACTCTGCCATATCCTGCTTCCTCCCGCAGCCCAGGAAGAGGAAACTTCTGGGAGCTCTGCCTTCTGAGCAAGCAGCATGCTTGGTGCACTGCAAGGTGTTGTACAGATGGGGCAACACTAGCAGACAGAGGTAATCTCTCACGTTAAATCATCTGGGATGTAGGATGGGGGGRGGAACAGACAAGCCTTTGAGCACATTAACCCTTGTCACATCACTCCACCTACAAAAGGCTTATACTCTTCCAGCCACCAGAGCATTGCTGCTACAACACAGCTGATGGAGAACTACAAAACAAGGACAAGGACTTTGACTTTACAGTGCCCTGTAATGCCAGCAATTTACATTGACCTGAAGTGGTGACCCACAACAACATTCAGCATTAATCCCGGAGACCAGGTAATGCACAGCTCCTCTCCAGCCTCCATCCCCTACAACAGGGGCAGGCTTTGCATATTGGAACGTTAAATCAGCAATCTGCTAATTCCCTGACATTGTCACGGGACTTTGCTGCTCAGGTTTCCCTGCCACAGGAGTCTGATTCACAGTGCTGGGCTCTTCAGCTATGGCTGTTGAGCTGATCTGCATATTAATCCAATAACCCTTTGCAATTAAATAAGATGGGAAGGGAGTGGGGAGAAGAGAAAGAAAAGATGAAGCCCTCTGCAGATATTGTCTTTACATACGGTCTCCCATATGGCTGTGTGTCACTGCTGCTTCATTTTATAAGATCTCTCTCTTCAGAGAGTAATTCCAATCCCTTCCATACTGCAATCAAGAGATTGATTAAGAAACAGGTAACACTGCAGGCCACTTTGTCATTGCTGATAGAAGTGCTGAACAGCCACTGCTAAATTACAGCTATCAATCTCCCAGGCTGTACATGGATACATTAATTATTTCTTCCATTGCCCACAGAGACAGATGCTTCTCGTTTTCTTGACATAAGCTGTGTGGATCACATGCCCATCTGGCTTCTGTACATTGTTATAATGGTATCTTTCCCTCAGATGTCATCTTTCAATTTCTAATAGCCTCTACAGGGAGACAATATTATTACTTAGCATTTCTAAAGGATATGTTTCTAATCCTCCAAAATTTGTTAATTCACCCTGAAATTACTGTATTTTGTTGGGATGTACGAGATTTACAAGGTGTGTGTAAGGTCAGGAGTCTGGTAGCAATGATATGACTTGCCAAACATCACAGTGATGATCAGTGACAAAGTAGACACACGAGCAGAGATTTTAAAGTTGGATTTCACACCTGCTTGTTTAGGGAAAACAGAGTCCACATGCACAAAATGGTGTGGCTTCAGCTATATTCAGGCCCAAGGAAGATGCTGTATCCTTACAATCACGTAGGATACCCATGGGATCCTGGCAGGTGAGAAACAGCAGCACCACAGGGTGAAGCCACAACCACACTGGCAGGGCCACCAGCAGCAGCTTGCCAGAATTCATAAGATCTGACAAGTCCCCTGCAGACACAGAAAGCTCCAGGGTTTCTGCAGGGGGAGAAAGCCCCTCAGCATGAATTTCATCAATAAAACTGGAGCACTCTCTGACTAGCAGATAAAGAAAGGAGCTGGTTCAGGGGATTTCCATTTCAAGTTCACACCTGGTCTATAATCCTTGAAGGGAAGATAGCCGTAGATGTGACATTAGAGCAATTCTACAAATAAGCTCTCCTAAGCATCAGTTTCTCCAGGCAAAGAGGAATGGGCAGTTTTTATAGCAGTTCCTTTTTTATGACTCATTTCCATGTCATTATACCAATAAGATCCTGTYTCTCCAGGGTGTTTTTCTCCAGTGATTAAAGCTGTGAGCCTTCGACCTTGTGCCTTATCAACACTACACAACACATGCTATAACCACCTAGAATCTTGCTGCCTTTCATCCCTTATTGCTTAATAAACTTGCTAGCAGACCTATTGCAACAGAATAATGAAGCTAAGCAATTGCATTCAGCTCAGTAAATCTGGGAGCAGAGCCTGTTAAAAATAAATAAAATTAAATTAAAAAAAACCAAACCTAATTGCAGAAATGCGGAGTGTTATGAAGAGATCCCGTCAGTTCAGCCAGAGTTCACAAAGCACTCACTCCTGCTATTTCAGCTGCTGAGAGAAGCAGCAGTGTGAGAGGAGATGAGGGTAGGGAGTTGCATAAAGCTAGAAGAGGATCAAGAGGAGGTGTCAGGACAGATCCACACACAGTCTGCACTTTAAGGAGCTGCCACCGGGGTTGCAGACAGCATGGCCTTTGGCATAAGGTGCTCGGGAAGGGAAAAGATGGTGCTCAGAAACAGGTGCTTTGGCAGAGTGATGTGGAGAAGGCAACCCAGCACCTGGCTCCTGAAGTTTCAAATTTGGTGAAATTGCACCCAGCTGACATTAATAACCTGCAGTTTATGTTAGTGCTGTAATTGGGTATTTGCTGGCATGAAGCACAAGACAGGTCCTCTTCCAAAACAAGGCATGTGCAGGACGTAACAGTAAGGCGCAGGGTAAGCACTGCATTTGCAGGAACATCTGATGCTCTGCTATACTGAGCATACAATGGCTATTCAGGTCCAGATGCCTGACCAAGGTGCTGAAGGTATGGCCCTTTCCCACCATTACCTATGTATGGAGGCTGTGGTGACCACATTTCCACCTCTGGGTGCCTTGTTTGGGTCCTACAGACAGGCCCACAGAACATCTAGTCTGCAAGATCACATACAGACATCCCACAGGGCCCATGATGCTGCCCGTCATKCTGGGCAGCCTGAGACTGTTAGCACGCAAGACTAAGAACCACAGAAATTTATTCAGCCCCCAGAAGACAGTAGGAGAAAGCAAGAGCCATGCTCACTCCCATATCCAATTCCCTCCAACAGCAAGGCGCTCATTAGGGAAAAATGCCCAAATCATCCCAGGATTACCTACAACTACACTAAACCTCTTCTGCCTGTACAGCTCCTTGGCCCACTGTTTTACCAGCATATATCCCTCCCTTCATCCTTCCTCAGGCAATAGCATCACACTGCAAGGCCTCCTTGTTGCTTCATTTCTACAGCGAGCAAGGGGGATCAGAAAGGGAAGCATTAACTTTACTATTCATGGAAGTGCCTTCTTGACCAGTTTGTCAGGCATGAATGCAACAAGGAGACCACATTGTTTTTCATGCAATGCTAGGGGGAGGTCCAGAGGGTTGACCCATCCCAATAAAATGATGAGTGGTCTCCAGGAACCAGCACCATCACAAGGCTCCAGTGGTTCCCACCACCACCACCATCACCCCAAAGTACTTTCTCCAGCTACCGAGTCACTTGTAACTGAAGCTAGAGCTGTGTCTGCCTTCCTGGGAGAAATTCCTGCTGCAGGTGTAAGCTGCTGCTGGGCCTTTCCCCCAAGCTATGCAATACATCTCCCAGATAGACAGGGAACAAGAAAAGGGAGTTCCATCACCACAGTGCACTTCACAGTAAGCACTACAATTTATAGCACATAAACACTGTATATATACTGCACCTTTTTGCAGACAACATTATCATCTCAAAGGATAGGTAGGAGTCAGGAATAACAGCTTGTAACAACTGTAGCATAGACAGCTGCTTTCTTTGCCATGTCTAATGCTGTTTGGGGAGGTAAAATAGGTCTACCAGCAGTGCCTCTGCTTCTGCTAGCATACACTGCAGCTCCACGTGGGGCTTCTGAATAATTAGGTTAAAGAAGGCACAATCATGTAAACAATCTTGTAGAGGCTTTCGGGCAGAAATTTCAGACAAAATCATTCGTAACTCCAAGCACATCCATTCCCCAGAAAGCAGAGATGTTGCCTTCACGCTGGGCTTTTGCACTGCATTTAGCACAGACTGTCTGACCCAATCACTGTGGCTGAAAACCTGTGGACAGGATTAATCTCTTGTAATGCTAGGTGTCACAGCTAATGGTATGTTTCAGCCGCACACAAGATTATTTAAAAGTTTCCTGCCACCAGAAAAGTCAGTCCTAGTCTTCCTACCCCTCCTCCTCCCTTTACCCAACCTGATTATCAGCCACATGGTCCCACTCCCTCCCTTGTCCTTGTGTCAGACGCTTCGTAGAGCCAGTTCAGCTCACTAATCTGACAGAAAGTGCTTCCTTTATTCTATCCTGGGGGAAAACTTTTGGCCAAGTTTATTTTTCTGCCAACTTAGTGAGCTGAATCATCTTAGCAGGAGCTGACTAGCAAAACCAAAATCAAAGCTGACAATAGCTGTACCACCAAAGACATACAAACGGAAAGTAAAAATGTTCAGGATCAGGAAGACATTGGATCAGCTCAGCTGCACTACTGAACTGCACCCTCCATTAAACATGGAGCGTTTCATTTTAGAATTCCTTGTATTAGACAAATAGGTGATTTCTCTCCTATAGCCCACAGGATATAAGAAATTATATTTTCACTGGTCTAGTTTATTCTAGTTGCTAGATAGCTTGGCTCTACTGGCCAAAAAAGTAGCTTTTTCTCATTTGTGCTTGGAGTTTGCCCTGAGGAAGTTTGGCAGGATGCAGCTATGACATCTGTAATGGTAACAGCATGGGAAAGGACTGCCAAGGTGATCCTGTTTTAGTAAGTGGAATCACACTGGACTTACATAGCCTTAAAGAAACCGTAACCTGGCCCAGGATTTTAGCATATAGATAAATGGAGGCTTGAAGCATTTGTCAAAGCTTCTGCAAACTGGCTGTAGCTGGAATAGGACTTAGCCYGTATTGTAGGGCTATTGCACACAGAGACACCACATCTGGTTYTGGAAGCCTCTGAGATCACCAGAAGCACAGCACGGAGGTGACGAGAGCAGATCACTCTTTGCTCACCCTGTTCTTGCACAGGTGTTCGCTGCTGGTTGCTGCTGGTCACTGYTGGTGACAGCACAGCATCATCAGAGATCTCTGCTCTGACCCACCAGGGCAGTCTTCACGTCTAGCCTAGACACTCTGCAGCCACAGCCAAACAGCAGCCAGAAGTCTTTCCTGACTCCTTCCTTCTCTTCTGCTTTGAGCTCTCAGAGCAAAGCAAGCTTTGCTTTTCCCTTTAAGGATGTCAGACCGAGAGTCTTCCACATTGATGGTTTGTCTRAGCGGCAACAGAATTGCCATGGTTACAGCCTCATTCGTGGACTTAAGGAGAACAGCAGGATTCATGGAGCCAAACTCAAAAGCTCACTTGTACATCAGACAGCCACAACTGGAGATGAGTCAACATCAGAAGGAAAAGAAATGGCTTCTCCCACCACACAAAATGCCAAAAGGGACAGGCAGGAAATCCAGCATCGCATCACGGCTTTGAGAAAGGTGAGCACAATTACTCTCATTAAAAGGCTTAGGGAAATACCTAGCCATCATCAGAGCGGGCAGTTGCAATCCAGTGAACTTCCTCCTTGAAGGCAAAGTCTGATTATTCTTTTAGAAGTGCAAACTCCCTCAAGCAGTTCTCTTTGCTCCTTATTTTGCTTCAGCCAGAAGTTGTGAGGTTGTAAAGGCCCCACGTGCCTCCTGGCTTCTTTGCTTGCAGCAGCACTGAAGGAGGCTGCAAGAGGAGCTCAAGGTAGAGCTCAGCCTGGGATACACAGCTCACCTGTGTCAGCCTCCAACTCATAAGTGTGACATGACACAGTCACAGCACAACCCTGCATGTGCTGCATGACCAGGTACAAGATGCAGCAGCTGAGAAGGGCAGCCATGTCCTGGCTGCCCCTTTGGGTAGTGCTTCCATCTCAACAGCAGCCAGTGGCTCTGTTCATCCTTGCAAGGTCACTGCCATCAGCCCAGGCTGATACACCTGTATGGCTAGATACAGGCTGTTCCCCTGAGGCTGGAGTCTGTAGATGTGCTCCCTCCACACACAGCAGTGTGAGCAGGTACCACAAGGTCCCCAGCCACAGAGCACCCTTAGTTTTGGTGGTAACTCCCACTGTGATGCACTTTGCCTGCAAAGCAGCCATACATGCACCCACACTCCAGCTGTACAGCACCGCCAAAGCTCTTCAGCACCAAATATGCCAGCAGCAAAGCTTTTCCAGCGGCCCCATGGCTGGAAAGCTGGCCACATTCTTGGGGGCAGTGCAAAATGCTACTGTAGCAACATTGCAATTCAGGGCCTCGAGGGATGCTTCCCGCCAGGTGCAGACATACACCAGGATGCCGCTGGTGTTGCCCTGTGGAGCTGTGAGCCAAGTTCATGAAATGCTCCACAAGCGTCTCTATTTGCATTGGGATGGAAACCCCCTTTAACACCAGAACACAAACTGATTTCACCAGTCAGAGCCCTTTGAAAGAATCTAGAAAGCAACAGGAATCCACCACACACTTCCAGGGGTTGCTGTCCACATGGACTTCTTTTCCAGGCTTCTTCCAGCATATGATGATGAAATACAGCCTCATCTCCTCACATTTCATTGGGCAGCTAAGCAGTCTGAGCATGCAGAAGAGCAAGGGAAAACTCTTCCCTGGTGCAATCTGCCTGACCTCTGCCGTGCTGCAGATGTGCCTGTGTGATCAGCACTGCCCCTTCGAAACCTGCTTCCCCCCCACCAAGGCAGTAGCAGTGTAGCAGCTTACAAGCTCAGAGACCGCACTTCTGCTGGTGTAAATCCCCCTGCTTCCCAGGAAATCAATGTATTTACAGCCCCAATTTAAACTGCTATGAGCACTATCTTACTAAAAGCATATTTGTGTTATTATCATTGCACTGTGCAGTTAATTGCTATACAAATATTTGTGTTGCCCACATTCATCACAAGGCTGCTGCTGCCTTGGGGTGAACTTACTCAAAATCTGATGTGTTTTCCCAAGACTGGAAATCTTAAAGGTTATGTGTCTGTTTTGCATGCCCAGAGAAACACTGCATCCTGATCCAAAATCCCCTTCCACTGAAGTCCCATATGAAATCCAGAGCAACAGGRACCATTTGCTTCAGAGGAAAAGATGTTGGGGCAAGATGAAATCCAGACTTCCGAGGCTATATTTTTGGACCAAGAAGTGAGGTTGCATTTACCTTTCCTCTTGTAAGCTCATTGTGATTTATTTAGATTTATCACCAGTCTTTCACGCTCCCCCACCCCCCCACCCCCTTTCTTTTTTAATTAGGCCATTGAGGCTTTGTTTTCAAAAACTGTCTGGATCCCAACAGAAGCTTTTAAGTCTCAGACATCAAATGGCAGGCAGTTTACTATAGTTAATTATGGTAATTTTTGCTTAGTAGTAGCTTCCCTCTGAAGAGTCAAAACTACTTAGAAAAAGCCCCAGCCTCAGGCATGAATTTCTAAGAACATATTTTTTGCCATTTATTATTTTACAAAGTTAAGTAGCAGCAGAAAGTTAAAACTCAGAGGGAAAAAAGAACTGACAAAAAGAATAAGCTTTCAGGGGCTATACACTGTTATGGGATACACAACCAGACCATGTTTGCCTTTCTCAGGTATCAGGCACTGCTCTGCTGAGCTGCGGTACAGGGTCTGGGTCTCCTACAGTGGCCCAGTTTCCTACCACGGCTGTGCTCTGCTATCAAGGTTGCTCTGAGTTGCACAGAAGGGCAGACAGCCCTCCAGCCGACTCCAGGGTAGAGAAAGCACAAAGGTACCCTGAAACCAGGATACCAGGTGGGTCGTCATGTGCAGAGCGCAGGTATCTGGCTGTCCCGAGCAGCCAGCCCCACAGGGATACTGGCCCCTCTGGATGAARAGCATTATGTGACCCACTGCATTCAACCCCTGCTGCATGCAGCCAGGACATCCTATGCAGCTAGAGACCAGCAAGATCATAAAAATAACAGAAAACTACTCCCAAACACTTCTATAGGAAGATCGTATGCAGCAACAGGGCTTTCAAAATGCCCTGACTAAAGCAGACCCTGCCTCTTAGCAAGAATTAAGACTGTGGGTGAGACCATACTACATGTTAAAAATGACAGGTCCTGTGACACAAATGCCAACTTACACATCCCCTTTTGGTTACCCCAAATAAATCCCATGCACAGCCCAGGCTTTGCCCCAGCCCCACGGCGGCAGCACTCTTACATGTTGTTGGATGTCCTATATGTGCAGCTGCTTTCCCTAAACTTTCAACCCAAGCTTGTAGCCCAGTATGAACCAAAATGAACACAACCATGGTGCTCACAAAAACAATGCATTACGAAGAGGGACGGAGTTGATTTATGTAGGGAGACAAGCTTCTTGCACAAGGAAAAGAGGCATGTGTCCCCTCCCAAACCAGCAAGCCAAACGGTGAGGAATTAAGAGTTACTTTCCCAGTGTCTGGGCAAACCATCACCCTGCTGCCTGCAGACTACTCAGCCTTGCATGAGTTAAATATCTTGCTTTCTGCTCCCAGTTTTTCTGTTGCAGATCAAGGATGTTAACCTCTATCTGTTTTCCAGGATTTCCTTCTAGGTTCCCATAGAAAATTTTTTCCTTTTGAAGAGAAGTTCACCACCTGGAAAGGAGAGGAAAACAGAGGGAGAACTGACAGTTTGCCTTTGATTTCTATGGCTACAGGTCTGCCCAGATAATCTGGGGCTTTAATACACAGATTCTTTCTTTTATGAAGGGTCTGAAAAGGTGGCACTTTTACCAATTACTGAAATATGTAATCTTCAGGTCTGCTTTGCTACTGCAGAGTTTGTTTCATCTTCAGGCTCCTCTTTTAGGCAATTTAGCATTTCATCTGGGAATCTAGAAACCATTTGGAGCAGTTTAAGTCAAACTTTCAAATATTTATTACAAGACGGGTTCAGGGGTAGGCACAAGAATGTAAAATACAAGTTCAGAGCCTCCTGCATAACCCATCTCAGAGCTGGAGGAAAGGAGGGGAAAAAATTATCTGTATTTCTAATTTAATCAAAGGCAAGTATCTAAGCAATCACTATGGTCCTTTCCAGAAGTTCTCATTCTCTGGATGTTGCAGCTGTTTGTTTGCCAAGTGGTTTGAACAGCTTAATCATTGTTTAGTGTAAAAGAAAGTAATTGATTTTTGAAGTTACACTAACTGAGACATTGCACAGCATTGAGAAAATTGCCTAAATTTTCAAGAACATCTTTTTAAATACAGTTTGCCTTTTTCAGCAAAGTAGATCTGGGTCTCTGCCTACTTTCAGACAATGAAATTCTGGCTCTCAGCAAGGTTCTTTATATGCAAACGTGACTTGGTTTCAGTTCAGATATAGCTGGTGCTTTAGGTCAAACTGATCCTGCACAAGAAAAGTTAGACGACCCTCAAGACCCCTTCCAGCTCTATTCTGTACAATTCTGGAATAAACACCGGGCTTGTTTCTCCTCTCACCACCCCCTCCTTGAATGCTACAGCCAATCTAGAGAGCCGCCAAGCAGCAGACAAGAATTTGGCATTTGGGACTCACAGCTCCATCAAAGCCCTCCAGTGCACATGTGGCTTCACACCCTCAAGTCACACCAGGCTACATGTACCACTTTGAGCATGCATGCCAGTCATTAGAGGCTATGGGACAACAGACAGGCTGGTGTGCTTTGTGGGTTTGGGGCACTAAAGAGAAAAGGAGCAGTGTAAAAGATGCCAACTGGCAGGGATAAAGCCAGAGAGCTCCATTTCCCAGGCCACGCAACTCCGCTGCCTGAGCTGACACCTTTTCTTTCAGCAGTCATGGGCTGTGCCATTTCTCTCCTGTGCCAATTAGAGAGACCAGCCAGCCCCTTGAAGAAAACGTAAGGACAACTCCTGCAACAGTGTCAGTGGTAGGATCAGCTGAGGCAGAAAGAAAACAACCATTTCTCCCTGCCAGACTGAAAAACCCATCTAACTCCCAGGAGCAATGCCTAAGGATCACACGTCCATGATCCCTTATGCCTCAGAGCCAGCTCTGCTTTCCCAGCACAGAGCCTGTCTCCTGTCACACTCCTTTACCACAGGTTTTTGGAGTCTTACCCTCCCACCCTGCCCCAAACTGCTCAGGGAAGCACAATGATCAAAACTGCAAGAAAAGACTCACCTTCACTGCATTAACCATGCAGTGAACAAGGGAGTCCAACAAGGGAGTGGTGGGAAAACCTCAGATAGCCTAAAAGTCCCCCTTGGAGAAGTCCACAGGGCTCAGCTGTCCAGATACGCTCTCTTCTACAAATCCAGACGTGTCAAGAGTAATTCCTACAGTACCACTTCTCATGTCACACTTCAAATCTTCCACATCAGGACTAGAAGATTAGAGCACATAAAAAAAAAACCCACATCATGCTAGTATCTAGCTCTTGAATAGTGCTTTTTAGCCATAGATCAAGGTATTTTACACAGAATAGCTCAAAGAGAGTTTTAACAAGGTCCAGGGCTGTGCTAATAGTCAATGGAGAAATCTCAAAGCGCTGCGTAGAGATGCATATGCTGTGGAAGTGCATGCTGTGGCATGCACACTGGGGAATTTCAGTTCCCTTTCCCAGTTCTTGTTTCTCAAATTCCGCAGTGCGCATTCAAGAGCAGCTGGTGCAACATCCGATGGAAACTCTCTTCCCAGATGTTCACCCTCCTCACAATCCACCCCACTGCCACATGTGGCTTTAATAATCAAAACACAAAAGATTACATGAGTCAGCAGTTGCTTTCTGGGTTGCCATCAAAAAGCCCTCCTCTCTCATTAACCAGGCCTCTCCTCCATGCCACCACCAACCAGGGCAAAAATAGTACATTAAAGAGACGCAGAGCATGACTTTCTTCTCACAGATTAGCCCAGACTAAAAGGACTGCCTCATGTCCCTCATAGGTGAGACAACACGTATGGCAAGTCAGGGCAAGATTTCCCTTTCTCCATCCTTTCAGCAATGCCATTACACTCTTCTTGGCCAAAACATGCCCGTTGAGTCCAGGAAAAAGGCTTTCCATGTGTCCCAGCTCATAACACCCATTGGGACGGGGGACAGAAAGATACAGGGAAAATCATTGTACTGCTGAAATCAGTGGCTTGGTTGGGTGTGTTTGCCTTTCCCCACATCCCACAGTTCTGAAAGGCCTTRGCAATGGATGCCTGAAAGTCCCTAGGTTTGTATCCAGCTGAAGTCATTTGTCCACACAGAGCAAGGGAGAGTCCTCTTCTGCAAAAAACAGAACAAGGAAAGGGAAAAGGGTTTAAATGCATGGAAAAGTGAACCACGTACTTCAGCTGTCCCTGCTCAGGATCTGTTCAATCTGAGCCTCCAGACCACCCTCACAGGTACAACGGGGTCACCTGCTCCTCTGCCCAACAGCGGCCAAAATCTTGCCAGGAGCTGAGCCTCAGCATGACACCCTTGGACCAGCCAGCAGCTAATACCATCACACAGCTCTGTCCCAGGAGACGAGTCTGTGATGGGAAACTCTGTTCATTTGCCAAATGCCAGTGAACTACAGCCACCGATTTCACCATCTGTTTTAGTATTGCTGCCTTTTTATCAACCGCCTTAGCTTTGTTCAGGGTTGGGCTCCCCCCACCCCACCCCTTGGTAACAGGGTTGCTTTTATGGCCAGACCTGAATGATTGCTGTTCATATAGCAACCCCAAGGATAGTTTGGTCAATCAACAGCACTTACCTGATGCCGTGGTCTCCTTTGGCTTGTTAAGAACTTGAGTTCAAAAGAGTTTCCAGCTGCCAAGAAATCAATTGTGGTGGTTATAGGAGATATGGTGGGGAAAGATACAGGTGCTGTCTGCAGGCAGACGTGCTGATTAAAAAGGCTCCAATCCCACAGCCATGTTGCTGCCTGCCAGCTCTCCCACCTGCGCAATACTGCCAGTGGAGGGGTCTCTGCAGTTTTCCTTAGTCCAATTGGTGGAAAATCAG
This sequence comes from Phoebastria nigripes, assembly GCA_035582835.1. Lineage (NCBI taxonomy): Eukaryota > Metazoa > Chordata > Aves > Procellariiformes > Diomedeidae > Phoebastria > Phoebastria nigripes. Next base: position 796,800 of record JAYKAV010002553.1, read on the forward strand.
CCTGAGGAGTTTCAAGCCCATTTTGTGGCTGCATTTGTTCAGGCTGGTAGACTTTCCGTGCAGCAGATCAGTGAGAGCTCGAGTGAGCCGTTCCATCAGCAGGGCTGGGGCAGTCACATCCCTCCAAAGGACAGACAACAGGGTGGGTAGCATCTGCCACCCAGACTAGTAGATGTAAAGGAAAGCATTTCCCTATCCAGAGGGCACTTTGAACTCTTCAAGCTGTTTGGAAAATAGTGACTCAGACCCTCCTCAGACTACTGGTTGCGATGAAACCCATTCACTCTCCACTACCTGTGACTGTGGCACCAAGCCTCCCCATGGCCCCATCCCCGTGCAGACCCACATCAGCAACTTGCATTCCCCACCTCCAACACCAGCAACTACCACCTGAGGACACCTCTTATGCCACCTGGTGCCATACCCCAGCTTCTGATGACAACCTGGGGCCAGAGTGGAGTGGACAGCATGGCATCGGCAGGATCTTCCCTTTGGGAACATCAGTTCTGTGCTACCCCCTACCCCTCAAAACACACCATTGCAGAGGCCAGGCAAGCAGAGCAGCCAGCCCATCTGCCTGATCTCCTCAGCACTGCCTGCGAGGATTTCCCCTCTCCTACTCGGCTTCTCAGCTGCCACAGCACCACCTGGCCACCAGAAGAGCCCATCTGCAAAAGGCTCACATTACTGTTTCAGTTTTTTCTGCTCCAGAAGCACAGAAAGATGCTGTGGGATGGCACCTGTCTTGCTATCACACTGCAGCTCTGAACCCAAGTCTGCTGCATGAGCAAGTCAACATCGGTCAAATCACTTGAACTCTCCATGTCTCATTCAACGATCTGTCAAATAAGGTTGATAATATCTCACTAGGTTGCAGTAAGGCTTAGTTAATTATTTTAATGCACTTGAAGATTTCTAGATATCTGTTATATGCACACACATAGGCAAAACATCAGTAATTCTGTGAGTGCCAGCCCTTGACCGAGTAAGTCAAGAAGTCTCTAGCAACAGGCAGGTGCTTAGCAAGTAGGAAAGTACCAAAAGTATCTGTGGACAGATGGCAAAGCCCCTCCATCCTCACAGGTACCTGTCCTGTATTTGGGAAGTACCCTGCCCATCTCTAATCAGTGACTGTCCAGCCTACAAGCAAGAGCTTCCTTTATCAATGCAGCAAGATGATGCCCCTGCATAATCAAAATTAACCAATTATGTTGTGCAACAGCTTATTCACTTTGATGTGCATATCTAAATAATTATTGCAGGTGTATGCAAAAAAGGTTCTAGCTTAATGGGCTCCCTATTTTGTTTGGTTTTGGCGAGAATGATTGCCTACGAAGAAAAATCAGAGAGCTTTAGGCAGTTGTTATTGTTAAAAACACAGTTTGCGGGGAGGAAGGAATTTGCAGCGGGGAGAAGAAGTCTCATTTGAATAACAAAACAATTTTTGTTGATGTTGTTGTTTATGAGATATTTAAGCCCTGGGGTGGATAGAAAAGGGGAAATAAGAGGAATTTGTCTGTCAAACATATTTTAAACAGATAGTACCAATGATAAAAATCCCATTTTGAGTTTGAGCAATGAGTAGCACATCATACAGTTTCTAGGAAGGAAATTAAAATAAAAGAGAACTTAATGAGCCATGAAAATATTGTAAAAAGTGGTATGTATTTTTTAAAATAAACACAAGTAACATTTCATCCTCCTTTAAGATCTCAAGTGTTTTAATTCATTCAGCCAAACTCACCATCATCACTGTTAGAAAGGTTTGGAAAACAAGATGACATTTAGCTTCCTCCCTTCAAGTCACAGGGAGCAGCGTTTCCAGCGCAGAGCTTGAAGTACCTGACACACCTTTCTGACCCCAGCAAACTGCATCCTCTCTTGCTCTGCTTAGTTTGCAGAGGGTGGGGGTTGTACCTAAGACTCGGTCCTTGCTCCCACTGGCTCTGCAGCCCACGCACAAAATGAGAAATAGTAACCTGCTGCCACAAGCAGACGGGCTGAGGATGCACAGAAAAAAGGAGGCAGCAGGGACTGGCAGTAGCCACAGCACAGTGGCTGCCCTTACGCCACACTGATTTGCAGGGCAGAGACCTCTGTGATTAGGACATTTGTAATATAACTGAGATATCTGAGAATAAATAAGGTTCAGACACTGTGCATACGACATCTCAGATCAGTTTTCAGCTCTACCGTGAATCTCTGCTGCTTAAAATCTGTCTTCGTCCCTCACTTCAACTGTTGCTTTCTGCTTCACCATTAGAGTTCACTAAAGTCATTTCTACGCACTGCACATAAAATAGTTTTGACACCAGCTCTATTTCCATCTTTTAGCTCTGTGTAAAACATCCATAGTTTAACAGCCCAACATTCATAGCAGGCAACAAGCTGGGCACACAAAGGTCATAGGTATCACACCTGAGCAGCTCCTGTCTTAAACCTGTTTCTCGTAACGAAGCAAGGAAGAGACCAGAGTCACCTCCATCACTTGTACRTGCAGCCAGTCAGGGAAGTCAACGGTAAAAAAGAATGAGGCAAAAATCCACGAGTATTATAGTATTTACATGGAAGTGTGTGTGCACAGAGGCCTTCAGATTTCAGAAGTTTGTCACTGTTTTAGAAAAATAAAATGTCCCTTTTATATTCTGAGGAGTTAGTTGTGCTTGCTTTTGTGATTTGTTTTGGGTTTTTGTTGTTGTTTTTTTTTTTAAACTAGTAAAACCAAGACTTATTGCAGACATTTCACAGGATACATTCACAACATTTAAATTACAAAGACCAATCATTCTTGACAGGCATCTTTGACATATTTGGATTTAAAAATTAAAACAAGTTAATTCTTTATATAGAAAGGGAAAAACATATTTCAGGTAACTGTTTTGCGAGTGGTGGCTTGTTATAAATGGATCAGTGCTTTCTTCCAAAGAAATACCCAAAGATATTCCTAATTAGCAGTAGCTAATTACCACAAAGCCTCCCGCATTCAGCAGTGACATGCTAAATCACCCCCGCCTGCAATTTCTAGAGCTTCACAAAAGCCAGAAGTGGGAAGGAGGAACAGAGAGAGGAGTCACCGCCTGCTCGCCTGGGAAYGAGCTGCAGCTCCCACTGTTGCCAAGAGGTCACTCGCACCCTCACTCCCCTCCCAGCCTTCCCTCCAGGCCAGCTCCATCCCCTCATCCTCACTGTCTGTGCCCATCACRGCTCTTTTCTCCCACTTATCCACCGCTGTTTTCACTGTCTTGGTTTGATCCGCTATGAGCCTGGGTATTCCCAGCAGCACAAGTTAGCCAGAGCCTTTCTTTAAAGGCTTTTCCAGCCTACCCATCAGTGAGCACAAGCTCCCCGCAACTAGACAAGGGTATTGCTTCTTGCACACAGGTATGTGTTACAGCCAGGGAAAAAGAAGAAACAGAGCATTTAGTGTGGAATATTTGGAAGTTGGTTGTTTTTTTTTTTTTCCTAAAGACTAACAGAAGTTCCCAAAGAAGCAAACAAACAAGCAAAAAATAAACCCATTTTTTTTCCATTTCAAAAACTGAGGTATTTCAGGATATCCCCATCAAACCCTATCCTAATCTTCACAACCTGGAAGAGAGAAAATGAGGTGAAGAAAAAGGCAGGAAATGAACCTGAAAAAATTAGAAAAGTCAAAATGTTTGAATTTCAACATTTGCAATGCAATTTTGTTATTTAAATAGAAACAAACTGGTTTTGACTTTGTTAAAAAAGAGCAGGAGACAAGAGCTGCATCACGACAGTTTCTCTTCTCTGCTCACGATCAGGTTCAGCATTTCTCCCTCTTGCCGTCGTTTGGCTCATGAGCTGCTAAGCTCAGGGGAGTGCAGACCATGCAGCCGGCTCTGCAGGCGTTTCCCAACTCATAACTACTCCCAGATATAAAGCAGGATTATCAGGAGGTTCCCCAAATCACAGATTTTCTGGGTAATCCCAGATTCCCCAAATCACCAGCATGTGACAGACAATGGCAGTGGAGAGACCTTCCCCCTTGGGGGGCAGGTGCCTCCCTTGGGCTGGTCCAGCCCAGCCCCGGCCCCACGGAGCTGGAGCACCCCAAGACCCCTGTTTTTCGCAGCCGTCTCTAGCCAGCTCTGGGCTTCGAGCTCTGGCCCAGCTGTAGCGCTCGAGGCTGTTGTAGAGATGGGAACTGCAAAGTGAGTTGCCCAGGAGGCTGATTCAGAGAAAGAGCTTAATTTAGCCTCTCTGAATCACCCTGCAGAGGAGATGGCTGCTCTCTGACTACAAAAGGAACTGCAAAAATTAGCGGAAAGTTTGCCTCTGTGCATCCCCATCCCCAGTGTCACACAAAGTCTGCTTCAGGGCTTAATCCACATGGCCCAAATCTTAAACTGTTGCCGCAAGCACTGTCAAGCAAACAAAACAAAAATAGCTGGGACAGAGCAGAGAGTAGCAGGAACCGCTTTCGTTACGGTGCTATGCACCATSTGAGTTAAAACATCATTAAAAGCAGCTCTCCGTGCCCCCGAGAGCTGCCTGCGCTCCCGGCCCGGGGTCCAGGGGGAAGGGGGAGCCCAGGGCTGCATTTGAAGCGCAGGGACAAGCTCAGCGGTGGCATGGACACGCAGCAGCGCCAAGGCTTTCAGAGACAGGGAGCAACCCAGCAACTGCCAGTCAGCTCTGTGCCCACTTAAAAACCAATAGAAAGTCAGGGCTCATTTCTCTTGCTGTTTTATATAAAGGATCCTGAGCTATTATTAAATCACAGAGAGAAACTTAGAGGGGAAAAAATGTTCCCAGACTCCAGCTCTCAGGTCAGCCTCTCACATCCAGAACATTTCCTTGCCTAAAAGAAAAAGCTTGATAAAGGGGTTAATGGCTGGGGGACAGACTCAGGAGAGCTCTCTGTGTTTCCATTTTTCCTGGAAACCTGCCAAGGGGTTTTCTTGGGCTGATAAATTTCAGGAATGGGGTATGCATGCTCACACTGTCTGTGGGTCAGTCTGTCTGCACCCCCCTTTCTTCGTATCCTCCTCCTCCACGATCTTTTAAGCCTAGCAGTCAGTTTTGAACAAACCTGATGAAGGAAATTTGCTCTCTGCCCTTACCAGAGCCGTGCAGTTATGACCACTGTTATCCACGTCAAACAAAGCCTATGCTTGGCTACAAGGCACATCCAGAGAGAAAGGGACTTTGTTCATTAGTGATGGGCAGGTTGGTCCTCTCAGCCCATCTGCATGTCTATGGACCAMGAAACTGCCACAGGGCCGCTCGGGGCTCTCGTGGGGATCGCAGCGTCGTCCTCTGCCCAGAGTATGGGCATGAGCAGGGAGAAACATGGGGGCTACTGTCAGTGCTCTGCAGGGCGCCAGATTTCTCTGCTCATAATGGCATTTGCCCACTCGTAGCACCGAGCGGTGGATCGGGGCTCTGCTGTGCAATGTGCGGTGAAAGCACAAGGCAGACTCTGACGCTGCATCGTCTCTGACAGGGTTAGTCCAGGTTTTTATTGATCTGAGCTGCATTTGTGGGGTCTGATCCACAGCTTCAAATCCAAGCCCAGSAATTAACATAACTTTAAGTTTCTTTTCTGGGAGCCCCCTCCACGCCTTATGCCTGTGTGCGCTCTTTGTTGTGCCACACTGAGGTACAATGGGCAGCTGTTGCCATCACAATAATGTCACTGAACTAAACAAACTTCATTTAGAAGCTGCGCCACAYGCTCCACCTCATTACCTGAAAGAATCCTGTGCATCAAATCTTCTTGTTTTTACCAGCTTTGCTTCTTGCAAATGATTGGAAGTGTAAAGCAATCTGAAAAAGTGAATGTTTTGCAGATCAGACACTGCTCATCACAGAAAGTTACAGGTCCTAAATTATTAATAGTAAAAAATGAGGTGTCCCAGAGCTGCTCATTTCTGGGTGAGGGAGAGTAGGAGGAGGGTAAGAAGAAAGGATTGTGCTGTTACAGGTTATTTTTATCTGATATTTCTATGCTTCTGTCATTAACTAATTGATGACACAACCTGTTTAATATTATGTCTGCCTTTGGTATTTATAGCTCACCATTTACTGTAGTATCTAGGTGCTACTAACAAGCTGCTCACAGATGAATTTGGATGCTCATGGCTGGATTCTTTGGTGCAAGGAAGTGCAACTCCCTTGAAGTCAGCTGTTTTACACTAAACAAGGATTTATTGACTAGCCCGCTTAATCATACATGGTAATGCTGGATCCCAGTTCATCCAGTACTGGGATGCAGCAACAGTAGGAACAAAGCACTGTACTGCACAGCGCAACAGCGGCTGCCCTTAGACACTTCCGACATTTCTCCTGCACTTGCCACCAGAGGATCCAGGGCCAATTCTGCAGTGGGACACCTCTAAGTGTCATCATTGCCTTCAGCAGGGCCAGGAGCAACTCAAACCAAACTCTCAGACGTTTGATCCAAGCACCAATTCCCTGGAAAGAGGGAGAGAAGAGGGGCCGATTTCCAGGCAACTGTCCAGTCAAATACCTCCCAAAAACCAATGATCTCTTTGTAGCTGAATTCACAGCACTGAGCAGCGACAACATAAATTGGCTTAGGTCTTGCACTCATGGCGGATGGCACTGACTGGGCAACGCTGCTCAGTGAGAGCAGCAGTACTATCCCCACGCAGTGCAACCTCCAAATGTCAAAACTGCTCTCAGCTGTGACAGACAGACACCAAACAGCTCAGTTAGACCTTTGCCCAGAACCTCTCATTCCTACGGTACRTTAGCAGGAAAAAAAAATGCCTCAGTATATATTAATTTCTCTTTCCACCACCTACCCTACAGCTTCTATCTGACAAAGACAAATGCACAGTTCCAAGGACACCGTGTTGACAAAGACCTTGTTGTTTGAGATGGAGGTCCCTTGGGCTGCCAGCCATCAGCAGGTCCTGTTGGTCTGTGGGACTCAGCAGAGCTCAGCACAGGGATTTAGCTATTCAAGACCCACCAGAAACAGGCCTCGGACAAGAGCCTGTCTACTTCCAAGGGCTATAGGTAGCATGTGCAGGAGTGGTTAGCTACAGTAGAATGGCAATTTTCTGCTAATTGTAAACAACGTTGGAGCCCATGTATTTCATTCCTGCCTTTACTGAATAAACCTGAGAAATAATGAAACCTGGGGAGAACATTTGAACTTTTATTGTACAGGGTAAATGCTCTATAACATTAACAAATCAAAAAACATTACTTCCTGAATAGCAAAATGCCAGGCCATTTAGATTAGCCATGCTCAGATTCCTGCTGTGATCGGTGTGTAATTGTCCACCAGCAAAGAACAATCTCTCAAAATTAGTGCTTGTCACAGACCTCCAGACTGCCTAGAGCTGCACTTAATGAGTCTTATAGCCGAAATGCATAGAAATCTGCTTTTAACCCCAAATCAAAGAATAACCTTTCCGGTGGCATTCTCTCTGCAGCTGCCCCCTGCCTCCTTTTCATCCCTCCTTCAYGAGGGAATCTAGTTTGGCCTTAAAAAGCATCTTTGTTTTATAGAAACTGGCACATTGCAATGCAGCTGCACGTGACCCACTGATTGCTCCCCCCACAAGACCCACAGGGACTCCAGGGACTGATGTATCGTGGTTCAGCATTACATTACAACAGACGCTGTGCAGAAGAGACAAGTCATGAAACAGGACTGAGGCTCAATGACAGCTGAAGGCGACATTCCTCTCCCGCCACCAAGCCAGTTCCTCAAGGCAGCCAGAGTTACAGTGGTTGGTCTGGCCAGAACATCCCCCATCAGAAGCAAACACCCCAGCACCAGAGCATTACTAGCTGCCCCAGCTCCTTCTCCTCCATTTCTAGCCATAAATTTTGTCATGGAGCCGAGAGCACCTTGCCATTGCAAGCTTTGTTAAAATAAGCATACATATTTGAAGAGTTTCAGTTTCAACAAGTTGGCATATTCTGTTAAAAAACATTTAGTTAAAGAACTCCCAGCCAGCTGTAATAACATTCAACATTTCTATGAAGTTTCTTTTTCATTCATAAAGACTGTCTGTATTTTTAAGTTAGAAAGTGACGGAGAAAAGTTTATATGCCTCCAAGATTGCATTCTTTAGTGGCAGCTCCTCAACAGGAAAAACAATAGCCTTCATTTTAAAAGAGAAGGGGAAGGCTGCAGAAACATCAATGGAGAAGATTAGGTGGGCTGGSGAGAAAAACAGCACAATTAGCTCCCGTCTGCACCCAAATGCTTTCTATGGCCTCTTCCAGCTAAGCCAGCAACAAAGCAACACAATCAGGCTGCTCGGAGAAAGCAACTTTGTCCTTCTTCATACCCCAGCACACAGCTTAGTGGCAGACCCTCCTCTCCAGAGCTTGCCCCCATTTGCGGGTTGCTCTGATTCACACTCCATTTTCCCTGGCTCCTGTTTCACTTTAAGCTTCCCCGGTCTCTGCMAGTGCACAGACATTTGGGGGACTGTCCAGAAGCTTACAAGGCCCCCACGAGTACCCGGAATAAACTTATCTCTAGCAATTAGATGGAGGCGTTTTGCTTCCTTCAGTCGGTTGCAGAGGGAAGCAGAGGAGTGGTTTTGCTTTCTCTCTGCACTTGTATCATAGAAACAACAGGTATCAGCAGAGGCATTGGCACAACAGATCAAAACAGTGGTTCGAACAGCTGAATAGCCTCTCCCCAGACAGACATTTCAGGTGGAGGAAATCAAAGTAAAGAGCAAGGTTCTGTAGAAGTTATGGAATTGTCTGCTTTAGCAGCTCAGTCTTAATCTGCTAACAGCTCCCCCACAATGCACGTTAAGAGAATAAAGTTAGAAGAAGATGGGAGCCMTCTTGGAGTTTTCTCTCCCCCTAGCCAGACCAAGAAGGGCTCAGCCCTCCATGCACTCAGGGCTGAGCACAGCACAAGGGAGCTCAGAGCACRTCCACTGCGCTACGTGGCAACAGGGAGCAGCTCCTGAGCCAGACCGTGAAGGGAAAAGCAGCTGTTGCACAGAGAGCAACTATTTTCTTTCCCAGCACATGGCCTTCCTCAGCCGTTCCTCGCCTGCCATGCTCGCAGCACCCAGGCTCCCCGTGATGAGTCCTGTCACATCCTTAACATCAAAGGCAGTACCACGTGCTCCGATCCTGCTGGAGCAGCAGGATCAGCACCTGCCTTGAGCCTGGAGACAGGCAGATCTGCTGCGGCATCAGTCTCCTCTGCTTGTGCATGATGTCACTGGAGGGAAAAAAAGCGGGAGCATCTGGGGACAACACTAGTTGTGCCTGTCTGCCTCTCACTCCTGTGGCAGGCCCAGGGTTCGGGGTGCTCCAGCAACCCTCCATGAGCCACTCCCCTGGATGGGCCACCTCCACAGAAGCCACAGCAAGGGACTGAGCATCTCCTGTCGCAGCCTTTCTGCCACACTGGGTGAAGAAGGATCGTGCCAGGGCTCCAGTGACCAGTTCACCCAGCATGCTCACAGCAGCTTTAGGAGAGAGCTCACGATCTGCCTGGGTTCAGGATGCCTTGTTTAGAAAGTGCTGTCCATCACCTCTGTCTGAATGCTGCTTTCAGGGAGACGTACAGGGCAGGACACAAGAAAGGACAGTCCAGTTGCACCAAATCAGGAGAAAGGGGAGGAAAAAAGAGGACAGAAGGGAGAGCTACAGGCTTTACTTCAGTCTGACAGGGGTTAAATAAGTCCCTTGAGCTAAATCAGGCATTTGGAAGAGCTGGAGAGTGATGTGCTGACACCCCTTGGAACTGTTTGATAGAGGATGGAGAAAAGCTCCCCGCAGGCTGTGCAAAGGCTGCTCCCCGTTATTTGCCCCAGCTCCTGGGCTTGGACTTGGTCTGATTCAGACAGGACACTGGTCACATTGCCCACCCCTTGCACTGCAACACCCTCGTTCCCTGCTCTTTGGGCAGCATCCTTCTGCCCCAGAGTTTATGCCGGTGCAAGTCAGCAGAGCTGCGCTGACACCAGCACTGAGCATCCTGCCCTGCCTACAGTCCCATTGCACTACATTTTGCACACTCCAGGCAAACCAATGTAGCAAGTGGAACCTGAGCTAGCTAAACGGACAGGCTGTTTCTCCAGATTAATCATCCTTGGGTATGTCGCGTTAGACTGCCACAGCCTCTGTGGTTGGTGAGGTATTCACTGCCTCACCTCATTGGGAGTCAGGAAAATGAAGCAGCTGTGTGAGCTGTCCCATTACTTAAACAGTTTGTACTGAACCTGAAGTACCTCACAGGGAGGCAGCCAAGAATTCGTCCTTCTGTTTCAATAGTCCCGCCCCTTATCACAGTTTAAGAGTCTGAAGCATTAAAAAAAAAAAAAAAAAAATCCTCTACAAAGACAGGAGAGTGTCCATTACTGCCCTATGCAAATTTCCTGTTTCCAATGGAGAAGCCCTGAATACATACATAAAAAATTTTTAAAGGTGCCCTTTGGCTATAAAACAGATTTTGCCCAGGGTTATGTCAGCAGCAGGAGACACGTCCAATTCCTTGCACAGATCTTCCATCAGGGGATGCTTAGGGCTGGGGTGGAGGCAGAGGAGGTTAACGCCCTGCTAAATGCATCACACCGCAGAAAGTGGAGGAGACAGGGCTGTAGTGGACAAAGCTTGGAGGTTATTCAGTGCAGTGGCTGGATGTCCAGACAGGAAGCCAAATCTGAGTTATGGGAGGGGAGGGCCAGCAAAGCTGCAGGAATGCAGCTCTTTGAAGAGATAAGCCCCTTCCCTGCACCGGGGCTCTCTGGGGATGCCAGAGCAGCAGGCAGCAGAGGCTGGGAGATGCTGAGCTGAGTGCAGTCACCCAAATCTTTCTAATTTACCTCGGTGCAGTTTGCCCTGCTCCAAGCTGGTGAGCTTGGGAGGGGAGAGTGGGGCCAGAGAGGAGCCTGCACTTGAGGTTTCCAGACCAAAGAGGTTTGATGCAAACTTCAAACACATCACCAGCACATCTGTCACCTGGTCTGCATTTCATCCACACGGAGAGAAAGGAAAAAAAAAAAAAAAAGTCAACTTAAGAGAGGCTTCCAGAAACCTCACAAGAAACAACTTCAGTAGGGACCAAATGACAGAGCATCGAGCCCTCCCCTGGCCAGGGGCCACCTGATACAGGGAAACCCTTCAGAGCTGCTCCACAGCCAGCTCCCAACCACAGTGGTGGCACAACCCTACCCTGGGAGGGGCAGCGATATTTAGCCCCCTACAGTAGTGCTGTCGGAGGGCTAGTCTCCTTCACCATCTCTCCAGTCAGACTGCGAAGGCACAAAGCAGCCTTCCTGCTTGCTTAAATACATATTCATCCCCTTCTCTTCCCCTGCCCCTCCTCCCTGCTCTTCTACCCCCTGCCCCTTCCTCCCCCACCTCACACCATCCCTTTTCCTCTCCTCCCCCTGAATCCTTCTTTGTGGCAGGTTCCACACAACTAACTATATTTTGTTGTACATTAAGGACAGAAGAGCCAGAAAACAAGGACATGGGTCCTGCTCCAAAAGGAAGAAATAAAACCAGCCTTCCTGCCCTTACAGGGAGAGCAGAGGAGTGCACATGGCCACTGGCAGCAGGGCGTCCCCAACAAGTTACATTGTGTGAGAGCACAAAAGTTATATTATTGACTAAAAGCTGTGTTTACTTTTAGCACAAGTGATAACTGCTGCCAACCACGTTTATCTCCCCACAAATCAGATGTTAATGATGGTATGCTGAAGGGTCTGTCAGGGTGGTAGCACTTGAATGCCTGGCATAACCCCAGTGTCTGGCCCTTATTTAATGACCCTACAGCCACACCCTCTGGGCTTCACCCAAAGAAAAACCCTTCAGCTGAGCAGGGGGAGAGACCAGCAGGAAGATGCCACCACAGCTGCACCCATGTTTCTCTCCATCAGAGAAATGGCACAGGACTGATGGTGTTGGACAAAGGTGGACTCTAGGCACAGGGCTGGGCAACAGCAGCAGGACTGCAGCAGAGCCGGACAGCATAACCCAGTTATGCCTTCACTGCAAATCAGAAAACTGAAGGGAGGCTGAGTAATCTGTTGCTAGAAGGACTCGGGTCCTGCCTGATGCCATTCAGATAACGTGTGCTGGACAGGAGCACAGCAAAAAGCCTCAGTCCACCTTCTACAGGAGCATCTCCTTCAATCAACTTCTCCTGCACCCTCAGACCCACCCAGGCTTTGACACTTCTGTGTTTCACGGTGGTCCAGGCTACCCAGCCCAGACGTACCCCATGCCCTGGCTGGCAGGAAAGCAGGGGTCATAACCCATTGCATTTGCAAAGCACATCAGAGACACAACCACCTGGGGATGGAAGAGGGCACAGGAGCCTTGGAAGAGGCTGTGGAGATGGTCATCAGGCAGCAAGCACCACATGCGTGGGCATGGGGATGAATCAGGCGGAAAGGCTCCTGAGACAAACCACTGTTGTCCAGCCAGACCTGCTGCTTCCTTTTGGACTTCAGGATTTGGTTTCTAAACACTTTTAGCTGGGCTTCAGCAAGCCTTCCTGTTYGGTTGTCCTCATTGGGTTTGATGCCTAGATAAAGACTCCCCCCTCCCTAAGTCAAATTCCAGTTATGTATTAGAGAAGGAATGTGCTGAGCTCCCAGTGCTGAAATATATCACATTCGGTATGGGCACCTTGCAGAGAGCCTGGCACAAAGAGGCCATGCTCCTACACATATCCTGGGAACAGGTGTACAGCATCCCTGGGACAGCCTTGCTGCATGGGAGGTGGCACAGTGATGGCAGAGGGGAAGGGGTCAAYGGAGGAGGACACAGGGGACCAAGCCCAGGACCCCTCCGAACATGTTTTATGGTTGCTCCTGTGGTCCTGCTCCTGCCACAGGCCCTGAACGTCTACCACTGCTCCTCTGTGCTCCTGCAGCTCTGTCCTTCCCATCTCTTCCCCTAAATCCTCCAYATCTGGGCCTGAGCTAAACCCTTCTAGCCACCTACACAACCCATTACTGAGACAGGATCCAAATACTTTGTCCATCTTCTTTAAACCTGGTGCCAGGCTGACCCTGGGTCAAGCACCCAAATCAAGGCTGGAAGATCATGACCCTTCCAGGCTGAAGGAGTCACYGCTATACCCTGTATACATCAGGAAATCTTGGCTGCAGAACAATACTAGCCTTGCCATCCTGTCTTTTAAATATGTGCTGTGCATACACTACCCATACCCATCACCAACATGATTATCTTTTAAGCATCTATGCCATTTGCTGCAGTCCTTCAAAATAAATCAAGCTGCAGTATCAACGTCAAATCATAAGGGAAGATCATTTTATATAGTAAAGCAGTGCTTTAAAATTGCTTATGGCTGCTGTATTAAAAAAATAATAAAAATAAAACCTACCCATAGTTCCAAAACAGTAATGACTTTGCCTTTAAAAATGAATTAGATATTAAACAAAAATTATAGCCCCAGAGGGGATAATTGCAAAAATGTAACAAAATAAAATAAAATTAGGAAGAAGGGGGGGAAATATACCTTCAGCTCTAAGTCAGAGCAAATTTCCCATCCTGAACATGCAGCAGTGCTGAGGAGCAGCACATTGGCACGACTGCGCTATTTTTCTTGTGTTCATAACACCACTTTTGGTTAAATTAAGAAAAGTGACATTCAGAGCAAGTGTGAGCTGTGCCCCTGCCCAAGCAGCCAGGGAGGAGGAGTGCTGCCAGTGGCAACACGGTGCAGTCATTTCTCATCTGAGTGCATACGGTGGTCCTGGGCTCTTTGAAGTCTCCAGTTGCCACCACTCACCTGCATGCAAGAACCAGGGAGGTGAGCACCCCAGGGCTAGGGAAGAGCCTGCCCTGGCACAGCAGCTCTCGTGTGAGGCAATTTAGGACTCTTACTAATACTGTTTCTCTAATGATAAAGAATAATGCTGTTTGCTTCAAGGATCAACTTCTCTCTTATTTCCCATCCCATAATATCTGGTTACATGTAGGGACACTCTTGAATGAAGGATGGAGAGAGGACCCTCTAGGAGAGGATCACAGCATTTGTGTATCAGTAAGAAAGACAAGTGGTGTTAAAAAATCCAACATGTTCCTACCTGCAGAAGCCTCCAAAACAGTGAATCCTTTTGTACCACTGCCCCGAAATGGCAGAGCAGATCCAGGAGGATGCTTCAGAACTCAAAGTCCAACCACCCACACAGCTCCTCTGCAGGACTGGAGGCCTCCTGGCACAGAAAGGGAGCCAGGACACAGTGACRAAGGGCCATATGGGATGGAGGTGTCTAATTCCCACAGAAATCCTGCAAGTCAGAGCCCTCACCAGAGCCTGGTGCTCTCAGAGAGAAAGGCAATGATCCTCTTCTCATCCAACTCAAAAAGCAGAGTCCTTGCAGCTCTTCTGGACACTTCAGACTTGCTTGTGGCCAGGGAAAGTCTGTCCTGGTGGCTCAGTCACTGCCCATGACCCTTTGTTCATTCTCTTTAGCCCATGCTCTCCTGAGCATCATTTTAAATCTTTGAGACCCTAAGGTCCTTGCGAGTGAGACTACCTCTTTGCTGTACATTTGGCCAGTACATTGTAAAGGGGATAAGGCTTTGCAGCCCCAGCACAAAAGAAAGATGCTCCACTCTTTGCACTAGACCTGCTGCACACCTCTTTCCTCCTTCCTCCTCTCCCCAAACAAAGTTCGCTGATTAATTTTCCTGTGCAGGATACAATCATTACACTCACACGTTGCACTATAAAAGAGGAACCCAGTTTGTACTGGAAACACTCTTAATCAGTTCCTCAGGGACTGGCATCTCGCACAAAACCTTTAATAATAGCTCCAGAAGAGCTATTACAGGAAAATACGGGGAGGGGAGAGGAGGGTGTTGTTATAGCAGCGTTCAGAGGAAGAGTTTGTGAAGTTCCCAGAAAGGAGACTTTGGGGATTTGGGCCAAAGGAAAATGTTAAGATTATGCAAATGTTCCTTGTGGGTCTCCCAGGATTCCCTGGCTTTGCATCCCAAATTCTTCCTGCTCCTCATTAGTCTATCTCTATCCCCTGCTCACCAAGCAAGCCAAAATGTCATCCTGTTGTCAAAAGCTACCACATATCACAGAGGAAACAAGTCTACTCCCTGATGCTCACTCTCTGTGCCAGAAAGACTGACCACACCTGTCCTTCTCATTCATTATTTTAATTTCACCATGGACACCATTTGGATTTGGGGGGTTGTTTGTTCTCCATTGGTTTGTTCTCCATTGTTGCTTCTGCGCAGCAGAAGGCTGTCAAAAGCCTCTGGCAGACACACCAGCCTGGAGGCAAGGTGAGCACTGGGGTGAAGTCCTTTTGGACGACAGGCAGCTTCTGCCACTCCTAAACTCTGCAAGCAGAACAGAGACGCCTGGGAAGCTGGGAGCAAAGGGGCTTTGGCACCTGATCTACACAGTAATTTAAGTTTAAAGGAGGGAGATGGCATAAAAGGGCCATAAATGCCCCACAGTGATTTACGCACAGCCCCAGCCCTGAGCTGTGGTTACAACCCTGTGATCCAGCCGGCTGCGTTTGTCACCACGGCTCTCGCTAAACTCTGCTCCCATTCTGGGAGCAGTTTCCCTGGAAAATGGCTCATGCTTCTGGGATCACCATGTCTTTCACTTTTAGGTTTCTTCTCTCTCTGCCTTTGTTTTTTTAATAAGTGTCAAACTCTTAGGAAGTCCTAATGTTTGCTCAGGCTCCCAGCCCTTCACACCTTCCATACTGCCCTTCTCCTCAATGGGCTTTCAGTCTGTCCCACTCTAAAAATAATTCAAGAGAAATTACAGAGGAGTTATACTCCATCTGTCCTGGAAATGGTCTTTGTGCTCATATTACTTGCCAGTGACACTCCATCACCACAATTACCACTGCTATTTTATCTCTCTCTGTCTGTAACGTTGATGAGGGAGCAGCAGACAGTGCTGGTGTTTAAGCTGAATAAGTCACTTAAATACATTTATACCCCCAGATCACAACATACAGCATAAATCTAACCATCTATCATGCACCGACTTGATACGAATACTCACCACGATATCAGGCAAAGCAATCACAAGAAAAATGCAAGATGATTTGAGCTGCAGCTGCCTGCAAGTCTCTGACAAGGGTATTAGATGAAAAAAATCAAAAAAGGGATGAAGCATTTCACCTAGACATGGCTTTTGCTGTGCTGACTCCATGGGGAAAGCAGTGACTTGAAAAACTTCTTGGTAGATTTGCAGCTATGCTTGTAATATCCTAATTGAGCAAGGGATTGCCCAAGGCTCAGCGTTGGAACTGGGTCCTCTCGTGAGCAAATCAAAGAGGAAAAACGCCCAGGGCCAGGACGCTCAGTGTGGGGGACCTGGCTCAGGTCCTGGCTGTGAAGCATGTCCCAGCTGCCCTCACCAGCTCTGCTCCACTGCCTCGTCTGTGCGCCAGGGCTGGGAAGCCTGTCCCCATCGCTGCTGTGCCAGGCGACGGTTAAAAACTGGGACATGCTTGGATCCTGACGCAAAGATCCTGCACACCTTAAACACTTCTCTGAGGGACTCTGCCATAGAGTCGACTGGGAAGAAATAACCTTGTGCTTCCACCTGCCTGAGACGTGATGCAGGTATCTCTCCTGAGCAGGGTTGTTATGATGTGGTTAGTGTTGGCCCCGTTCCTTGTAGTCTTCATCTGGAATGTGCTAGAGAAAGATGAAATACTGTTACAGACCTCACCATGTCTGGAGCCAGATGTGCTCTGTGAAATCCACCATCTACTGCAGCACCATTGAACCAGAGGACAGTGGGGTGAGCACGTTTCCCTGGGTACCCTGAGGGGCAGATGATAAAGCTCAGCAGATCTCAAGTGCTTCACAATGGCCAGGTGAACAACTTGGTGGTGATGGCATGTTGTGATCCTAGGCAAGAGCCATTCTCCGAGCAGGCAATTAACCCAACACCTTTATTCCCAATTCCTTTCTCCTTCAGCCTCAGCATAAGCCCAGGGCAAGATTAGGGGAGATGCCAGCCATGGTCTGGAAGCCTCGCATGGTAACACTCTTTTGCCTTTCTCTGCCTTGCAGGTGCTCGCAGAGGAGAGGGATGAAGATACCACACACTCAAATTAGGGACAACACTTCAGCCTCTCATCCACCCCGAGGATCTCTGCTCCCAACACTCGCCTGCTCCCTGAGCAACATTTTGCCCACAGCATATCGCTATATGGACTGTGCTTTAAATGGCAGCATTTCCTAGTGGAAATATTGTTCAGCAAACCCAGTCTTGTTGTTTTTCCAAGAGTCCAATAAAACCCATGGAAGGGTTGATTTTTCCCCCTAGGATTTCTGATCACTGGCTTTCCTATCAGGCAGCTACCAAAGGCATTTTCCTGAGGCCAGCTGGCCAGCACTGCCGCAGCCCTGGGGGAAGCCTTTCCCAGCGTTCCACTTCATGGTGTGTTTAACCAAACCCCACCGGCTGCTCCACAAACCCGGCCTCTCCTGGTGAGCCGGGGGAAGAGGGGAGGAGAGGGGCACCCTGCAAAGTGGGCCAGCAGCCCTGCCCGGCTCACGTGGGGGGATTTGTCCGAGCATGCACCGGGCTGTGGGCAGAGGTGACAGGAGGGAACTGGGCAGGTTACAGTGTCACGAGAGCAGGAGAAAGCTCTTTTGTCTGATGCCAGGAGGCAGGACTGTAACACAGACCCCGATATTCCTGTGCTGTGCTCAGGTGAATTTTAGCTCAAGATCTKGCACTAAAAGTCTCAGGTTCCTATCCCCAACTCCAGCAAAAAAACCTCCATGACCCGTCTTGTCCATGGTGCCCGCAGAGCGCCAAAGGCAGCATATGGCCACCGCCTCCTGCTTCTCTTCTTTCCTCAAATTCGGTTTCAACCCAGGCGGTGCAGGTGCCTGGATGAAAGCAGGGGCCAGGCCCTGTGGTACAGCAGCAAGCACCACCRCTTTTCCCCAAGGGAGACCCTGGGCTGTTTGGATGCATCAGCTTAGGGGCTGGAGGCAACCAAGGGCAAAGCAGGTACAGTCCTGGGACATGGGATGGTGATGGGGAAACCAGAGTTGCCAGCACATGGAATAAAAGAGAGTGAAGAAAGCAAGGCCCCACCTGCAGATCTTGATCAAAGCCCAGCAGAAATCTGCATGCTGCTAGCAAAGGAAACGGGCAGGGGAGACATGCCGGGTGGCAGAGGGCTTGGGTAGTTTGCTGCCAGCTTGCACTAAAGCAGACAGGGGAAGAAAAAAAAAAAAAAAAAAAAAAAAAAAAAAAAAAAAAAAAAAAAAAAAAAAAAAAAAAAAAAAAAAACAAACAAAAAAACAGTTACCCCTCAGCCTGATGTAAATGACAAGACACATCCCTCAAGAACACAAGGTGAAGCTCTTGATCAGACAAGCGATGCTAGCGTGTAATTCCCCTTGATATTGCTTGATTTGAATTTTAGTGCTTGTGAAGGGTGCATGACTGACAGCTCTGGAAACCACAGGCTTCTGTTCCCATGCAGAAGGAGCGGAGCCCACAGCCCTGGGCACGAGCATCCCCGTGCCAGCTCTGCTGCCGGCCGGAGCCGCAGGGAGAGGCTGCATATCTGGGGATGGAGGACAGAGCTCATTCCCTGCTCTGTCCAGCCCTTGCACACCCCACCAGAGCTGGGCACTCGGGGACAGCTGGTGCCTTGTGGGGACAGTCATCTGCCCCATATTAGACAGGCAAAAGTCAGATTGGCCACCAGAAATATAAGATCTCCCAGGGTTATGAATCACATCCTTCTGACACCTCCCCACACCACGAAAGATGGGTGGGAGCTGCAGAGGTGGAGAGGAGCGTGTGTTCAAACATTAGCCAARTACCAAAGAAGTAATCTTTTGGACATGCATTCTCCCTTAGCACCTCCCCACTGCAGGATCCACCATGGGGTCTACCAACAGCTTAACCCACCAGCAACTCCACCACCACCAGAGCCCCCACACTCTTGTAAGAGAGAACCACCTCATTTCTGAGGACGACCCCCAGTGTATCCATCCAGAGTATCAGGCTGCTTATCCTGTATTACTGGCCATGGGACAGCAATTGGCCTGGGAATGTTTTGCATGCCATCAACATTCAATATCAGTGGTGAAAGTCAGAGAAAAAACATAAAATAAAATCAGACTTGGATCCAGTAAGCACACATCATGTTAGAAGCAAAGAAGGAATTGCGCCTGATTAGATGCAAATGGAAATACGCTAAACCCTCAGCTAATGTACTCAAGCAGAGATCTGTTGACTTCTGTAACCAAAGTTCACTTAATTGCTCACTTCTTCCAGTTAATACACATAGCTCTAACTCGTCTGCTGTGCTGCATACCAACCGAAACACTCATTTCTGCAACAAGGACAAGAGGATCCACTCCAAAACCAAACCACAACAGAGGCTGCTTTAAGGAATTTTGAAGGTAACTTTGGCAAGAAAAGCTGACTGTTGAAGCTGCTCCAAATTCAGGACTGGTGCAAGCATCAGGGTTTAGCAAATAGCTCACCACTAAGCAAATAAAGCAATGTGGGGCTGTTAAAGAAGGCTGGTCTGAGACATTTCAGGTCTGCCTGTCTTTTTCCTCTACAGCATCTGAATCAGTGAGGGACTTGGTAATTTCTGGAAGACTTGTGTACACTCAGTTAAATAAAACTCCAGTGATGAGTTTTCCTAACCTGCCAAGAGGGAATACATCTGAACGATAACACAGAAATTGCAGTGGATGAGGTAGCTCAAGCAGGGACTTGGAAGCGAGAACATTTATTACCCAGCCAGCCCCCAGAGTTTGCTCTGCCATTCAGCCATGCCACGTGCCTCTGCACACCCTTCATCAAAGAGGGCTACAAAGAGGCACAGCTTTTGCAGAGCAAAACCGAGCAATTCGGAGGACGTTAACAAATTTGTGAGTTACCACCCTTCAGGTGAGATGCGGTAACTGAGCATGTGTTTGCTCATAGCCTGCCCTGATTGTAAAGTAAAACAGGCTTATTTAAACTGCTGCTTCGGGCACCTTTTCATTTGAAGTGACAAAGATGGTTTAAGCAAACACATTTTATTCTGCAGTTGTGGCCAGCTAAGAACGTACCTGTGGTCGATGCCTGCAGCTCAGCTGCCACAGGGTAGCTTCTGGCATGATCACTTGCGATCACACAAATGTCAAAGCAGTCCTAGAAAATTGTGCTTTCCCACAGGAGCTGGGCACAGCACTTGAATTTTTT
This sequence comes from Phoebastria nigripes, assembly GCA_035582835.1. Taxonomy (NCBI): domain Eukaryota; kingdom Metazoa; phylum Chordata; class Aves; order Procellariiformes; family Diomedeidae; genus Phoebastria; species Phoebastria nigripes. The sequence goes on from JAYKAV010002553.1 coordinate 816,991, forward strand.
TATTTATTTATTTTTAAAAAAAAACGTCTTTTTCCTCCAGAAATACTCTGTGCTCAGGATAAAATTTCAGGGTGTTCCTGGGGAGGGGAGACAGGAGCACATGCTGACCAGTTTCTTTATATTTTCTGTAGGGAAGAATGGTTAATCACCTGCATTCCAGTGCTGATCCCAAATACACCACTCCCTTACTATTTTTGCTTTTATCACCCTACAGCTCTCAATGAGGCTGAGCTATCAGTGTGTTTTGCCACTACACAAACATACCTTGTTTCTACAGGGACACTTGGAAAATTAAGAGGGATCAACAAAAGTTGCAAATACATACTTCACTTGAAGTGCATTCAAACCCCATGTAGAGATTCTCATTTCAGATTAAAATGGCTTTAAATTACTGCTTAGTCTTCTGCCAAGAAAAAGCCCTGAGAAATGGCTCTTGCTGTGAAGAACTGTGAAGTTTAAATAGTCAAGACTGGCTGAAAGCATAGTTGTTATATCCACTTCACACCTGGGCAGATTAAAGTGCCCACCATCAGAAAGGGAGGCTCCTGGAGCCTTGGAGGGAAACAGATCTGCCAAAATCCAGCCTGCAAAAAATAACATCCTTCAAAACAACCTTTGCACCCCTTTTTTTCTCTCTGGATGTTAGGTAAGCTGAAGAGCTCANAAAAAAAAAAAAGAGAGAGAGAGAGGGAGGGAGGGAAAATACTGACAATATCTGCAAAATATCAAAGAATAGTAAAAATAAAGAAAATGGCTGGTCTGGGATTCACAGAAAGAGAGCAAGACTGCCCTTAAAGCCAGCATAGGATGTGCAACCGGGAAATTCACCGTTAGGACAAAGCTCTGACCAGCCGTGACAAAGGTCAGCCTGGCCAGCCCTTCATCGTCCCTGGAGGATGGAGTACCTCCTTGAAAACTATGGAATCTCCTTGAAAGCACTCAGGCTGCAAGAAAAGAAGGATCCCAAACAGAAAATCCACAGATACACCCTGGTTAAGAAACAGTTTCACAATTTGCTCATGACTTACAGATTTAGGTTCATTGTTGCACTCTCAGAGAAGGCGCTGCAGGAGAGATGAGCACCACACAAGGTGCAGCAGCAGAGAAAGTCAGCAGGGAAACTAAGAGCCCCAGCAGCAAGTAGAGCAAGGGCTATTGGATGCACAAAGGCAACGGCAATACCAATTCCTCTTGAAAACCAAGTTAAAACCATCTCTGTGGAAGTGTTCCCCCATACTGCTGAAGCCTTGGCTGTCAGCAGCTAACCTGCAGAAGGCCAATGCTGATGCTGTGCCTCCCAGCCCTGCGATTAGATGCAACAGCCTAAGAAACATGCTGCTTCTAGCCAAGGTGGAGCACAAGAGCAAAGCTTACCTTCACTCTGTTTCAGAGCAGTCTGCAGAGTTTAGCACTCGATTCCACCCCCTCTCCTTCAATAACACTCTCTTTATCTTAAAAAACAATGCCTCTTCCCCTCCTGGTCATCCTGCCTGTGGTCCCAGTTAAGGCTCAGTGGGATGCCCACCTCCTGAGCTGCATCGTCAGATGGCCACTGTGTAGCTCCTGCCCTGGGGGTGGCCACTTTACAACAGTTGCTCAATATTCAGAGACTCATACTCAGCGTCTTCACGTCTGGGTGAAGTAAGGGCAAGACTGCAGCTTCACCTGCAAATTGCCTTGCTCCTGTGGCTGCCTGCACAGACCCAGTTGCTGAAGGCAGAGCAGTCCCCGAGAGAAAGCTCAGCACCTTGCGGTCCCCAGCAGAGAGGTAGCAAAGGGCAGGGAGGATCTCAGCAGATTTAGAGCCTGTTCTAGCCCAAGAGCTACATTCCCACAGCCTTACTCTTACTGACCTGTCTGGGTGGCTCTATGCACCTGTGATGAGGTATATAAACCAGAGGGATTAAAAAGTACATGGGTTCAATAAACGTACATAGGTGCTCCGGTTCAGGGAGAAAGCAAGCTGAAGGGTAAGGCTGAGCAGAGGAGCAGGCAGCTGCTTTGACCTCAGCCACATGCAGCATGTCCTATGGATCCTGCCCTGCTCCCTCACACCCGTGTGTGCCACAGGCACAGCTTCACCTCCCCCTTGGAAAATGAAGCTCCTCAAGCAAGCACATGGGATGAGATCCTAACATCTTTCTGTACGCTGAACAGCGTAAGTAGCTGATCTGTGTGGGGCTGCTTAAAAAGCGCCCAAGTAGGGAACAGAAAGAGCATCAAAATCAAGCTCCTGCTTTTAGAAACACACTAAAAATACACTCTGCTAGAGGAGATGGCACAACAGCTAAACCACCTGCTAGGAAAATAATACTCAATTGCTAAAGTGCCTAAATACAAATGTACGTGATTTAGAGACTCTAATTTGGGTAAAGATAGTTGGGATGGGCTAACTTTCACAAAGAGTCATCAACGCTTCAGAGATGACAGGCACTGGTTTTGCTGCCTGCCTTCTCTTTTTGGCTCTCCTGGTAACTTCACATGGGGGACAGGGAATAAATCAAGGATTTACTTCTCTCTGCTCTTTCTTGCAACTTATTTAGGGCACAACAGTTTCACCCTAACACAAGAATTTGAAACAGCAGCCTGAGACCTGGCACTATGGACTCACACAGTTACTGGCAACCCACCTGCAGACAGTGCTCTGGGATTCACAGCTGAGCACCTCCATAGCAGCTCCTCATCTGCAGGAGCTGGGAGGGAAACCTTTCCTCTTGTTCACCTGGGCTTTCAACACCCGGAGCCCCCTTTCCTGTACAATCCATTCCTCTCCGTCCTGTGGCAGCTCACTTTTTGAAAGTACTTAGAAGATGGCACTAAAGCTGTTCTATGTCCTGCTGTCAGGGTGCAGCAAAAGCCAGCTGCTCCCTAAAGSACAGGAGACCACAAGAAACTCACCTGCAGGGCTGAGCCCCTGGGCCCAGGTGGAGCTGGTCAGGGCTGTTAAGGCCCATTAGTGGCCCAGGACCCAGCACCTGCTCACAGCAAAGCTTCTGCTCTGTGGCGCTGGTAAAAGCTCTCGTCTGTGGGTGCCAAGTACTCACCCTTTCCTTCTGCTTCCCCAGCCTGCCCTGGAGTTTGTAGCTCTCAACACAACAAATCCTGAGCTGTGACCTGTTTTTCACTGCTGTTGACTCAAAGGGTTCCCAGATTTACAGCAGCGGGACGTGTTACTGGGTGTGTAGTATRTGCTCCAGCTGCTCTGAATTCACAAAGTGAGTGTAAATTAAGGACTGGATTCTTGTGCCATGTCTTTGCTAGCTGACAGGTGATTCCCAGAAGGGTCATGCTCCTGCTTTTGAACTTGATAGTTCAGTGTACAGTGTCTTGTTTGTGTCCTGCTTGTACAATACACTGAATACAGACCTGCCAGACAAGATGAGAGCTTAAGTTACATGGAAAGTCACTTAAAATATTATCTATATATTGCAAGAGCTCTGAAAATGAGCAATATTACATACTTTGCTCGCTGAAAAAGGCTCCAGGATAGATTTACTGTGCAAGCTACTACAGCTCCAATCTGAACCAATTAAAGTGAAGAAAGATTTCTTCCAACTTCAGTGTCACGGATCATAGCCCTTTGCCTCCATCTTTTCACATATCTTTACAGGAACAAGAAGTTAAAGATATGCTTTCTAGTTCTAGACTTATATCTTGCACAGACTGGAATTCAATTAACATTATTCTGCAACAAAACTTGGAGAAGCATTTCAGAGCTGCTGCTCACAATGCAGAAGCGACTGAACAAATGATACTCTCATTAACGCTCTGCCTTTCCCTGCTGTGCAAGCCAAATCCTTGAACACTAAAAGCACCTCAGCATCAGCTGGGTTCACAGGCACCGAGAGCGATTTTTCAAGCTCTCTGACTTTTATAGACTGGGGGGGAAGGGGTTTGGTGTGCTTTAATCCATTCTATTATATGAACTCAGAAATGGTTTTGACTCTCTGGCACTATAAATTAGGCTGGCTGCAGTTATTCTATTCCTGATTATGCTGAAAGTTACTGGCAATAATTTGATGACTATATCTTCTTGCCTCTTTTTTTTCTTCTTTTCCAAATTAACCTGTGAATTTAGTTTCCCTGGTAGTAAGTAAATAATGCAATAAAACTGGAGATAGTAGTCAACACATTCATATCTGGATGCCTGAAATTGTGGATGAACACAGTAAAAGCTCCTGTACTTTGTAGGTGGAATTTCCTGCACTCACTTCCCAGCCCTTCAGACTGGAAGAACATGTTGTATGAGAAAATCACAATTTTTTGCACTCTTCTATGTTTTTTGAATCTAGAAGACTAATCACTTTTTAGACATAAGTGAATTCACCTTTGCAAGTCATTAGACAAATACTACCCCACCCGTTTTAGAGACTGGAAAACTCAGGTCAAGAATCATTTAGGGATGGAGCTTCTTACCCTAAAAATAGTCCAATCTGTGCAATGCAAGCTACTATTAAGTACATCTAAAGATGGAAAAGAATCTGTTTTATTAGTGTATTCATAAAAATATACGCAATTAGGGAACAGATCCCATCTGCTTGGCTCCCCTTCCTTTGTTCTGACCACTGTAACACCTTCTCTCCTAAACCCTGATAACAAACGGAGGGAAAGATGTACACAGACTCGGATTACCTCTGGATAAGTTAGGGGGTACACTGTACAGTTCAGAGTGTAATAAATAAGTTGCTTCTCTACAGTGTGATGTTACTCTGGGATTCTAACTGTGCCTCTCTCATTCATGTGAATTAATAAATGTGACTTTGATGATTTATTTCAGTACAAACTACTTCCCACTATCAGTAAGCGTAGCAGAGTCCAGCTCCAGGCTGGATACTCAGGACCTTAACAAATACCGGCTTTTAAAAGCTTCAGTAAAACCTATGTGGGATCCCATCAAACTCAAGTGCCCATGTCAGTTTTTCGCAATTATTCTAACTATAAGGACATGTCAGGTACACAAAAGACACGATTCAGACAGCATGACTGCCCTAAAATGATAACTTTAGCATAATGCACTTGGCAGTGAAAAAGCAATAATAGCTATTTTGGGAACAAAAGAAAAATACAATGGATCTGATGACTAAGTGTTCTGGTCCCCAATGTAAAAGCAAAGTAGATCCCTGTCGTATTTAACTTGATTCCTTTGAATTAAACATTTCCATTAAAAGTTTCCCACAGTAGCTTTAATATTTAATTATGTATTCCACCAAAGGAAAGAAGAAAATCTTTGCAAAGGGTTTTTTTGTGCATGTGAAATATTTATCAGCATATCTCTTTGGACAAGTATTTTTATCCCCCAGGCTGGGAAAAAGCTTCCATGTACAAATCAGTTTCAAAACATTTTATTTTACAGCTTGAAAGTTTTCCATACTTCAGCACCTCATGCCGTGACTTTGTTATTTCACTTGTTAATGAATGGTAATTAAATCTCTTTTGGCTGAAAAGGTTGGAGGGCTCCTGCTGTATTACAAAAACAATTTCTGAAAGTTACAAAAATGCCCAAGTGTCTAGAAATTAAAGAGTAAAGTTTGCCATGTTTTGAGTCCAAGTTTGAATCGCTTGGAAGGATTTATGTGGAAGAACAGCATGTCCCAGTCAGTGTGCACAGTCTCCCCAGTTGAACAGACATAATTATGTCACTTTGTGTCTACCAGAGTAAACAGAATCGCATTCTTAATAACATACATTGTGGCCACAAACTTCCTTGATCTTACTAACAACTGTAGCAAACACTGCATAAACCCTATTATATACTTACTACCTGCACAAAGAACTGCTACATGTGTACATCTAAGTAAAAACTTGTTAATTTTGCATTTGCTCAGTAGGGCTTGAAACATCAGACTATTAATTTTTCTTCTTTTCTGTTTTCTCATTTCTTTCAGGTGCTTTGAGTGAGAAGATAAACAAAGTGCTTACCACAGAGGTAGACAAAGGGGAAATAACTACATGTTAAGGCATTTTGTGGTGTTACAGTGCTAGATAGAGACACAGTATTGAAGAACTATCTGCATGGTCTCCACTATTCAGTTACACCAGTGCAGGCTTCTGCTGGCTTCATATGGGCAGATTTGGTCCGCAGTTTGTAAACCAAAACTACGTTAATTCTACTATAAAATGCCTTTTCCTGAAGGCAATACAGTGATTTCAGAGGGAAAGTTGATTCTGAATTTCTTTTAAAATTACAGTTTCTCAAACAACCCAGCACAAATAGAGTTTAGCAAGAAACTGGGAATGGGAACGTGATGAGTCCATTCCTAAGCTGTAACTTTGGGAAGGGGTCTGCTGAGCGCAAAGCCCCCTCCAGTGAAGCGAGGAACATCAGACCTGTGGTGTGGAAATTCAGGCTCCGTGTCAGTCAAGGATCGCTCCTTCTCCCTTTAAATAGAAACAAAGAAAAGGAAAATACGTATTTCATTCTGCAGCCCAGTGATGTTTACAAACTAAGGAAATCTGTGTCCTCCAAAGTTTCTTTGATGCAACCACGTATCAAGAGATCATTAAAAAACTTGTTGATTAAAGGCTGTTAGGCTAAACTGCCAAGACCAGGTGTCTGTTTGGATCTAATTACAAGCCTACTGATGGTTTTTGGAATTATTAAAAATTAGAAATAAATGAGCTCTCTTCGTGCTACTCCCCAAAATGGTCAGAGCACCTCATTAGAGCAAGTTTGTCCATGAGCTCCGTGACTTCAGATTTCTAATCACCATCCCATTCTAGCAAGTATATGCCTGTTTTCAAACAAACAGCTACATTCATCAAAGGCACAATGGGGAGATATTTTTTCTTTGTTGAATTTTAATGAATAAATAGTGTTATCTGTCTTCACATTTTAACAAAGTTCTAGTGATAATTACCCTGCCTGTGACATTTGCAGAAAACTAACAATGTGCTGTGGGTGCACTGATAGCCCCAGGAAGTTGCTCCATCTGAGGATCCAGGAGGGCTTGAATTTTACGGCCTTAAGAGGAGGGAACAAGGGTTAGCTGGTTCCACTCTTATGAGGCTGGGGAGGTAAGCACAGCAGAACAAATACAAAGGGCAGTATTTCAAACTCACTGTGGTACACCTGGAGGTTTCAGAGAAAGGTCCTGAGATATTTAAAGGTAACTAAGCGGAGCTTTAGGAAGTACTAGTTTATCATAACAGTAGAGTTCTCAAGGCTTTACAAAGGTCAGTGCCATTACTTTTATTTTACAGTAAATACACACAAATGTGAGTGCAACCACGCTTTTGCAAAATCTAGCCTTGTCATGTTAGTACCCTTTCTCAGTCCCCAGTAAGGGAAAAGAAAACACTTCCTGGAATTAATACTTTTCTCTTTGTCCCTAAATAACTGTGTCAGGAGAGGAGGAAGTTCAGAGAAACCCTGTAGGATGACTAGTTATGCTTCCTTTTCCAAATTTAACCCATATGGAGGTGGGAGAATAGGCAAAAGATGGCACAGATGAACTTAACCATGAAAACCATTTATAACTGCTTTTAATTGTATCAATGTAGCACTAATGGATGTGCCATCTGACAGCACTAAAAACTAACATGCTGTATTTAGATGGCTCATCCTATCTCACTATTGGGCTTCCAACTTTGGGGAGAGAAAATGATCCAGAGTCCATGCTCATTCTTTCTTCATGCTCCCATGGAGACAGCCAACAGATGTGCTCATCAGTATGGAAAATTCTATGCAGCCGAATACTGTAATATATTATGCAGAATTAATGTGCAAGCAGCCACGTGCAAAAGCTCCCAGTTACTACTGACATCCCTCAGTGCAGTTATTTACATATATAGGACTGCAGGATCAGGTCCCAGGTGTGGATTTAAGCTTCATATTTTCTCACCGACCCTTATCAAGAACAAACKGGAACCCTGGTGCTAGAAGCAACTAGGAAAAGTACTGAAGAAGAAAGGGTGCAAGAAGCAGAAGGAGAGAATGGGAARAGTGACAAAAAGAAAGCCTAAGACATCTGGGAAAGACAACATTCAGAATCAGAGAGCAGAAAAAGGATTTCAAATTCACAACCAAAATCTTAAACATTGGATTTTCAGCTAGAACACAAAACAAAGCTAAATTCCTGTTGTCAGTCATTATATTCCTTCAGCATCCCATGGAAAGCTGCACTAGTTCAGTATCAAGACTTTAAATCACAAACCAGAACTGTCTTGTGCAAATCAATAAAAGCTTTAGATGATACCTTTGTGTGAGGTTATCTGAGAGTATTAATTCTCTTTCATACCAGGGTAGTCAATAATGCTATTAATGCTATTGTCCTGACAAAATCCTCTTTTTATTAGCAAAACCAGCCACATTTATTTCAGACATGATGTTAACATTAGCCAGCATGATAGAGATCAAGTCAGTGGTTTTGTGTCAGCTGGGATTTAGAGCAACCTGAGATTGTACGAATCAAATGGCCCTCCCTTTTCGGCTAGCTTCTACACACCAGGCAGTGCCTGTCCAGCCCAGTCTGAGGCAGGAACAATGTGGAATGGCTGTATGTCAGGGGTAAAGGACTCCTTGGGGAAGGATCTGGCTGCACAACAGCCTCTCTCTATTGCAGAAAGCAAAAGACATGTCACGCACAATTGGCAGTTTGGAGAAGGAAGGCTGCACGAGGTTGTTTCCTTTGCACTGCTGCTGGGCAACACAAAGCGCAGTCTAGAGATTACAGAAGCTGCAGTTACCCAGGACTGATACGGCCAGTTATGCCTTGGGGTGTGCATATCCTTCAAAGCAGAATGTAGTCCAACAGGTTTGACTGGGGAACAAAACAATGAGGGACAGAGGAGAGCAAAGCCCAGCACCTGGCCACCTCTCAGCTGCCACAAAGACAAGAGAAGAGCAAGTCAGGGCTGACAGCACAGTGCTGGTAGCTTCTGAGCCTGAGGTCGGAGCAATGAGATGCTATCATCCTGCAGAAGCACCACTAACAGCATCTGAATGTACCTCCAAAACACAGACCTCACAAAGACACCATCGGACTACAGCCATGCCTGCCCACAAGAACAACAACCTGACAAGCTGCACTAATGGCACATATCTATCCTGAACCTATAAACAGTGTAATGAGTCCGGCACTAATTGACCCGCAACATGAAATTCCATTCACTGTGTATGATTGACAGACCCAAGTTCAGTCTCCATCACCTCGCACAATATTTTTGTTTTACTTTAGAGCAGTTATGCCCCTAACAAGTTGGGTTTTTTCAATAGTTACGACAGGAATTAATTCTAGGTACGATATAACAACAAAACATGGGTGAATTTCTTCTCATCTGATGAACAGAAAGAAACATGATGCCAGGGTCCAAAATGGAAACATTAAAACTGTTGTGAAGAGGATACTTAGCTGCTGGAAATGGATTATCAGGCATTATGGTAGCCTCACATATTGATCCTAAAGCTCCAGGAAGGCCATTAGCACTGCACAATTGTTGCTAATTCCAAACATTAAGGTAACATTATGCAATTTGCAGATGGACAAAAGTCACTGTTTATCACTGACTATTTTGCTAATTTAGTCATCAAAACTGTTTGCTGGCTGAAATATGATGAAGGAAGAAATAGATACAGGCAGTTTTGAATTATATTCAGCAACGTAGAGAACTGTTGTCTTTGGTGTGTGAGGAAGGGACAGGCTGAGGATGGAAAGGGGTGGAAAGACAAAAGGCATACACAGAAAAACTTGGTAACAGATCGTGTCATCTGATTGCAGAAATCTAAGAAACTTCTCTTTAAAAGGAAAGTCCAATAACTTCATTTTCAGAAGTGACTAATAGTTTTGGTGTCCCAGCTTGGAGATTCATTATCAGAATAGTCTCATCTCTCAGCCTCTGCAAATTAGGTCACTTTAATGGGCCAGAAATTGGGCAACTAAGATCCTAGTCATTTTCTTTTAATGACGAGGAGCAGCTGAATGCTCAGTTGTGGACTGAGAGTAGCAGGGAGGTGTCATCAAACTGTTATTGGTTAAGGAGAGACAACAACTACCTACAGGAAAGTTTTTAGGCTCTACCGTCAAAAGGGTAAGACATCTGACAAAGCCAGACTCTGAGCATTGCTCACTTTCCTCCATCTGGATCTAGGAAGGGAACAAGAAGCGGATGGGGAATGCTTTTCTCTGCAACCATTGGTAATGATGTCTGCTGCCAGAGGGGATAGTCATCAGTCACAACTACCACATTTTGGAAACAACAACAACAACAACATTGTTCTTACACCAGGATTATGTAGTTGCCACCTGAAGAAAGGTTGTCCCCCATATAAGATGCTGTTTCATTATAATTATAACTTGTAAAATGAGGTCCTCATAATGCTTGAGGATCTCTCATTTGACATGAGAGACCAGACACTAATCTGTGTCCTCTGGGCACCATCTCATTGGTATGAATAATTTAACTGCACTGCAGAACATGTCAGCAACATCTCTGCTGGATGTTCTTGTCCTGGCCATAGATCATGGCAAATCTAGACCAGACTGAAGTAATATGAAGGGTAACATTCAGGAAAATTGGGCAACAATATTATATCACCTCAGTCAAATTTGGCCACGTTCTGATCAAAAGGCTAAAGCAGGGTCTAAAAAAAATCTGGTTTATGCAGAAAGTTGTGTAGACAAAACTGTTATTTTCCCATACTTGGCCTGTTGTTCCTTGCGTTTCTGAGCCAGATATTTCTTTTTCACATTCAGAAGCTCGTTGGCAAGTCTTTCAATTTCATATTTGTATTCTTGAGTCTGTGATTCATACATATTTAATTCTGAGGACAAAACCTAACAAAAAAAAGGCAAAAAGCAGAAACAGGAGATGTTAGTTTCACTTACACATAAGTTAGTACTTTAACAAGCACTTTTTCCTTTTGTGTTTGATGATATAAGACATCACCATTTTCCACCACATCTCATTTTCTATCATGATGTTTCATTTGATCACCTTTGCTCACCTAAGGACAATTTACAAAATTAAGGCTATGCCATTTAACCACAATAAAACATGTAAAATATGCCCCAAGCATTATGGGAATGGTATTAATACATACATTAGCTCTTAATGTTCTGGGACACAAATCTGGGTGAAAACCCAAAATGAACATCTTAAAAAATAATAAAGCAGGGATTTATTTAATAATAATGGGTTTTATTCACAGGGATCCACTTTGTTACATGAAGTAATTAAATCCACACAGGCAAAGTAGTACCAGGCAGTGTAAATATGAATACAATGCTGTTTTCATGTGAATCAGTAAACTTTAAAAAAAGTAGGAGCATGCACACTGTGTTTTCCTTCTCTAAGAAGGAGAATAGCTTGACCTGGCACCACAAAATGGCATGCAAGTCAGTACTCTACAGCATACTGTGCCTGAAATACACAGTAGCAATTGACTGCATTAAGGACAAATGGGAACCGTATGGAAAACTTCAAATCACATTCAGTTTAGCTAAACTTTGGCTTCTATTTTACATTTTCTACATTGTTTTTCTTCTCCATGGAAAGCTAAGATTTGCATAACAGCCTCTTTGTTTCCTAAGGGCCCATCTGCTCCTGCAATTTTTTCCTCGTGGTTAGTATAGACGTGATTATGATGCAGTGAACAGGAGATGATGACTTCAACAGAGAGAGGAGCTGTAGAAGTAGACGAACTCCTGGGGAGACTGATCTTTTATGCAGGCAAGAACAAGGGAAGATCAGCTTATTCTATCAAAGAATCACTTTTTAATATCATGCTTTCAAAGTTTCCCACAAGATTCCTTCGGAACCAGGAAATCCTCCCTTCTAGTGACAAGGGGTTAGGACAGGTTACTCCTGTCATCCCTATAAAAGTTGCAATTCTAATATATGTGTACACATTGCAAGAGAAATAACAAGAATTTAAGACTGGATTCTCAATATATTCCCAGTAGTTTGTTAAACAGAAAATGAAATAGCTTTGATTTGCTTATTAAAGATGTTAACAGTTCAAGAAAAGGGAAGAAGAATAAGCTTAATGGAAAACTGATGGTGTCCCAGAATGCCCACTCACAAAAAGCATTTACAGCATTGTGCTGCACACTCATATTCTAATAAGACTTTTCCTCTATTTTAATGAAACAAACTAGCATAATGTGAAAAAAAGTTCTTCTACTGCTACTGGTTCTCCCTTGGGGAGATGCGGTATTAATCTTATTTTCCTGATCTAATATACTAAGGCATGCACACCGATCATCGAAAATCTTCCTGAAGCCTCACTTCCCCAGGATCACTGGTGAAGTCATTCTGCAATCCTGGCAGCCCCTCAGCCAGAGATAAAGGGCATCTCTTACTTTCAGCTGTTTAGTCTTCTCTCGGAGAGTGTGCCGGTAAAGCTGCAACTGTTCTGCGGCTTCAGGCCCAGGCTGCCGGGCCAAGACATGCTTCAATTCCACATACAGTTTCTCCTTTTCCTAAGAAAAAGACAAGAGGAAGAGCTCTTATAAAACTAATATAGCAGCAGCACAACCTGTGATGAAATCAACCTCACTGAAAAATGCAACTCAATCAGGAAGACATTTGCAGAAACAAATCTGCCTGTGTGTCAGTCTTTCCTCACTAGCCATAAGGTATTTAAAGTTGTTGTGATAGCAGTGGGACAGCTCATTAAGAGAAACATCCAGCTACTTCGAACCACGAATGAAATACTCTTAAACACTGTCATCAGTGAGCATGCTTTACCACAGAGAACATAAAACAGTCACTGGAAAAGTATCCAGGGGTGGGAAATTAATGACTAGTAACTGTGCTTATTGCAATCTTTCTTCTTTTCTTTCTTTTTTCAGTGAGCCACATTGTCTTACATTAAGGTTCATAGCTTCACCCAACAGCATGTGAGCAAGCTATAGAAATGTCAGGGAAGGACTGTACAAAAGAATAACTACTTCTTCCAAAGAAAATCCTGCAAAGCATATGTACACAGACACACACACACACACACGTATACATATATATATATAACCTTTCAGTTTAACTGCAGGGGCACTGGGAAAGGGGAAGAAAGTATAAACAGCAACAACTATGACTAGCACAATTACCACCAAATAATTTCTCTTTGTCATGTGTCTCCTCTTCCTTCATGTTGAAACAGTATACTTGTGGGAATTGGATATAGCCATGCCCAAACAGAAACCACACCATGGACCCACTTATAGCTTTCTGTACTGAAAGGTTGCTTTCTACTGGGTTTTGAGGATGTACTTGTTTTTAGTCTGAGGAATAAAGCATTGAACAAAGCCACCTTCATAGCTTTGCACATTACAACATTTTTAGTATATCTACCCTGCCAGACTAAGATTGTTATTATTTAACATTATTTAGCAAGATCCCACCCTTGTCTGGTACCTGGAGAGCTGGAATTAAAAAGGAGGGTTATATGGAAGTCGGACTAGCAGACAAAAGATTTAACTGAAGAAGACAAAAATGCCAAGTAGGAGGTTAGATAGGTGATTATTTACACTGGCTTTGACAAAACCCCTTTTTGCTGTCTTTTTTATAAGCTCTGTCTACAACTCTTACCACAGAATTCTTCTATCGATGTGGGAAACAGTGCCATCACATCACCTAGAATTGCTACATTTGGCCTTGCTCAGTGGTTAGGCCAGGATTTTCAGAAGTGGCTTGTTATTTTGAAGATGTAAAATTCTAGTTTTCAAGAGCATAAGGAGTCTGGAGCTTTTAGACCTCAGCATTTTCTGAAAACCACGCACTATAATGGTCACAAGTTGGGACCCAAAAATGGAAGCACTTCAAATCATAAATTACTTTTGCAAGCACTGACCTTAAACTCTGAATATTACTGAGGAACAGTTCCTTATAAATGAAGTTGTTCACAGTTTATCTCTGGAAAAATCAAAACCTCCTGAGATTCAGACTGAAGTTTGCATAGTGGCAAAAATTAAATTGAGAATTCATTCTCAACAGAGAGTTGTTATGTCACTACAAGTGGTTTCCACTACTACCTTTTCTTCCTGAGGAAGCAAGATTTTACTGCAAGTTAAAAACAACAGCAAAAGAAAAATCGGCCTTGTCAAAATCTGGCCGGTCAGTATTAACATTCCACCCCTGAACGTATCACAGATTTGTATTTTGGAAGAGTGTAACGGTAATTTGGATAAATACGGAGCAGTTGATGGATTGAAGGTCTTATGTGCAATTGTTTTCCAATTTATTTCTCTCCTAACCCTCTACAAGGACCAACCAAGCTCTTCAAACATTGTGCAATGGTGTGTATAATAACCCCATTTAGAGACAAAGCGTGCAATTCTATTATAAGGAGAATCTATCTTATGCAACAGAGACTCGTTAGCTGTCCGATGTATATTGTCTCCATAATCCAACAGAGGCAGAACCAGCTGTCTTATAATGCATATCCTGTCCTTTCTTGCAAAGCGCTGTCCATCTCTTTTACGTCTAGTCAATTAATTTGTCACTGGGTTAGAAGCACCATATGTCAGCAAAACGTTAAAAGAAAATCCTGGATACTTCTTTCCTCATCAGAAAAAGTTTATATTCACAGGTTGGCATTTCTATAATTTCTGACATTTTACCCCAGGATGAAAAAAAAAACAAAAAAACAAAAAAACAAAACAAAACAAACAAACAAAAAAAACCCCCACCAATTAATTTCGATTAATTTTAAAATAGCAACCACCAGAGTAAATCTAAGTCAGTCACAAAGTACATGTGATACTACCACCAAAAACGCATTTCTTACAGCAGGTATTTTTATCTCTACACGTAAGAAATCAGGAATGCCCAGGAAAAAAAATCAGCACAAAATAATAAGAAAAATTTGGCTTCTACAATACTCTAGCTATATTCAAAGGACAGACAAGCTGTGCAATGTGTATTACATGCAGATATCTTATAAATAGCCATCTATCAGATACAGCATAGAACATGTAGAAAGACCCGTAGGGTTGTCTGATGTGTGAGCTATAGTCAAAGTAGCTGTCAGTTGTAGTGCATAAATTAATACCCCCAGAAGATGGATCTATGTTGCTTTTTTGTTTTGGAAACAAGTAAAATGCATGTGCATTCCTTAAAATGTCTGAGAACCCAATGGGGCCAGATGGAGGGAAGGTATCCTGCCACTGAGAAGAAAATCATGTCAGCAATGATGATCAGCGGTGTAGCAGTAATTCAAAAACAAGAGCGTAAGTTGATCTGTTTTGTGCCTATTAGAAGTCAGTTAACACTATTTTGTCCAAAGTATAAGTCAGTAAACTCCATTTATTTCTGTTGGTCGCTGCGCAGATGGTGTTGGAGAAAAAGCGACTTGAAATCCTACACACGTTGGCCAGGAATAAGTCAATCCATTACAGCATGTGTAAGATGGGTTTCTTTGGCTTGTCCCAAACTGCCTCCCCTCACACTCCCCTTCGTCCTCATGCCAGACTGCAATCACAACATACATCGTGCCAGAGTTACGCGTTCTTGAGATGAAAAGAACTTAAAGTCACAAACATGCTGTGAGGCACTACTCTTCTTCTTGAGGAGGTGAAGGAAGATCCATCAGATCTTTCTGTAACTCCATGCTGTTAAGCCTTCACCAGTAAGAGTAACGTACATGTCTTCAGATCAGGTCTAGGCCAGGACAAAGCTTTTTATGTGATCCTGCCCATGGCAAAATTCCCATGGAATTCAGCAGGTGTTTGACTGTAGGACTGAGCCCATAATATCAACCAGCTTCATTGGTTTATGGCATAAACGAAGCCAAGCCAATGGTGGAGAGATGACGGCACATTCATTTTGGGTATGTAGGGCACACTGGGAGACTCAGATTGAGGGTTACAGTCAAATTTCAGGCATTCCAGAGAGAATTTCAGCGCCTCTGTGAATACCTGCTGTAAAAATTGTGTAAATAAAACTCCACATTATTTTTAGAACAGCCCTTCCTGTCTCAGATTTGTTTTCCAGGGGAGCTCCAAGAAGCCCACAGATCTGACTTTAGGCTCAGCCATGACAATATGTTTCTGCATCCCTAGGTCTCTCACCTATTAATTCGGCGCGGGGGCGGGACGGAATTGTTGCTTTCCCCTAAATTTAACTAGCTGCTGTCTCAGCCAGAATCTGGACTTCTCCTGGCCTGCTTGCTCTACAGCGAATTGAGAAAAAATAATTTTCTTCTGCAGAGGACTGGCGGGTATTTGGCAAATTTCAATTGATTCTTCAGGACTCGGTGGTCACGAGTTTGCTCGGTCTACAGCAAGAAGAATCACTTTTGCCAGCACAATCCTACTTCAAAAGAAGCTATAGCTGCTGACCAGCACAGCCCAATTTGCTCATTGTTCCCTGCCAGAGGGACCATCAGCCCCATCAGACACATTCCCAAAATGACACCAAGGCATTTCACTCCTTTGACGAGGAGTGGGAGGCAGTCAGCAATGCTGGGATAGACCAATGCACATGGTATTAGCTCTAAAGATGAGACTCCATTTTATCTCATCTTCTCCCTCACCATGACACTACGAAACTCCTGAAATGACCCATCTTGTTAGTTAGCCCAGGTTATCATTCTGAGCCAGAGGCGATGGATGATCGTACATGTAATGAAGATGTATTCACAGCAGAAATAGGCCATGAAGTCCCAGCTTCCTCATTTTTATCTATTTGTCTTTCCAAGTAGATAATTCAACAAATTTACCTGGCATAGCAGCATACCAACAGCCTTCTCCACCAGACCCGCAAAAATCCTGTTGTGCGCCAAAAGCTTTCTATCACACAAATTATTAAAAAAACCTACACACAAAAAATCCCAAACTCTTTGACTCAGAGTAAATTTCATTTATGTTAGCTCCTGTCTCCAGCAATTGAGCTAAGAAAAAAACCCAACAAGATAACGATGTAGAGCAAAAGTGTGCAATGTAGTGTATGGTGGCAAACCCCAAAACATTTAACCTAGCTAAAAATTCTTATGTTAATTAGTAAGGCGGAGAAAGCAACACAATATCTCTGTAAGCACACTACAGTTCCTCATGGCTTTGGTGAGTAAAACAAGTCAATCAATGTGCCACGGGGGGTTTCTTGTTTATTGGCATTATAACCAAAATGTCAGCGCTATGCTGAACTCCAGAGCCATTTTGTTTACGATGCCATGCAGCAGCAGAGCATCCTTAAGGGTTTGTGATCCATTTTCAGAAGTGTTAAACAGGACACTGAAATCTGAATTGCATACATACATAGACATACATATCTAGTCATAGTCATTGTACCTGTATAAGCTGCACATTTATTTGTGTGTATGTGTATACCTAATAGGGTAGCTGTTGGCTCAGGACATCTATGATTAAAAGTTTTACAAGGTGTAGAAAAAATTAGCATACAGTAACCTTCAAGAATTTTATAACAATAGAAGAAAGTTGCCTTCAGCACTGTGAGAAATGTGCAGTATAAACTTTCTCAATAAATACTTTTCAAAAGCTCCTGCTCTTTCTTGTCTATTCCACATCCATCAGCAAACACCTTTGCAAGCATGCAGCTCCCTAGAACAGCTTGTATTTTCATCACCATCTAGACCCTCCTTTAACTGTCCAATGTGAGGGTTTTTATTGGGCAAATTAATTCAGGTTTGAAACAAGGCACTGAAGTCCTTTCACAATGTGGCAACACTAATACTGCATGAGCCACTTGGGGTTTTCTTGTTAAAACGCTGCCACCAACTTGAAGGAAAGGCTGGGATCATTTCCCTGTCTTTGGTGAAATTCACACCACTCTAGATGGAGTTAAATTAAACCTGTCTTACAACTTATCCCTCCAGTTGATAATAATGCTTCTCAAGAACAAACCTGTTTCCTTTAGCACACAGCAGACTACACCAAATTGACTGGCATTTTCAAAACAGGTTAATGAGAGAGGAAAAAACACCTTGGAGCATCTTTTAAGGTCTTCACCCTTGACTCTTTTTTGTAACAGTAAGAGCTGAATGCTGCATTATTACCATCTTCCAGCAACAACAAAGTACAAACATTTCCAGCTAAAGTGCAATTGCAACTTATTATTATTTTTATTATTATTGCTAGGTACTGGTACTATTGTATCTTTCTTAGGAAGTGGGTGGGAAAACAGGGGGGGTTTCCAATGGACAAACAAATAGGTTACATATCCTCCTCTCCTTTCAACTTCTGAACTCTGAGRCACAAGGATAACAATCTATCAGAAGAAAWT
>JAYKAV010002553.1:835185-865329 GCA_035582835.1 Phoebastria nigripes
AWTAACAGCTGCAATTCCCTTTTTACTATTGACATTACACAAGGGTTTATAAAATCATTAATCAGAGTAGCTCATTTAATCACAGTGTTTATACTTTACATTGCAGAAGATGATCAATTAATTATCCCCTCTTCTTCTATATGTGCGAACAGGAACACACATGCACATATATATACACAGAAGAAAAGTGAGCTGTTCCTTGAAGGTGAGAATTACCCTTGACACGGCATGGATTGATGTAAATATTCCAGCTATTTCCACAGTGCCTGCAGCTTGACAGTTGGACTGAAGAGAGCTCTAAACAAACCTTTGTTTCACATTCTAGTAGCGGCTTGTCTTAAAGTGTTCTGGAGGAGACTCAGAGGTTGATACAAATCTTATCAACAAGGAATCTGAATATTCTAAGTGAATAAGTCTACAAAGCAAACAATGGGGAACCTTTTACTGGCTAATAATTACTATATAGAGTGGTTCGAGCAAAAAAAAATGTCTCTTCTTCAAATGTAGCCTATTTGACTTAAAACCTTTGTATTTTCATGTCAGTGTAACAGCATGTATTTTAGCTATTCAATAGCCATTTATATTTTGAAATTATCAGATGAATCAAAGGAGAATTATCACACTTCTGCTGTTAATGATTAGATGTTCCTGCAGGTGGAGGCTTGGGATGGGGATTCCCAGCAGACCCAGCTTCTGCTCTCACTTCTGACTGATCTGACAGATGACCTCGAAGGGTCAGAGAAACTGCAGAGCTGCTTCTAGAAATACCTATCTGTAAGTTAGGCACCTACATCTCTGCTTGACTTAGATCCTTAGATTTCCCTGAAAGATGAGAGCACTTAGCTTCAAGTCCTTTGGTGTTCTGGAATTGCTACCTCTGAACAGCTGTCTCAAAGTCAAGCCACCACTTAAACCTACAAATACCTGTCTAACAAGGCAGTAAAGCCTACATACATCTTTCTGACAGGATAGCAGAGTTTCCCTGCATATGCCAAGTACCTCAGGGAAGAAAGAGTGGTCTCCTGTTATACTTTGGAACCTATTAAGAAATAACAGTGCATCTAAGAAACACAYACGGCAATTCTGAAATCGTTAATGTTTTAATATATGGCTTCCTTCAGACTCACTGTAATTAGAGCTGACCCTCTGCTATCCTTCGAGGAGTTYTGTTTCAGCTCCCCCTGCCTGCTTCTTAAAATTCAAAGAAACAGAAACAGGACTAAAGGAAGGGGAAGGAGAGCAAATCCTAATGTTCATGTAAAAACAACCTCTGTGTCCAAGTGTGCCATCCCCTGTTTAAGATTACAGCTATATCTATTAAGACAGGCACGGGAAGGCTTGAGCTCTGAGCCTAAAGGATGTGGAGCAACTGGCTGACTGATGCACCCTACTTGGCAGAGAGTCTCTCTACACAGGGTTCATGGCTCCTGTGCACTCGGCAGCTTGTGTCTGGCTGTCTCAGAGTGAAGAATGAGGAAGGGATTCTTTCTACACCTGTTTGTGTCCTCATGTGTTCAATTTTAAGCTACCTTTTAAAAAAAAAAAAAAAAAAAAAACCACCACCACAGTGACTCTAACTGCCTGTCCCTAACTGCCCCAAATTAGCCTTAACGCTGCTGCATCTTTCTGCATGTGTTTTCTCAACAGCAGCACCATTCACACACCTATAAGAATGAAAGTAAGTGATCTGAAATAGATAAAATCTAGTCTGTCCCTGTGGAATGTCTTTTTTGTTGGGTTTTGTTGTTGCAACTATCATACAAAATAATAATCCATCACTGAATGGGATGCTGTAGATTGCCCATATCTTGCTGCTGAGGGAGGAGCAGAATACCCTTGCCTCAATGGAAGAACGCTTGCCAAAGGGTACACCTGAATAATAAAGATTTGCAGCTGGCTCTGGGCCACACTATATAATATGGGCTTGTGAATGTGTTGTTACACTGCTATTGCACTCCTCTGGTATTTTAACTTTTCTAGCAGCTTCTGGATGGCTGACAGTCAGTATCRGATTGCTAATAGCACTGCAAAGTTTGTGCATTGCAATGTATTCAGTCAGCACAGCGAGTCATTTACTTTCCCTTAACAAGATAACTGGTTGATTAATATACTTTATCCTGGGGTGCGCAGCAGATTTATTTCCATCCCAGGTACATGCTGAATACAGGAATGAGGAGTAAACAAGTTTGTTTTCAGTTATTTGTTATTTACTGGAACAATTCCTGAATTTTTTACTCAAGCTTTATTCTAGAAAACTATCGTTTAAGCTAATGGCAATTTTGACTGAGTAAGAACTTTAGGAATGGGTCATTTTACAAAATATTTTAAGTTTAATGACACAAGGTATCCATGCTCAGGATTTCTGGGTTCAAACCAGATGTAACGCATTTGAATAAAATACTTTGGTGATAGCTGTTTCTGCTTTTCTGATGCAGATTACAGGTAACAGTGATGTACCTTGGCTACTTATACGGCCTCCTCCTTTCAGTATCTGAATGCTGTTAAATCTTTAATGTACTTATGCTGAAGTACTGCTTCCAGCCAGGGCAGTGATTCTCTTCTCATTCTACAAAAGGGTCTGGACACAAAGAATTGCTACATGAATTGCCAAAATTCACTAAAACTCCTGGAAGATACACAGAAATGAAATTCAGTCTCCCAAGCTCCCAGGACCACCATGCTGAGTAAGCCAATACATCTGCTCCTTGCTTTTCAGAAACACCAGCGTTAGACTACAGCAGCAGGTTAGAAGCATGGGAGAAAAGTCACAACCATAACCACAGTATACTTCAAGCCAACAATGTCTTTCATGCATGCTAAAATTCATGGACTGGGAGTACCTGTATTAGAACACAGGAAATAAATCTATACTTGATATTCATCTATCAAGGATTGTATTTGTGTAATTAAATCAATCTTGCATGATGTGGAGGGATGGCATCTGATGACCCATTAGAGTTCTCTTTCAAGCTCAAACTCAAGTAAATATATCAATTCTCCTAAAAAACTTTAAAAACAGATTATGCGTTCATGTACATTTGCCACCTATAAACCCTCCACCTGCAACTTCCTCATCTTTGTAAATGGCATCTGAATATTTCTGACTAAAACACCATTAGAGCAGCTAAAAATAGTGCAGATCACCAGAAGTTATTTTGATCTGTTTTCTTCTAATTTCTCAAAAAAATTTGCACCTTGCTTCTGTCCAAAACCATTTATCATGGGAAATCTGTTTGTTTATGAGGGCAATGTAGTTCCACAAAGATTCAGTAAAAATTAAACTCTTCCACTAAGAAAATTCTTCACCAAAAATGTTTTGTTTGATCACTAAGTAATCTGCTTTGCTTCCYATTTCCCAGTGCCAGAAATATTTGCACTATTTTTATTGGAAAATTATTTTCTTAATCTAAAAAGCAGCTGATTATCTTCACTTGATAAAATTAAAGTGATCAGCACCTTTCCTGCCTGTTTTTTCAAAACCCTGTTTAAACAAACAGACCCTAAACAAAAAAACCAAAAAGGCTATTTTCCTGGGAAGACTTCATTCTCTTCCATTTGAATTGCAACATATGTGGGAGGAGGGAAAGAATGTAAATGTCAGTGTGTTTTTAAGAGCAGTTTATCATGCTGTAAATTTCTATAGCATAGAACATCTTCTAATGGACTGAGATTAGAAGAGCTAAAATAAACTAATGCACCAAGAAGCATATTCAAAATATGCAGAAATAGAAATCAACTCCTTTCTGAGGAGAGCTGGGGCAAGAACTGAACACCCCTCAAATCCCTATTGAATTCTTAAGGCTTACACAAAACTTTCAGGTAGATATGTAGACCCTCAGTAGACCTTAACACAGGTGACTCTTAGCTTTCCTGTTTATGAGATGTGATTACTTATTATACAGGATTGCATACAAGCCCAGGTAAGTTGCACGGAGAATTAACACAATGATTCTACAATTTGCTCAGTGTAAGTGGTTCTACCCTACTCACAGAACCCTACTGGATACACAATCAGTTTTTTAAAAAAAAAAAATTAAATTAATTGGAAAAATAATATCAGTGGCAGAACAAAAGGCACTAGAGAAATTCTAGTTGTATGGAGAAATCATCATGCCAGGCATAGAATCACTAAAAGACACTAAACTTTCAACTTAACACCAATACTAAAGTATAAAAGATTTCCACTTACAGTCAAAGTTAAAATCCCCAATCAGAGCCCTAGTTCAGCAATGAACATTTCAAGCACAACAGAAGGAAAATAAAAGGATGGCACAAGAAGGAAAGAACCTGAAAAAGTAGTCCTGAAGAATGACTCAATGCATTAAGTACCTCCATATCTCACTTCACACTGCACCGGAGACTCCAGTTCAAATCAGATTCAAGGCACTGGACTGAAATTAATTTGATGGCACTAACTCAGTAGACTGTTGTGCACCAAAATATTGTGCTGATAATTAGATATTTTTTGTTCATCACTCGTTAAAACCGGGTTACAGCCAGAGTTCATCGGAATACATTCGTTTTTCATTTGAAAAAAAGAACAGAGATTTTCTTCAGAGTCCAATTCTAAATCAAGGCAATTCTTACAGTGTGCCTTTGACACACCAGTGCCTAATTCTGCATGGCACTGGGGAAGTAAACTTTTTTTTTTTTTTTTTTTTTTAAATGATTCATACCCCGCTGAAAGCCAAAAAGTAAATGTTGGGCCTGAGTCCTTACTGTATTTCTCATTTCTGTATTCCAATATAAATCCCTTTAAATTCTGGCCACCAGCTTAGAACTGGAGTCATAAACTCAAAAACCACACTCTACCAGGTACTGTTTTCTCTCTACTCTTCCTTAAGATACATAACAACGCTTAGGTTTTTATAAGGACAGGAAACTTTTTTTCTGCTTTTTTTTTCCATGTCAGGAACCATTTGATCAATGGTTAGAAGTTTTGCCAGCTTAGCTTTCTCAATTAGCAGTGCAATTTCTTTGTGCTGACATGGCTATGCCAGTTACTGGCTATGCAATTAGATGCAATTATACTGGCAAGAAAGTCTTCTGCCATTCAAGAGCTGGTATAAGCTAAATCAGAAAAGTGACTTTTTTGCCAGTAAGAATGGTACTTTTAAGCATAGAAAAGGCCTAAAGCTCAATACACTCACCCCTTTAATTGAGGGCTGAGAGAACCGCTAGCTTCAGCCACAAGATAGGGAATTATTCCAGTGCTTCCAGAGGAAGTCAAATCCTCCAGGAAATAGAGATAGAAAAGAGCCAAGCCCTAGTAAAGTATAAAAAGCCAAAAAGAAAATTTCCCTTTTCATTTTCGGATGGAAAAATCCCTTCAAAAGGCTGTCTTTATATATAAATGACAAAGGAGCAGTAAAGAAAGGATTGTATTTTGGCAGTGGATTTTGCAGTTCACCTGCAAGTTTCAGTGTGCACAAAGCACTCTCCCAAACTACCTCTGCTAAAATCTCTCTAAAGGCAAGATGACAGAGAAACAATAATGGGCAGGTCAAAAGAGACTCTTAGGGATTCTACAGTCATTAGTTTCCTGAAGTGAATTGCAGTTATTTTTATGAAAATAGACAATTCTGCCAAAAAAATCCCCAACTCAGACTATCTACCCTACATGTAACATGTAAGTAGGTTATACTCTCAAATCCAAGTAGAATCTATACTCGGCACCAAAAATATATAAATGCCAAATTTGAGAGGCTAAAGTAAATCTCAGCCATTTTGAAGATGTACAGATAATCCCTAAAATAAAACTGAACTGGGCCTTAAGAATACCAAAATAAAGGCAGGTAAAAGGAGTGTATTCTCCTATTTTCCCTAGCAGGCTGTCCAATGAGAAAATCTCTTACTCAGCATTTGAGTACTCCTTTCTGCATTACRTGCTGTATAATGGAAGCTACATGAGCACTGTGACAGCAACGAAGAACCTAGCAGAAGCACGCTTCATGAAACTGCCAAGCTAGGAAATGATTTTCAAGAGGACTAGGCTCTCATGAACAGGGCTGAAAAAAAGGATACAAGATTGAAAAAACAGTATTTTAGATAATAAATGGGCAGAAAATTTTTGTATAACAAATACATGGAAGCAAATCCCAAAGCTCCTCCATTAGCTGGGAGAAAACTTTGATTTCAGTAGCTGCCAGCCTGCATAAACCCACATGGTAACACACTGTTCTAAAGCAGATTTCTTTATGAAACTATAGTACCAGCTCTGAGAAATAAAGATGGTTATGTATATGTTCAGACACTATAGCAACAAGACCCTCAAACTGGATAGAACAGCTCTACTACCAAGTTAGCACAAACGAAATAAAACATCTGCCTATTTCGAGTGTTTAGCTAGCTATTCTTACTACTGAGTTGAGTCATGTCTTGAATATATTCATTCACACACCGCTACAAGAGTGGAAATGATTTTATTCCCTTTTTACTTGATGTGAGGCATGCAAAAGCTGCGTAACCTGCCCAAGGTCACAGAGGAAGTCCCTTTAGCTTTCTCCTCCCTGTATCTTAGAATTCCTGAAATGAAACTCTGCTGATTTATACTGGAGACAGCAGCATCCCYGCTGCTCCTCCTACTCTCTGTCAGTGGGACCATCAGTTCTTTGGGGGGGA
Organism: Phoebastria nigripes; assembly: GCA_035582835.1. Classification (NCBI taxonomy): domain Eukaryota; kingdom Metazoa; phylum Chordata; class Aves; order Procellariiformes; family Diomedeidae; genus Phoebastria; species Phoebastria nigripes. The sequence goes on from JAYKAV010002553.1 coordinate 841,807, forward strand.
TTGAAACTTAGCTCAAAACTTGGCTCAGTACAAGGACATGTGGGTGTTACCTGGCTGTAATCTCCGAGTCAGATATATGAGCTAATCATGCCTTTTGCCCTTGCACTCGTCGAAACTATGAGCTCAAGATGCTAACAGCCTGGAAGCATCACATTCTGACTGCCCAGTCCTGGTCTTTGTTGACAACTTAAAACAGTAGTGATTAAAAATATATACATACAGAAGAACAATACTTTCACTACTACATGCAAGGCTTAAATAAGACACATTTGCCTTTGCCTCCCTCCACAAATAACTTTGGTTGCACATCTTTCTTTTACATTTATGAACAATCTTCTGAGATGACTGACAACAGAGGTAACTGACATATAATGTGAATCTTCCCACTGTTATCCATTCCAAGATGGGCAGCTGAATAAAATTCCGCTCAGTCAGACATAAAATCAAATTAGAGGAGTTCACTCTGAAGAGAAAGAACTAAATTTGAAATAAATAAAGCAGTGCATAATTCACTTCTTATGGGATAAGTTCCTAAAACCACACTGATCATAATCCTAACAAGGTAACACATTACATTGCGAGTTTACCACATCACTGTTCAGTATGCAGTACAGCAGTAGCGTTTCAGTCACGTGAGGGATTTGCCCCACATACAAAGTGAGCAAGTGGGTTTTTTGCAGTCGGGATTTGTTCAGCAGAGCACTTCTGTTTATTAACAATTATACCTTATGGCTATACAACACATTTTGCTCATACCACATGTGTTCACAAAGACCTTCACCCATCATTGAAATCTCTTGGTTAACACACAATGTATTTCTCCACAAAGCCCTGCTGTATTACTCAACTGTTTAGAAAAGGACCAAAAAACGCTGTATCTTTCAACTGCACAAATTCAGGAGGAAGGTAATGACTCAAACATGGAAGGTGGCTAACCCTGAAGTAACATTTCTTATGTTTGGCAAAAATGCCATTGGATTTTTATTGACTGTAAGTATTCAAGACCTTGGGTTTGGATCCGATTTTTAAGACAGCATTTTTCATCAGCACAGCAGCTCACAACTGTGGGAATGCCTGAGTTAAAGGAGAAAGTATGACTGCCTGCTTTGCAGCTACTCTTCAAATTCTCAGGATGTCCACACCTATTTGGTGTATGAGAGCTGATAGTTTATAACCCAAGATGCTGTGGCTACAGGGCACAGATAAATCAGAAACAAGAAAAGAGATTAATAATTTCTATAACATGGGACATCTTTCTACACCTTTATTAAAGTGTTCAACTCTGAAAAGTCATTCTAAAAAAAACAACATTCATCGTGTTGCATATTCAATACCTCTCAGTAAATGTCTGATACAAAAAATGTGCCCTGCTGACAGGTTAAGAAAGATATTTTTGTATGAGATTTTAAAGTCAAGCTGGGTTCTTCCTGTACTGTCAGCAATCAAAATTTTCTGACTGAAATGTAGCGAATCATTCTTTTAATCACATAGCATGGATTGTAGCATGCTTTTACAGCTGCATCATTCTTAAAGAACTAACAGGTGAGAAATAGTGAAAAAGCTAATAAAAAGGATATGATCAAATACACATCAGAAGCAGGTAAAGGAAGCAGATGCTTTTCTACATGAATCTATGTGCTGTGATCCTTACTTAGCAAAAATTTCCATTTATATATCCAGCTCATCCTGAAACATTGTTCCCTGCATAAACCAGCTTTTATTTAAAAGACCATTTCAAAAAAAAAAAAAAACAAAAAAAGAAAAAAAGTAACAGTCAGAAGACAGAACTACAGTGCATACAATACAAATGGAATTATTTTTCCCCCTATACAAACATTATGGCTGTGCATGAGGATGCAGCAAGGTGAATACCCTACAAATCAAACTGCAGGTTGCTGACATTGGGCTCAACCATTTCATGGGTTATTTCTAAATTCCAAAGGTGTTTTTAACACTCAATATTCAATCCACATAGTTTTTTGCACTCCATTTTATTACTACACTTTGGTGTGAGGGAATTTAAGTTACATAATATTCACACACAGAAATCATAAACGCAGACACTCGCAAGCTTCACCTTCAACAAATACCCTATTTGCCAGCATGATGGCCACACACACATAAAAACGGTTATGTATGGCAAGCAAGAGATTAAGATCATTTTAAAGCAGATACACACAATGGCTATGCCCTTGTCACAGGGCAAGATGTGGATGAGGACGACTGGGAGTGAGGAGGTGTGACTTACGCAAGCAAACACAACGTGGGGAAAACTAGTAAGTTTGTATCCCTCAGCTCCTGCAGTCTCTGAATACAGGGGATGTTACGCCAACTAGGCACAGGCCAAGTCRTCAGCAATTCCCCTGATCCTGCAAATGAGCAGAGACTGACTGAACTGAACTGAGCTGACTTCCAGGAGAGACCCATAAAAAAAAAAAATGATGTTGAATGCCTTTAAGCATGAGGGGATTTACCAGGATTAAAAAAAGAAAAAAAAGAAAAAAAAAAAAAAAGATCAGACCTTATGGGGGAGCAGTGCCTTATACACTGGCTGTTATATTGACCAGACAGCAAACTCACTGAGCAAGACGAACTATATTGAGGGGACAAAAATTAAAAATTCCAGAAATGGGAGCTAAATTGCTGCTGTTTCTCATAATGGTAAATTGCAGTCAGGATCAAACCCTATACTCTCTATTAAATAAGGATTCACGGCCCAGAAGGGGGCCTGGTGAAGCAACCCTCCTGGYGTGTACAGCTCAGCTCCCTCCAGAAAGTTAACATTACTGCTCTCCATTCATTTCCTTCTGCTGGAGGTGTTCCTCAGGCTCGCTCCTTCACCAGAGGAGTTTGGAACATGATAGCATCAGTTTCATAAGTTATTAGTGAGCATTTTGCTTTACTGAGTATCAGAGCACTTCACAAAACAGATATTATCATCATACCATGTTACATGTATATAGGAAAACCAATCCAAAGAACAACAAAATGACTTGTACAAGGTTATCCAGACATTCAGCAGAAGAAGCTCAACTAGTACACTTAGCTTGCGAGCCCTACGCCAATGACCAATAGGACATACAGCCCTTTGAGGAAATGACCTGGGGGATGTCCTCCATCTCTGGTTACCTCTCCTTACCCATGCCCTGCTATGAAAAAGCCTTATTTCAGTCATTGTGGAGGACTCAAAAACACTTTGGCAAACCAGAGAAGAGCTCAGAAATGTTGATGGTGAAGCCCTGAACAGAATATGGAGTGTGATATTTTTGGCCTTTTCTTTACCATCAATCTCACTGAGGGAGACCTTCATTTCAGCATTGTTGCACATGAAATTGGTGCCTGAATTAAGGACGCAAAGGATCTCATTAACAATTCTAGATAAAATAATTAAATTTCATATAGCCAAACTCTGACTYAAATCTAGGAAAATAATAAAGAAAATGTAGAGTTGCCACAGAAGGACTGCTGCATAGACAGAAAGATTGTGCCAATGGCTAGTATAGTCACGTAGGCTCAAATACCTATTATTTCAAAGATTTTCTTACGCAACTTAGTACCTCTATATCTCAGTTCTTCACTTCTAAATAAGGATAATAGCTAAATGGGAGCACACTAAGGAGAAGGCAAGATACGCAATAGAATTATGTCAAAATCTAACAGAATTGGGTTTGTGCATGGGTAAAGCACAGCAAATTTGAAGCTACTTTTGCTACATTTTGTGTAAGGTAACAAACTATTTCACTGACAGCATTTCAGTGCTATGCAACAAAGATTACATTTTTCCAAGCAAAGGCATAATACACCATACATTACCTTCAAATGAAATTGCAGATCTATTTTTTCCTACGAAACAATAAAGAGAGAGAGACAAACCCTGCCTTGATAACATCTGCTGAGCTTCTTCTCAAGACAGAAGGAGCTTCAGGTCACATTCTACTCTCCATTGAGTGATACCCAACATAGGTATCAAGATTATTAGGGTATTTAAGACCAAGATGTTAAAATCATACGTAGAGCTGGCAAACTGTAGCTATCCCTACAGTCACSAGAGAGGAGGAGACAGATTTCCCAGTTTTACACCTATGGTTGAAGCCCAAAGACAGTCCTTTTTTGTTATATTTGATAGCAATGTTTGCTACATAGTCTCTTCTTGATTCTACAACATAAATCTTTTTGGTATCACTTGGGTTAAGGGACATCTGATACAGTTAAAAAAAGATAAGCTATCACAAAAATTACTTTTTGGCAAAGTTCAGCACAAAGACCTTGAAGTCAAACATGGCCCAGACAGCAACATACCTAAATCACACAAACTCTGTAGGATTCCTTCTGCCAAAAGCCAAGCTAAGCACAAATGGAATCAAACAAGGATTTTCCTTCATGTCCTGGTCCTAACAGGCATGTTTAAAAGGACAAAAAAGCCTTTCCAAAAGTCTAACACTGACTTGAAGACTAATCTATGACATGAATAAACTAAAGCAAACCTTTAGTTTTATTTTCCAGAGTTGTCCAGGTATCAGTAACCAGGATATAAAAATCAACTAATCAGATGCTATTTGTTCTCTTTCAGTGAGTCAGTGCTGCCATCTAAAGCTATCTAAGGGGCATGCAAAAGAAATTCAAAGTCATGCCTCTAAATAACATTCAGGAAGCACATCTGAGGAGACAGAGGACGCAGGGTAAGTCAAATATGTTAATAAGATACAACAAAATAATGATGCTGCAGTACCTGAAGGAGCAATTCTTTCTCTATCACTTCACCTGTCTTGCTGATAAGYTGCTTCTGTAGTCTCTGTATTTTCTGAATCAGCTCATAGGTACTTGGGTCACTGGCCTAGACAAGAGCAAAGCAGTCTCAAAAACTATACATGCCAACAAGTTAGTGTTTCTTGCTTGCAAATGAAAACCATAATACCTAAGTGTCCAAAAGAGACAAATATAAAATGGGGGGCAGGGTGTTGGTGTTTTTTTAAATGGCATTTATACAAGCAGTCCTGAAACTGGAATCTCTGTTTCTTGAAGATCAGTTGGAGCATGTTCATGTTTAACACTATTACCCTCATCAATCCTCCTCAAAACAACTAATATAAATAGGAGTCCTTCAGAGCTTAACCCCCAAACCAACAAAGATTGGTAGGACCATGTGACAGGGAAGGAAAAGGAGGTTAGTATATCATTTTTAGCACAAACTGAAACTGCCCACTGACATACGAAGAGCAGTGCAAGTACTTCCCACTGTTTTAAGAACTCAAACAGTGTCAATTGAGTTTTAAGGAGAGGAAGATTCTTCTCTTGAACAAAAGAAAGAGTAACTGCAATATAGTCTTTTGAAACAGGTTGAGAAGTTAAGACCAGGAGCTAGTAAATGTCTCTCCTTCTTCCCTTTTCATTCTTTTGTCACAGATTGCATCTGGAGGAAGCTCTAAGGAGCAAACAAACAATTCTGTGAGGAGCAGCCAGCAAAGCTTACTTTCCCACCACTTTGTATCTTCTTGTTGGATCCTTTAATGACAAGCAAACTCTGACTGAAGCTTTTCCCCACTCGGGGATTCACAACACCTCTTCCCCACGTGGTTTCTCCTCTCTCATGTGGTGTCTCTGGTGGCTCATAAGGATTAAATTCACGCTGCAGTAAAGGCTCCAATAAAGTCCCACTCTATGCATATTTGCTYGAGCTTATAAGGAACTTGGTATCTCATGGCTCTTAATCCTTTGTCTGATTTTATCTAAATTGACTAATCAATTCAAGTGTAACTGGGACACTAACACAGATACGCATGCAGTGCTCACAACACAACATCATTTCCTGAGAAACCAGGCTAAAAAGTAGTTCAGTCCCCATGACCCACTCAGTCCTTGATTTTTTTATAGCACTGACCAAACGTGGTGCCAATTTGTGATAAGTGTAGTGATGTGAGGATGTTTGTTCATCAGGAATTGAACCAAAACCCTATCAGGATTATTTCATATGGATCTTGCCATCTGCTGGCCTTTCTGCGTTCCAGATACAAACCAGTGACCTAGAATTGAAAGACATCATTTCCCATTATCAGTCTATTCATACATTCATTTTCCCAACATTGGATGTTTTGACTGATTTTCCTTTGTTACAAGGTGCTGCTGGAGATTGTACCTAGATGTCTTTAACCTAGTTCAGTATCCTGCATTTTACCTCCCTTCCATGAGAAAAGCTAAGCACACCGTTCAGCTTTAAGCTCAACATGGAAAGGTCAGAAATTAACTACCATGCTAGYAAGCACAGCCAAAATATTCAGCTCTGTTTCTGTAGGGACTAGCATGTTACCACTCATTATTAGAGCAGCTAAGCAACCTAGGCTGGCATCAGATCAGAGATCCATGCAACTGAGAAATCTCAGCTGACTGACTTACTTTGAAAATATCCAGTAATGCCAATTGACGTTCATATATTTGGTCTGTGCTTGACAAATTTTTTATTTTTTCCCCTTCATTTTGCAGGTTCAAATAGTGTGACAATTTAGATTTGCTGTTTATGTAACTGTTGAACTCACATTACCTGGAATGGCTACCTTTGGGAGCCCACCACTGTTTATGTGGAGGCCTCTTCCTTTTCTCACAGATGTAATTTCCCTTCTGACTTCATGTCTGTCCATTCCCCAGTCTACCTGTTCCATGACCCTTTCTAATTCTGGCTTTCTTCCTGTATACATCTCTGTAATTGGTGAGGGTAGGATTGTATCTTTCCCGTATCATCCTCTTTCTCATCATCCACGTTAAGGAATCACCTCCATCTAAATTCACCTTATGCATTCTTATTCCCTTTAGCATTTGACTGGCTCTTTACAAATCCCTCTGCAATTTTTCATTGAGAAAGTGACACAAAAATAACACTGATTGCATTGTGCAAGGAAGCCATTCAGCAGTTAACCATTCCACYGGTACTATGGAAATTTCAGTCTGCCTGCCCCTCTGCATAATTTGCATAACAGTAAACTAAACAGGCTTTGTGCTGTGTCACTGATTTGGTAATATGGGCTTTGGGAACTTGAAATGCTGAGACATCACCTCTAATTTTCTCCATCTGTGAACATTCAAGGGATTCTCCAGTTCTTCTTCCAAAACTTTGCATCGAGTCTGTTCCCTTAATAGTTCCTTCCGCATGTGATGAACCTCCTGTCTTAAGACCAGCATAAAACAAAAAGAAAAAAACCACACTAAAACCACATCAGTGTGACCAAGGCACTAATAAACATTAACAAACCATTCTCCCATGCCCTACAGCACTGGCAAAGTGACTCTTGTGATTAATAGTTGACACTGATACCACTATACAGGTGGAACCATAAGATAACACAGTTAGACCTCTTTGCTCACTTTAGTAAGAATGGCTCAAAAAAGGGACTTTTCATCAGTTCCTGCGGCATCTACTCTACAGCCTACTGGATCTTACTGCCCACATCTTCCCATGTACGTTAAGGCCAGAAKGACAGTTAATTCATCTAGAGTAACCTACAAATCAGTTATGGAGTCATACCCACTTACCCCTCTACTGAATCTGACAGCTTGTGTTTGAAAGAAGGTTTTAAATCTGCATGGCTCACACAATCCAGTAAATAAAACACACTCTAGGACCTAAGTATGATGGACGCTGTTCTTTAGAAACCCAAGTTTGATTTCTTTTACTCTTACTACCTCTCCTCAAGGAATTTCAGGGGTGATTTGCTGCTGAATTTAAAATTAATTGAGCACTCCCAAGATGCTTTGACAGCTATGCTCCTATGGTGGGGATGGCGGGGTTGAGGGGCAGGACAAAAAAGGCACATTCTGCAATGGTCCAACCCTTATCACTTTGGTGGGTGGATCCTGTAAGTTCTCCAAGGGGAAAGAGGGTGGAGGATCACCATGTGCCTACTCCCCCACTGAATCTTTTCCTGCTAAGCTCAAAGTTGCATTTAGCTCACTAGAAAGAAAAAGGTCTTTTTTTAACTGTGAGGTTGGACAAGGTTATGGAAGAGGAAAAAACCCACATCTCCAATTGGCAAATCAAGAAAGCTAATTAGCAGCACAAGTGATAAATGGAGTCTTTCGACWGGCAGTTTTCATGATGGTTTTGGACTCCATTAAAGTATGTGATTGCTGCTGCAGTTAGCAAGAATTGATCCACCCATCATGGCATGCATCGCACTATACTTCAATACCATCACTGAGTTTCAATACAGTAACAGMCTTTCAGCTGAACGCATTTGGGCAGCAAGTTCAAATCCTATTCCTGTCTGCAGTCAGTCGATGAAAACTGCAATTGCTAATGTTTTGTGCCCAGTTCTCTTTTCTGTTACACCAAATCAAACTGGCATAATTCCACTGGAGTCAATGGGACTGACCACAGATTGAAGTTAATTTGCTCCAGTGAAAGCCATGGAATTATAATGATACAATTAAGCTAAAGATCTCACCCAAAACTGTGGTAGCTACATAGAATTAGTATGACTGTTATCTGCTAAAAACATAGCTGCCTCTCCTTACAAAACAAGACTATAGAAAATGACAACAGTTTCCCATCAGCAAAGAATACACCTCAAATACTGTAGGGTTAAAAAAAAAAGAAGGGAAGCATTAAGCCAGAGAAGGAGGAGATAAATCAGGCTGGGGCTACTAAACTTCTGTTTTAAAGAAACACAACCTTCAATGAAAATTTAACTAAATCTTTCTCAGAGAGCAAGTCTACACATAAATCTGAAAGGAGGGAGCTCTGAAAATGTGCAGGGGTCTGTTATACATATGTCAAATGTTCCCCATCATCTGTGGATTGCCTAATAAAAAGCAGTTGCACTAATTTGGGCCTTGGGTACCACTAAGTAGCTCACTGAACTATGAACACCTTTTCTGCTGCTGTCTGTCAAGTTTATTCTGTAGGCAGTAACTCACAGTACAAGGGGAAATACGGAAACTATTTCAACTTTGGCCAAGATGTCTTTTTAACTCCTTTCCTCTTTATATTTTATTTTTCTTGATTGCTGATAAGTTGTTTTGTGAATTTAACCCAGTCTGTGTTTGAGGTCAAACCAAACAATCCCCTTCTCCAAGGTATAATGTTTGTTGATACAAATCTTTACCATGCCTAAAACATCTTTTCTGTCTCAAACACAGAATCATGGATGCAGTCACTATGCAAATGTATTCAATCGGTTTTTCTACCTGAGCTCCTCCACATTAGCCACACTCTTGCCAAGTATCCCCTTCTCACGCCGAAGTTTTTTGATCTCCAGCTTGAGAAGCCGGATGTCTTCCATTCTCTGTCGGTATTGGGTTTCACCCTTGTTTAAGATGGACTGCTGGATTTTTATCTTTTCATAGAGCAGAGCCACTTCATCATTGCGCCGAACAAGTTGGGACCCTAGGATATCTCTCTCGTTGATAACCTAAGGACGCAGGGCAAAGCAATAATCTCAGTTACAGTTTCTCAATACAATCCCAAAGTATCATGACTACATCTGCATCAGTCAAAATCACGTGCATCATGTTTCACTGGTTTTAGTGAAAGAAATATGGCAAGGGCCTAATAGTTTCCCCAGGGTTCAGTCACCTTAATAGTATAAACTACGTATTCCATTCACTTCAGTATCTTAATGTTTTGTTTCAACAGCAYTATAAAGCTTTAGTAGTACCACATTTACAGTAGCTGAGGATCTTGATCTTAAAAATTCACTGGACAAATGAGGGAACAGAATGCAGTGTGTTTGAAAAGCCAAATTAGAGATTCCTACCTGGTCAAATTCCTTCTTCTGCTTCAGCCTCTCAGCATCAGCTTCAGCAATGATTTTTAGGAGTTTTCTCTCTTCTGCCTCCTGATTTTCTATAAAGTGTTTGGTTTCCAGAGCCTGTTTTTTCATCTTAAGCAGTTCAGCCTGATGGAGTCAAAGAATATAGGTAAACTGTGCTTAGTAACAATTTCCCATTACATAAACCTGGGATTAAGAGTTAGGATTTTAATAAAATCTCATACATTCTTTTAGTTTCCTGAGAGGTACATATTTTGTTAGTTTTTGAGAACAAATCACTTAGACAAGAAAGCATGAAGACCCGTAAAGAAATATTGTAAAGAGTATTTTAATACTGTTGTGTTATACACAGCAGAAATTTGGATGGATTTTTATCTATGACAATGGTTCAAACTTGTAATTCAGAGGCACCTCATTTAATAAAAATTAAAAAAAAAAATTAAATAGGTCATATTTGKAAAGTTTTTCAATGGAGTTGTTATGTTATGAAAACCTAGCAGACGTAAGTTCAAAGCCAGGCTGGGGATGTGAGAAAGGATAGCTCACCTTGCTGGAAGGGGCAACAACCTATGCTATGTAATASAAATTAGCATCAACTCAGGACAGCCAGAATTTGTGGAAAAGATGGCAACCAGGCATGGAAGAACAAAATTAAAGAGCTTTAGTGGTTTTTTAGTGGATGTGTAGATGAGGAAGACTGGGAAAAGAGGGGCTGTCCCTAAGCGCAGGAGAAGTAATGCATTGTTATGGTGATTGCACACCACTAATATAAACAAACCCTGGAATCTGCCCAATAATTCCATCCTATTGTCACGAACTCCATAATTCAAGGCACGCATGTAGATAAAAACTAATAAGGTCTTCTTGGATTATTAGAAATTTCTATCATTGCTAGGCAATTAGTTAGAGCCATGATGGAACTAGCTGACTACAGTCCATTTTCACAGATATGAAAACTTTCAAGCCTTGACTCAGACTTTGCCACAACTCTGACCCTTATAAAGGATGATGTTCAAGCTGCCTTTTCAGAAAGAGCATCACCCAGTGCTGAAAGAATGAGGCTGTGATGAAGGCTGCACCTGCGAAAACATTGATTTAAGACAGAAAGAGTTCCATCATCATAATAAAATAGCTTGTTCCATTCTTATTTTCTTTAATAAAATTCTCATTTTCCCATATGTGCAACACTCATATCTCTCTTACTCAGTGCTGGATGTTCATCAGAATCCATCAGCCGAATAAAAATGCAAGCCACTTCATATTGAAATGCAATCAACACTGTGCAAAAGCTGCCTACAAATGTAAAACTGCTCATGCGTTTGGCATTGCTGGATAATATTTTTTTAATATATCAAAATTCTATGTTCTCCTTACGTCAGAAAAAATATGAGTTGTAAACAAGAAGTGGTATTAGATGTTGGCAGCAAACATTCATATAAACAAATCTCCTCACTGGAATGCACTAAGTTAAAATAAATCTGAAGTGCCCTGTAGAATAAAGAACATAAATACTTTAAGCCACACAAAGGCCCCACAAGCTAACAGGACTTTCAATGAGATTAAATATGCTAAAAACTACAGTATGAGGGTCTGTGTACATTAGGTAAGAGAAAAGGAAATTAATAAACACAGTCACTGTGCAAGCAGAAAAATGGTCAGGTCTGAAACTGCTGTAAATCAGCACAGCTCATTTGAAGTTGGTTCAGAGAGTTTGTAAGAATGGAAGAACAGTCAGCAAGAAAGAAGAATTTATATGGGACCTATGCCAACATCTCAAACCAAATTCAAACCAAATTCTTGTTTAGATTCTGAAATATTAGGGTAAGTGAAGAGGTTTTTTTATTTGTTCTAGAGGAAAATACAAATTTTATAAAAGGTATAACTGGGGCTGGACACAGAATGCTGAAACAAAAAATCAGAGGTCTTAAATCCAGATATCAAAAAAAAAAAAAAAAAAAAAAAAAAAAAAAAAAAAAAAAAAAAAAAAGAGAGACATGCATGAACATCTACAAAAATATACAAAAGCACTTGACAGCAGCTCAAACCTGGAGGGCCATCATTCTTACAGCTTTCAGATATATATTTTTCAACATTCGGATGGTTTGTCAAACCAGTCTGATCCACAAGCCTGTATGAAGGCCAACTGAAATCAAAAGATGGCATTGTACTGGCTTTAACAGAGCTTGGATGAGGCATCCTCTGTTTCATTTACCATGATTATACATTTTTAAGACCTTTATGCCAGCTGAGGCAAGCATAAATCCAATGTCTGTATAATCTCATTCCTGTGAATCTCAGTCCTCCATGCTTTAGCGCATTCTTTAAACTGATTTCCCAGGAACAGCTTGCTTCCTTCACATTCAGCACAAACAGGACAAATTGAAGCTGGCTTGCTAACACAAATAATTGGGTTCTTTTGTGCCGGTGTCAATAAGCTCCCTCTTTGAATTCTCCTCTGCTTTAGTATTCAGCAGAGACACTCAGGTAGAAGACCACAATGTCCTGAAGCTAGTCAGTAATGTGATGTCAGTGTATGGACATACTTGCTACTGAATAATTGAGTGGGTAAACCATGTAGCAATCATATGTTTGTCAAATGGATGGCAGACAGTTCTGAGGTGATGAGACAGAATTGGGGACTAGTTAAGGCAGAAAGCTGCACACAGGAAATGAGATGCTGTTTGACTTCTCCATCACTGATAGAACAACTCCGAGGCAGATCAGGTATAAGAACACAAATCCATCACCTTTTTACAAAGCTCTATTGACATCTTGTCATAACTCTAATGTGTTAAGAGGGGCTGAAAACTCAAGGAGTCATTGCAGCATAGCAATAAACTGACAAAAGAAAACATTGTGGAAAGTGGCAGGGGACTTTTTTTTGGGGGGGGTGTTGTTTGTTTCCTGGTTTTGGTTTTTTTCTAGTGCTTAGTGAAGAGAAAAAATAAGCTGCTGTGGACACTAACTCCTTAAATCTTTTGAGAGCGCAGCAAATTGGGTTGAGATATCACCGCAAATCTAACAGCTTATCTAAGGATAGGCTGCAGCCAGTACTGAGAAGAAGAACCAGAGCTTCAAGCTCAGATTTCCTTTGATTTAAAACAGATTTTTGCTGCTTTATACCACAATATTAAAATAACTTTCTGTGCAGAGGGACCTACTAAAAGGCACTGCCTAACTCCCAGAAGACTAATGCTTGCTAGTCACACAGAAATAGAAGATTGTGAAGTGTAATGTAATGGGGTTTGCACTTAAAAACAGCAGAGAGAAAAAAGTTCTTAAAAACAAAAACTTGAATTATAAGAGTCTATATTAAAAAGTTTGCTAGAATCAGGCTATCCCCAAAATYCACATTTCTGCAAGCAAAATGGAACTTTTTAGTAAAAATGTTCAGTCACCAAGAGATTTAAAGCTTCAAACAGACAATCTAGGACCTTTCTGATTATAATTATAGGCAGAGATTAAATTTGTCAGATACACGGAAGATTTGTGTAACTAATACCTCTAAAGGGTACTGAGATCTTGAGCTTCAATTACGGAATAGTTTATTAAAATACAGCAAAACAACTACCACAGACCGGGAACATGATGCAGTMTGTGAAATCATAGAAACCATTCTTTGTAAGAAGGTATATGTGTAAAGGCTCTTACTTTCAATGTTTCCTTCTCCTTCTCTGTTCGCTGATGTTCTAGATGTGCTTTCACAAGGGCTGCTTCTTTGTCTGTGATCTCCTCTTTCAGCTGATCCACCTGATGTGTCACAGTTTTCAGTTTCTTCTTCATTTCTGCTATCTCATCCTAATAGAACATGAAGTGTGATCACAAAGAGGGATCAAAAAAAGAGCAAGTTTGTGCTTGGGAGTTCAGGCKATTTTGATGTTGGAAAATGTAACCACAGTGCTTGAGAGATCTGTTGTACATACCACAAGACATTACTTTTTAATCCAACAGAACAAAACAGTTTCATTAAATGACAATTTTTTGTTTATGCCAGCATGACATTGCAGTAAAAAAGCCTTTAAAAGATACATTGACAAAAATAATGATCATCAATTATGAGTATAATAAGCCATTTAATTTAAAGTGCTGGACACAGGGTAAGAACTAGCAGTCAATCCAAATTAATAAGATTCTGATCCTACCCATCTGTTTTCATGCTTCTAGTAATGTGTTTTTCAATAGGGTTGTATGCAGTTGGGCACAAGTGTTTGGACAGAAGCTGTTTTTGTGCAAATGAACATACCCATGAGTAAGATACCTACATGCCTGCAAGGGAGTATAGGAAATGCTTATCTCCATTTTGCCTATGTGCTAGCTTGCACATAGGTGCAAGGGGGAAAAGAGTGTGCTCAGAGATTGAGAAGTCCCTGCTATGAGAATATTTAGCATATATTTTAAGCTCAAAACACAGAGCAAAAATTCTGGTAGCACTGCAGAGAGATCAGGTCACTAGAACTACTTCTACTCACAGCACAGATGTGCCTGCCCATACAAAATTAAGAAACTGTTTCAACTCATTGCAGTGATGGCACATGTTGTGACATGAAATGGAAGCTAATAAATTCAGTGCTTACACAGACATGCTCTTCTGGATCTAATGAAAGTAGCTTTAGAAGCTATTACACCTCTGCCAGAGGCTGCCACCTCACAGAGGAGACATCATAACCTTTCATGTGAATACATTCTGTTTTGGTACAACAGGGTAGCTTAGAGCTCTTTCAGCACTGTCCACCATAGGTGTGGATTTACTTGACAAATGATGTTTTCTTGCATGAAATGCTTAACATAGTTAAGCAAGATCTTGAGTCATGCCAGTCTTCACAAACAGTACTGAGAAAGTACCGATTAGTAGTCTGACAGCCCTCAAAAATAAAATCCATGGATTCCAYGCTTATTTGGCAAATTAAATGAACCAGAAATAAATGTAGCAATATGCCACTAGGCCTACCTGTTCGCATGTTCAGTCACTCCTGTGAATGCAAAAGTCATATTAAAAGCTGTCTTTGCTAAATAGCCTATAAATCTCTTCAATATTGTAAAAGATGAGACACATTTAAAATCTGGTGCCCAGACATATACCCAAATACATTCCTAATTCTGTATTTAATGAAGAACAGTAAGGACACACAATTTTTGCAAATAGGTCTCCTAATCAACTTGCTTAAACAAATGAGCTCCTAACACCAAAAGAAACCCCAAGGATGAAAGCATCAGATATTTATCTCATCTTAACAGACTGCCAGCACGTCTTTTCCAAGAGATTTTATTGAGCTGAACATTACGGTACTCTGGAGACCACTAGCTAGGTGGGCAACAGGGGATCTTTCCACATTAAGCAATCCAAAAATACTTACATCTAGCTTCATCTAAACAAGCTTGTGCAAATTTGTTTTACTTCCCAAAAGGAAAAAGAATTTACCATAATTTTTAACACAACCCTCTTTTATTTTCTATTTTTTTTCTTTCATGGCTGGCTGACCTGTTACTGAGCCATGAATGGCTATTTTTTCACTGTACACATAATATTGCCTTGGCCAAAAGATCTTTTGGGGTCAGCTATCTTCCCACACAGGACTTGCTAAAAAAGTTTTATGGTAAGCCAAGTAAGCTATTAAAGTCTAAACACCAGCCTCTAACAACTGCAACTGTGAACAGCATTGTGTATACCACCATATAACATTAAAAACCTGAAAAGGCTGATGAGTTTATTGCTTCATTTTGTAACTCAGCACATAGATGCCAGTTCTTTATAAGTAAGCAAATTTATGTTGTATATTTAAAAAAAAAAAAAAATCATCAGTGTTGCAATTTTTCACCCTTATTTCTCCTGAGAGGTTGTTTGGGAGCAGCAAGAATCCCAACACCGCATCCACTGATGAGAGGCAGACAAAGGTCAAGTAAAGCGTCCCACATAAATGGCAAAATGGTTCATTCCTAATCAAATTCAGCACACAGTTGGATAGGAATTTGGACAGTTCATTCCCATCTGCTTCTCAAGCAAAACACCTACCTATTCAAACCAGAGTATAAATTTGTAAGCTACTATATATGTTTATGTTATAAATCCTTATTCTGAAATAACCCAAGGCTGTAAATCACAGCTATCCAAGGTCCCAATCTCTGCCAACTGCAATAGGATTTGTTTAGTATTTTAGATCTTTACATCAGAATGACAGAATGTATCCTTAAGTGATCTGTCCTCTTCCTCTAGTATTGTTAGTGAGATCCCCAAGGAAGAGATATGAATGGAGAGAATCATTAWCCGTGGAAAATGACACTCCCTGAAAGGAACAAGCAAGGTGGAAGCATTAAGTTCTGTCAGAAAATTCCACTTCAGCTGGGAAAGTGTTCCTTCTGCTTTCTAAATCATGATTCACAGTAATGTGCATATGCATTCAGGGCTAAGGAGGCAATCTTATTCCCCTTATACTTTATTTCCCATACATGCAGACAGCTCCTAAAGGGATGAAACAGAGTGGAGCCAGGATGGAAAGGAAGAAGTTTCTTCTCTGATAGGGTTTTATGATTCCGTAGCTCCAGTGTACCATGATTTTATGTGTGGTTTGAAGCAGGGATATTGCCACATGATGACTGTGGACTCCTATTTCCAGTCCAAATACAAACTGTCCAGATCAAATGTCAGGGACCTAAAACATTCATTTCCCCAAAACACACAGGAATGAAGAAACCATTTCTGCCATTTATCCAATGAGCTTTCCTTTTAACAAATAAAAATTAGATCAGGAAAAAACCAACAAAAGCAGAGAGAGAAACACAAGGAAAAACACATCCTTCTACCTTAGCTTCAATCAGATTTTTACTGTACAGGTTCCTCTCTGTTCTCAGAGCTTCACAGCGGTTTTGTTGCTGTTTTAATTTAATCATAGACTCTTCTATTTTCTTCTCATAGTCACAGATCTGCATTTCCCGTATTTCAATATCTTTCAGGTTCTGGAGGACCTGGAGCAGAAAGAAGGAAGTGAACACAATTAAACCATCATCACGAGATTATAGGGATGGGGCAGAGTTTGTGATTTTCTTCTAAGATGACAAGTTCAAATCCCTGTGATAAGAAGTTTTAGCTACAGCTAAAAATCACTTCAGTCCAAGTACAAGTTTAACCTTTCTGGATTGCTTATGTGGGACAACATTTTATTTTATTCTCATACCTAGGTTTTGTTCAAGACTAAAACTTATAGATGTGCACATATTTAATTTAAAAACAAGCTACTGAAAATATTGCCACTGAGCAGGTTCAATAAAATCAACATAAACAGYTTTCATCAAGAATAGCCTTAGGTTATTTATAGAGCAAAGCTAGACTTCATATGTTGTTTTGGATGTCAGCTGTATGATAACATGAATAAAAACACATACGTTTTTCCAAGAAGCCCTGCATGTACTCCTATATTCTAACAATCCAACTTTTTTTTAATGAACATGTGATCACAAACTGTTGATGATCACAAGCTGTTGATATGTAATTACAATAAAAAGAGAGTCAGTTAATATAACTTACACTTGATCTAAATAAGCAGGTAATCACTATTAGTTGCTTCTATGAAGCATTAGAAATAATGATGTGAAGATTACCTAAAGAGAATGGAGTATTGTAGACTGTAGAAAGAAGATGATCACATGCGGTATCAATAAACAAAAAGACAAAATTTTATAGACATCCTTATTAAACAGTTACCACCATAACAATACATAAGAATTACTATGTTAAAGAAGCAAAAATACAAATAGTTGCTAATCATTATAATGGACTTCCTAATTATTTTTTTAAAATGTAAGAACTTTCCTCCTGCTGTACAAAGTTGAAAACCAAGGAGCACAAACAAGCAGTATTCAAACAGAATCCAGCATTGCAAAGAAGATTAGAAGAAATAAAAAGAAAACTACGGAGTACACACATCAAGAACATAATTTTTCAGGTTCACTGACCGGGGGAGAAAACAATGCCCCCCCTTAAAGCTGGGAAGAAGATCAAGCATTAAAGAAAAAGCTGAGGAATCACATGGACAAAATCCAGGAGAGAAGTCCATTTACAACTGCACTTCATATCCAGTTCTCCTGACTCTGTTTTTGAAGATAGCAGTTTGAGCTAAGATTTATGTTCATATGTCAAAGCAGAAGAATAAAAAAAAAATGTTTACATCAAATAGTCAATAACTGCAAAGTTTGCCGTCGACAATGTTGTCCCTTGCTTAGCAATAAAGCCTTGTGAGGTCTAACTATGGGGCAGGAGCTTTATTAATTGATCATTCTACCAGGTACCTCCAACCAACTTTGAAGATAGGGAATAGCTAAATATAGAAAATTTTATTACAGTAGCAGGAATACAATTCCAGCACATTTGTAGCTGACTGCAGAGGATCCCAGGAATTGCTTACAGTGCAATACAAAAACACAGTCCCAGTTTATAACCTACTCCTGTCTTTTCCTTTTCTGTTAAAACAACCTGCCAATAGTAATAGCAGGGAGAAGAAATCAATAAGGCATGTTTTCTATCTGCACTATGGTGATCATAGGCTGGAGCAAGATTTGAAAGTAGGTCACTGCATTTGTAAGTCTTTTACTTGGTTTTAATACAATATAAGTGCAATAAGCTTGTGGACTAAGTTTTCTGAGTTGTGCTCACAGGCTGGATGCTGACTCTGCTTTTTCAGGAATGATTAAACCCAAATAATTCTCCCTTATAAATACAGAAAAGATACATGCAATGTTTCCCAACAGAGCCCTGTGGGAGGCTGAGCATCCGCAATTCTGATTTAGTTGATAGCACACTACACCTCTCAGATTTGGCAATGAGGGGCCAAAGCTAAGCAGAAAGTGTTAGATATTCATAGTTTTCTTCTGTACCCTCACAGTTTTTTTATCTGTATACTTAACTATCATCTACTGTTGGTTACCTGTTTAGTTCAGTGAACCTACTCAAGATCTCAGTAATGGTACCATCCTTATTTGCTCACCTGTATTTAAGCACTCCGAGAAGTGCTGCCATAGTCTTAATAATATGCCTGTTGAGCACTAGGTTTTCCAAAAGATTATGTGAATTTAAAAAAGGAAATACGTTTTTTTAATTTTCCTGGATATGTTGTTAACCTGCAAATATAACATTGTAAATGGCTTTTTTTGGAAAAACAACATATTAGAGACTGTTTTTGTGAGCTCTCATAAGGCGCAGTTAGGGAACACTTCAAGTAAGACTGAAGGGTATACTTCACTGCTTCCTTTTCAGCAGCCTAAACCACAGGGAAACTAAGATTTCATAATTTAAGAATTTCAATTCAAAAAAGAAATATTGTACTAACATTTGTAGCTCAGTAATACAGGCTACACAACAAAGAGCAAAGAGCCAGATTTTTTCTCATTTGTGCTGGCTAATCTAGAAGTAAGACTATTCAACAAGTGACACTGGCTTAAAAATGGTACAAATGAGCAGTCAGCCAGACCAATAATTAGAAGAGCAAGTCCAGCATGAATTCTCACCACTAAAATCTTTTACTATTGTGGATATAACTTTGCTGACTCTGTTCATCAGTTACTCAGTAGTAAATGATGATTTTGAAAGAGGAATTCTGCAGCTCTATAGATTCTGTCCAGCTGTGAATAATCCAACAGCTTTCAGAGCCAGCATGGGTCTGTCTGCCTTGCAGGAGTTCCAAGAAGTCTTTGGACTTAGATGGATTTGGCTCTTTACCAGCTCTTACTCAATTCAGAAGGTGTGCAGCGAGCTCCTTCAGAGCCAGCTTGACGGTAAAAGGAAGAGCATTGACTGGCCATATGATTACTGCCCATCAGTAGCTCATTCCCCACCAGTTGTGAAATGGCTCCTGTAGTTCTGCCACACTTTCTCAAGTTACCCATCTGCATAGGTCAAACAGTGAACCTAAATATTACCTAGTGGATATAATAATCCTGATCCTATGTCCTCCTACCCTGTCTTTTGCCCTGTCTTATCCTTCCAAACAATGAGTAATCTCATGTAGGGAGCCTCTGCAGGGACAAGACTATTGTCTCACATACTCCTGTGCTCAGAACTGCTCCTGCTGCTCTTCACCTGCAAGCTGAGTCAGGAATTGCCCCTTTAGTGAAGCATGCAAGTTCTTCAGAAATTTGCAATCACAATGTAGGCATCATTATACAAACAGCTCAAGTGTCATAACTCATTTACTGAGGCTCTGCCTTATAAGAAGTGACAGCAAATTTGCACCCGAAGTGGCAGGGGAAAAAAAGAAAAAGTAAACAAGCAAACATTTGTCATTTTCACCCTCAAAATATTGTGAGCAACCCTAATCAGAAYTGAAAGCAAGAGCCTTGTAGTTCTGAGTGTTATGAATTACTCCCTGGCCATAGTTTACAATGTTCTTAACTYATATCTATACTGTTAGAAATGCACTATGAGGGAAAGACGCAAAATATGACTTTGCAACAAAGACAAATCTCACTTTTGTGGAATATTATTCCAAGGAAATGACAAAAGGTATTCCAGGCAAGGAAGCATATACCATTCAAAAGATTATTTAAAAGCCCCTGGTCACGTGAAGTTGGAAAGGATAATTTTAAAGTGAAAAGATAGCAAATAACTTGTGGGTTGAAACAGCTTGAAAGCTAATCCCAGTAAATCAATGGGCTTCTTGGAGGGCTCTTCAATGTGATCTTCAGCAATTAATGGAACATGTTACAACCATGTTCCTGAGTATACCATCAGGAATAAAGTTGTACATAATAATGGGCAGCAGCCAACACGAATTTTATGCAGTGTTTCTCTGCAGCTGTTCCTGGAAAACTTCTGTTTTGCAGACTAGCTTGAACATGTTCAGATGTTTTCACATACTGGGAGTAATCCTTCGAAATGCTAAGTCTCTTACACAGATGTTGAGCACTGTCAGCTCTCACTGGCCTCAATTTGAGAGCACCAGTAGTATGCAAGATAAGGTCCTTTGCAGATAAGACAGAACAATCAAAGAGTAATTTCCAACTGCATACGAGAGTTTCAATTGTGGGACTCAGGCATAAGAAGTCAGAGGCCTTGGTTTGAACTCCAGCCGTAGTTTCATTTCCCAAATGATCACTGAATAAGAGAAATACATGGCTGTACTCCAAGTCTCTCATAGAATACACACCCATTGATGAGGCTCCCCCAGAGAGACATGAAACAGTAGTGGGCAAAATGCACTGACAAGAAGAAATCTTTGTAAACTGTGTGAAGACCACTGATCTAAGCTTCCTCCCACTGGCACATTAGGAAATGAATATATCATCTTTAGTTTTGAGAGTAAGACGGGAAAGAACCACTTGCACAAAAAGCTRTTCCTACCTTCTGTTTGAGCTCACTGGTTTCATTGATGAAACAATCTCTCTCCTTCTCCAATTGGTAAATAATCTTCCTTTGTTTCTGAGCTTCATTCTTATAATTTTGGATTTCTTCTTCCAAGTTCTTCTTCGACTGTTCATGGAGCTTCACCAAATTTATCTGCTTCTGAGTGGCACTGGTAGCCTTGACCAAGTTCTACAGGGAACACAAAATAAYGACTCTTGAGCTGAAAAGGCAACACTGCCACCACTATGACAAAAACATGCCATTGTCTAAGTGGATTACGGACTTCCCAATGTTATTACCCCTTATCTAATTTGTTCAGTTGAAATACGTGAGCCTCAAATCTGATTTAAAAAAAAAAAAAATCTCTAACAGAGCTGCTAAACAGTGCTTTTTCTGATTTGAAGTTAAAACACTAGTTAAAACACTAGTGTCTGCATTACAAAAAAATGGATAGGATTGTTTACAAGTGGATATAACTAATGACTGGAAAAACCTTACCAGCTTTAAGGCATTTAGATTGTAAAGCATGCCAATAGCCAGTAAAACAAATAATAAAGCCAAATACCCTTCCTTCTCGTGTCCTAAATAGCAAGTTCAAACTGTAAATTAACCAAGCTTGGTTTAAAATTATGCATAAGGATTAAACAGAAAACACCAAGATATCTTTACAAAATCAGCCTTCTGGTCCCACTTTGAAATTTCTTTCCCTATACAAAACAGGTATTTGTTACCTGCCAAATCTGAGCCTCTGCTAGAGTCAAGACACAGGACAGTGAATCTATCCCAAGTAAAGCACCTCAGGAATCATCTTTTAGCATTGAATTTACTAGATTACACTTCAGGAATGCCCATAAACATGAGATGCTATCCTRCAGTACAAGAACCTTGGGCTGATGGAAAATGATCAGAATGAGAAATGGACCTAAGAGCAAGGATTAGTATTAACACACCCTGCCAAGCTGCTACACRGTGCATCAACATTTTGGTTTGTTCTTTTACTAACAGAGACTTAGTTTGCCTAGATTAATATTAAACTTCATATGCTACAGAGTGTAAAAGCACAGATGTAATGAACTCACTGGATATCAGATAACAGGTTTGCAATAAAGGTGAACACATGTAGCATTTTTTAACTCCCTGACAGTTTATATGTTAAAACTTGGAAATCTTTTGTGTGTTTATGGGTACTAACACTATTTCAATGCCCAGAAAAGAAGCAGTGTAAGCATCTGCTTAAGGAAATCTGAATGCTTTACTTAACATTATTTATTCTACAACATTTCTGTGTCACTGTGAGTGTTTAAACTACAGACATTTCATTCTCAAGTCATGAGATTTGTTTATCAGTATTACTGATGCAAGCTCACCTTGCTTAGCATATCCCTTTCCCTCATAAGCTCATCTATAGCTTTCTTGTCAATCTCCGYCTGCTTTTTGGCAGTCTCCAACTCTAGAGAAAAGGGAGAAAGAGAATAAATCCTGGGTTCAAACTGTACAGCTGCTAAAAATGCAGAAACAACTTAGGGGACTTTTTAAAAAGCCTTAACATTACATGAACAGTTCAATTAGCTGTGAACAGGTTTTGCAACCTCAGGTATCAGCTAATGATGTTAGTACTTATTTGGGTGCTAAGAAGAACTTAGAACTCAGGCACAGTAATTAATGGTATGAGGACTTACTGTATTTGGGTGTTCAAGATACCACAAAGAAGTTGTATTTTCAGAAATCATGGAGCACACTGAAAATCAGAGCCTTTTAAGAAGCTTCAATGTAAGCATCCAAAAACTGAGGCACTTTCAAAAACAGGGACTTTCAGAATTATTCTAATCCCTCTATGTGAAATCCAGTTCTCCTTTGAAGCAGTGACATTCTACTGGCTTCAGTGGAGTTAAAACTACTTGTTATGGGTCAAGATTAACACTGGACATATACTATTAAAAAGATATTAAAAATTGAAGAGATGTGTTTTCACTGTATTTTAAAATTAATTAAAACCTGCTACACTGACACTGCAACTCAGGAAATGCAGTACATTGGAGTGCTAAGATATGTCAAATATTGCAAAAAGACATGTTATTAGTAGCCATTCCCAGGCATTCCAGTACAGATCTGAATTTCCTAAGTTCCTCTCTCCTTTCTAGTAAAGAGCACGACCTTAAGCAGTGCTAGCGAAACGCTTGTGGGAAAGCTCTTCCACCCTCACAGAGGTGCATGAAAAACAGACACAACTTTCCATAAATATAGTTATATGGAAGGATTCATATCTCATACATGCAGTCTCTTCAGGACACAAGCTAGAAACAAAGGAGAGCAGGGACAGGCATTTATACCAGCATATATCAACTTGAACTAGATGAAGTTTCTAGCAAAAGGGTTTTTTCTGCCCCAAAAAGTGAAGTATCATCAACTCAAATGTTTTGCCAACTTCATAATATT